>JBBMJY010000017.1:6159318-6205698 GCA_037833715.1 Toxotes lorentzi | reverse complement strand
CACACACACACACACACACACACACACACACACACACACACACACACACACACACACACACACACACACACCCTGCACCTCAGCTGACACACTCCCACACACCTGGCTTCAAACAAACCCAGGAGCCTGGACCACATCAGTGCTATTACTGAGCCCACCAGCCTTCAACCCCCATCATCATCCTCACCATCACCATCATCCTCATCATCACCATCATAATCATCATCATCATCATCATCATCACTCTCCACCTCATCATCATCTTCTTCTCTGCTCCTCAGAAGCCACATACACATACACACACACACACACACACACACACACACACACACACACACACACACACACACTCCTGAGGTGGTGCTGACGAGGCAGCTACACAGCTTATGGGCTCAGCTCTCACAGCTGTGTATGAAATAAAGAGTTTCATTCCAAAATGAGATACCAACCATTAGGGGGGAAAAAAATCATCTACTCTTACAAAATGACTGATAGCACAAATTAAACTCCAGTTTGGCACTTTTTTTTTTTAACGTTGCCCTTGGTTAATAGAATGGTAAAACTTTTACAGACAGTTAATAATGAATGTCAAATTTCTGATGTTTCAGAGCTTTTATGTACATTTTAACACATTGCTAATATATATATAGAACTCCTCAGACACACATTAAAAGGTTAGTGTGACCTCTTATAAGTTTTTTATGTCCTGAAGTGAAACAATTCTATTCCTATTTTAGGAATTAGTTCATGCTCAGTTCATTCAGTTCATTTGGACAGATGTAATAAAACAATTATGTGATAGAATAATTTCTAAGTAAAGCAAAAAAAGTGGAGACACAGTGCAGCTATTTTAACTTTGCTCCAAATTTGCAAATCAGGAAGTAGTGAAGTACTTGTGACTCTTTAAAGAACTAGGTTAATCTTTTTCTAATCAGCCCTCGTCTCCACATCCTTATCGCTGCAGGTGCTGCTTGATGAGACGTCATTTTAATCCAGGCAAATTTTTACTTTTCTTCACTTGGATAAGTTAAACTAAGCACCCAAACGTTTTTGTTTTAATGGATGTTTGTCTGAATTCAAATCAAACAGCCTCCTTCATTTTGGTTTCTGTTCGTGAAGGCTGAGGAGAAATCCCTCAGAAAAGGAGAAGAAATGAGCTCATTCGGTTTGCAAACAAAGTCTGTCTGGAAGTGTAATGTGACCATGGATGTTGGCTGCATACAGGTCCTGTGTGTTCCACCGCTAAAGGCCTAGCAAAAAAATATAATAATAATCTTAAATGTAAGGAGGAACGACTGTGGAAATTATGCCCTTGATGATGAAATATGACGTCAATTACCCAGAACATTAAAATAGCAGAAGGTACAATGAAGGTAAGCAGCAGAAACCTGAAATATACTATAAAGTCCCATTGACAGAAACAAGGCCACCACATAAGAGCAATTTCCATTAGTTTTGCATATTAGGGTGCCCCAGCTTCCCCACGAGTTTAACTTCAAATTGTCCCTGACAGCTCTGGGCGGCTGATCTGGGGCCAGCGGGGTTTCAGAGCCATCAATCATCTCTCAGCAGGGCCCTCTTCCCCTTTATGCTCACCACCTGCCCCCCTGTAGATCCTCTTCCCACCTCCACCTCCTCTTCCTCTTTGCCCTTCCCTGATTTTTCTAACCACTTGCTTTGCTCTTTTTCTCTCCTTCACCTTTTACTCCTTTGACTCTCCATCCTTCCTTCATCTTCCTTCATCTTTTTATATTCCTTCACTCCATCATTCCTGTTTATTCCTCTTCCATTTACACAATTTTCCCTCTTTGCCCCCTTTTTTTTCTTCCCTATTTCCCATGGGGTATTCCCATGTATCTTAATCCCCTACCCTTCCAGTCACCATCACTTATCATTCTATGTATGTCTACGACACACACACATCATGAAATTCACTTAAGGGCATGACTGTCAAGACTCACACCCTCTTCTGTACAACATACACATGAACACTGGACCTTCTCCATCAAAAGGGCAATCATTTCTCAGCGGGCGCTGGGATATCACCTGCTACACTGACACAGGTGGGTGGGGGGGTCATTTGTATAACAGATGTGTGAGTGTGTGCGCCTAGTGCATGTGTGTGTGAGTCAGACACAGGTTTAATGACTCGTCCCAGCCAATTTTCAGCCGGTGGCTTCTCTTTGTGGGGAAATGAGGTTTGTAGTTAATGTAGCACAGAAGGGCCTGTGATCATGTATGTGTGTGTGTCTGTAAAAGTGTGTGTGGCAGAGCCAGTGAGTTGGCTCCAAGCAGAATATTAGTAGGAACCATATGGGAGAAATCACAATGAAGGAAGGTTCGAGAACATTTATGCCGAGAGGCCTGTGTGTTTCAGTATCGGAGGATACGCCTTTGGTGTAAATATGCGTTTTTGTGTATGCTTTTTTGTGCTTGTTCAAGTGTGTTTAGCTCCATTCTCCTTTTATAAATCACATTATGGCGTGTGTGTGTGTCTGTGTTGTGCAAGATTCACTAACTTGAGTTATTCCAAGCACAGCAGTCGCCTTCAAATTGTGTACAAAGTGAAGTGGCGTGTCACAAATACAACATGCCAGAGATATAATGAAACACACACACTCAAACACACACACACCCATGCGATGCACAACACATGCCGCCTGTGCTGTCATTTTGCCCCCCAAAATGAAAAACACACACACACACACACACAAAAGCACCACCACCGATGCAAAAACATCCTGTCTATAAGCACACATGCACGGCTTTCCATGTAAACACACACACACACACTAACAGTCAGAGGGCCGGGGGGAAACTGGCCTCCCAGAGGAGGAAATAAGTTTGGGTTGGATGTAATGAGCAACTGAAAGGCAAATGAGCCCTTCAGTGTGACGGCCTCTATCTAAACCCAGACAGCCTGTGTCTAGGGAGACGCTTTATTGCTGAGAGAATCCAAAATGTCATTCATCTATCTGTACTCGGTCACCGGTCTCCCTCCGTCTCCCCACCACCTCATTCCACTTCCATCTTCTTTACGCTCTTCCTCTTCCATTCTCCTTCCTATTTTTTTTAAACATTCCTTTCTATTTTTCCCAAACTCACTCCTGTGTTAGTTTTTTGACGTCGCTATTTCCCCTTGCCTGACGTCGTTCAAGGTCTGTCTCTCCTCCTGTCCTCCTATTACACTTCTATTACTCCCTTCCCCTCATTTCTCAACTCCCTTCTTCTTCTGCTGCTTTTAAAAACTTGTCTTTCTTCCACTTTTTCCTTCTGCTTCTAAGCTTGACTCCCTACGTTTGTCAGGGCATAATGATTTTTTTTCCCTACTGCCACTTCCTACCACACCTCTCCACCTAATTTATGTCTTAGTTCACCATCTTTGCTGCTGGCATTTGCATATTCATTACCCATTTTGTCATGACCCCACTTTACAACTAGCTTAGACAAAAAAAGAGCAGAATAACTTCACATTTGAGAAGTGGGAACAATCAAATGTTTGCAGTTTTCCTCAATTACTTGCTAATTTCTTTCTTGACTAATGTATTGACAGTTTTCTCTAAAAAATTTCAGGAAATAGTGAAAAAAGCTCCCATTATAATTTCCCAGAACTCAAGATGGATTATTAAAATGACCTGTTCAGCCCAAACAAGTGTTCTAAACCCCAAAATAATAAGTTTCCTTTCATGTTTGAGCTCATGCTGATGTGTGCACTACAGTTACTGTAGATTAATGCTTAACATCAGGCTTTGATATCACTTAAATGTAAAAATTGCCGATTTGTTTCCATGTTTCTGCTCAAAGGTTCAGCCTGGAGAAATGCACTCCCACAAAAAATCAAAAGACAGATTTCTTTGTCTTAGAAGTCCTTAAAATACTCTTAAAATGGAAATTTGAACAACTGGTCTTATCCGCTTTGTAATATATGAAGTGAAACAGCTACTGATGGACCTTGTGGTGAGCTTGTGCTGCCAGTATAACTGAAAAGCAGCCAAAAGACGTGTTAGGTTTGGAAAAAGGAGAATGACTCTGGAGTTTGTTTGAGGATCTTCTGGCAAATACAGGACACAAGAATCTCATGACAAAACTCAAAGAAGAAGTAGACAAAACAGTAGGCTCGCCATAAAAGTCCATTACAACATCATTTGATTGAAAAATAACTCCTGGGATACTTTGAACATCACAGATTGCTGATGTGTAGCAGAGTGTGATAGAGGGGTATTTCTTCTTTTAAAAGAATAAGCTGAAGGCTTGGAACAGACTGAGGCTGCAGTCTGGCTCTTGACCACATATTGTAGCCGTAGGCACAAAATTCAATGGAGACAATCGGCTGAAAACATGGCAACAGCATCAAACAGTCCGCCGCATCTTGAACTGAATCCCAGTCTGTTGAAAACTGCTTGAAAAAACGCTGCCAGGAATAAAATATGGAACTATTTTGTTTACAGAGCCAGCCAAGATGGACGCCCAAACAAGGCATTGAAACCCATGTGCGTAAGTTGCGATAAAACTCATCCAAGTCAAGTGCAAGCTCCGGTTTGTGACACTGCTTTGAATTTACAGATACTGACCCAGGTCAAAGTCTTCCTCCTCTTCTTTTGTCTTTTAGGTCCTCTGTCTTTACTACATAACACTCCTCGATTTCTCCTCCACTCCCACCCTCCTCCTCCTCCTCCTCTCACCCCTTTTTGTCTTTTTGTTTTTAATTCCACACGGCCACTCCATTCATCTTTGGCAAAATCAATAACCATTCGCAGGCGTGCAGGAGTTGAGGGATGTAAATAGCAGAAATCTGACATTCGCAGGATATAAAACAACAGGCTTTCAATATAATCAACAGCAGTGCCGCTGCCATTCCTCAAACAATCCATAGCCTTATTAAAAACGGGCCAATAATTTAGCCCTGTGTGCCGCCGATGGAGGGTACGTGACAATAGTGTCTGATGAGTCAGGAATTGTGGCTATGACAGGGTGAAGAGGGATGGGACGGAGTGATTGAGGGCGAGGACAGAACACAGGGTAATTTGTATTAGTGTTTACAGTGTGATATTATGTGTGTGTCACATAATTTTCTCTTTGGTTTTACATATCACTGTTGTCTCTTTGTGGATTTATTAGAGCAGGTTCAGCTGCCTTTATTTTGTTTTTCTGGCTGTAGCACAGTCTTGTTTAGTGTAGGTATTTACTCTTTAAGCAAAACAAATATTCACAATAATTATCTATAATCAAAAAGGACACAATTTGTGATAGATATATTATTGGATTCATGTTCAGAGGACGGCAAGTCAGAGGTACAAAAGTAGAAAAAAATGATCAAAAGCTGCTTCCCTGTCTTCCTTAAAAACTTTCTTTCTTCTCTCCACAGAGAGAAGAAAGATGACAAACCAACAGGAAGAGGTGAGGAGAAAGCAAGAGAAAAAGATAAACAAAAAGAGACATGCAGAAAAGGCCAGAGAGCAGTTAGTGAGGGAACCGTCACTGCAGCTGAGATGAAAATACCAACAAAAGCTGCTGCAGCAGACTTACTGTGGGAAAAAAAACTCAAACCTAAGATTTACTATGTGTGCTGGATATTTAAGATGTGTTTATGTGCATTATTTGTGCATGCTGTGTTAAGTGTCTTAATGCTTAAATGTGTGTGTGTGGGGTTGCGCATGTGTATTGTGTGTGCGTCTTTGTACCTTTGCAAAATCTAAATAAACTGTTCTCTAGGCCTGTACTGTCAGATGGAAAAGTGTGTTATGTATGTGTGCTTTTCTTGGCTGGTTACATGTGTTTGGTACATGTGTACTCCACAATGTCCTCATTTTAAAAATGTGTATTAGTGCGTGAATGTGTGTTTGTGTGTGTTTGTTTGTGTGTTTCCATCACCAATCAGCCAGCAAGTTGTCAGACGCTCAGCAGGAGAGTCTGTCTGCGTGAGTCAGTCTTTCCCTCGCTGCCTCTCCTTTCAACTCAACCTGCTTTCACATTTGCCAACAGAGAAAAAAAAAACAGAAGAAGAAAAAAAACAAACTTGTCGTGACCTTTCGGCGTGACCATCCAGAGCAATCGATAATTATGAAATTAAATGGGTTATTGCGCTCCGTGCTAACTGAGGGATGGTTATTGCTCATTGGGGTATTAATGAACTCAGGAGCTTGTGAGCAATTCCACCAGCCGCCCTCCCTCCACCCCCAGGGGGGCTAAGAGATGACGACATATCACTTTACATCTGAGCAGTTCATGCAAGAACACACAAAACTTAACTTTCTGATACACACACACACACTGAGCGTTTAGTTTGATCCTGCAACATGTTCACCAAGCACCATGAACACTGAAACTAATGAATAAATGTAAAAGTTGGGTAGCACTAAAGTATAGGCAAAGAATCAAGAGAGGGAACTTTTTCAGACTCGTTATTTTGCTAACTGAAAAAGTGCAAACCATCTATTCTAAGCCAAAGATACCTGATCTTTACTAGATTTGTAAAACCGCCTGTTGCACTCACTTGACTAGAAACATATTTCCATTTGAAAGCTTTTGTACGATGGCTAAGTATGCGTTTTCTTTCCCTAAGTATGTATTTTCTTTCCTTTCCTCGAAAGCTTGCTACTTTTTTTTTGGCATTTCAGCTTGAATTATAGCAGTTTTATCTCACAGTGTCATGCAAAGCTGTGACTGGGTTTCACTCTAAAAGCATCAGGCAGTTTTTACATATACAAGGCTATAATTTGTTTTATCGACATGGTGACATGGGAAACCAAAACTTGATAAAACCAACAATCTTGATAATAATAATGGTAACCAGTAAGTATCTCTGCAGTATCTGTATCTATGAATACGGATAACCGAAAACACAATCATATAAGCTTAAAAAAAAGACTTAATTGCTAAAAAATTATTGGTAGCACTTTGTGTCACCGCACGCAGCATCTTTGTAGTGCACCCAGCCTGACCTTCCCCATTTCCTCCCTCTACATTTCTCCCTCTCTCTCATTTGACTTGAAAGCAGGACCTCAAATGCTGAGGCTTAAATGCTTCTGACGCTCCAGTGGCAAAGTTAATAAATGAGCCGCAACCTTTCTTTAGGCAAGTGACGACGTAAAGGCAATCAGTGTGAAAGGGAAACATCACTGTGTGATGTGCAGGGGTTATGCTATATTGAAGAAATAATTTTACCAAGTCATCACTATTTTACTTCTTCTAGGATGTTAAATGAAGTGTAGCTTCAGAGCTGGAGATGTTCTAGCTTTAATATTAATATTTGTTCTACAATAAGCAGCCAATTTCAAAGAGTGTATATTTTTCTAAATGCTATTTGCGACACATACACACTGTATAGTGTCTTTGTCAGAGTGAATTCTACATTACTGTTCGCAAAAGGCCACCAAACTTATAAAATCATAAAGCATTTAAAGTTTGGTGTCAAACAGTGGCATAAGAAATAACTCCCCCCTTCAAGAAAATAAATTACTTTAAATTTCTTTGCAAAGAAAGCGAAGACAGACGCAGAGAATTAGCTTAAGGATGTCTGATGATGTTTGAGTTAGTAGAACTGAGAGATTATGAACTCAAGATGAACAAAAAAGAAACCTTAAATGAAACTCCTGTGCAAATATGTTAGAACTTTCTGGTTGTTAATTTCTCAATTGAGTGATGATACTTTTCTCACTAAGTATTTTCTCTTGCCATAGCGTCTCGAGTATTGGTCGTAAAAAAAGTGTTAACTTGGTCGAAATCAAAATCAGTCAAACGCTTAGATGAAACGAAAACTTGAAGATGTTTTAATATGCTAACAACTCGCAATGTGCTGCAGAGTAGACTTTTCTAGGATTACTTTGTTTTTTCTTGTATGACAGCATGCCAGAAATAAGCTGCTACAATCTGAAGGCTTCAAAGTCTTATTTTTCTAAGTCTTATTCTTCAAAGTGTCATTTTGAAACACTTTTTGGTGAGTTTACGTTTGATTAGTGAAGTTTGTTCAATAGGAATCTGTGCTGGTGATTTGAATCTATATTTAAAAGGTTTCCAGCTGTGGAGACTGGCATGGATTTTTTTTCCCCCATGATGTGACAGTTTTCTACCACTTAGAGGTGTGAGTCTGTGAGTCTGGCTGCTCTCCTTGATATCGGAGGTGATACTGAGGACTGAGGCACTGCCTACTCCGCTGTGGTGGGATTTGACATAAAGAAGCGAGAGTGGGCGGTAGGGAGGTTGGTAGGTAGGTAGGGAAGTTTCTTTCCATCCAAGCTGACAGTGTTGACAAATGACAGGGGAGTGTGTGTCTGAGGCGGGTGCGTCCTTTCTGTGCAAGTTAGCACACAAGTGATAGAGAGAATAAGAGAGACGGGGGAATGAGAGAGGGCTAAGAGAGAGGGGAGGAGATAGGGAAAGAGCTTAGTCTGCCTTCAGGGGGAATACATAAGCGAGGGGGATGAAAGGTAGATATTTTCACAGGTGGGCTAGAGGGAGGAGGAGAAGTGAGAAGATGGGAGCGGAAGGGAAGGGAGAGAGGAGTTTTGGGATGAAAGAAGCAAAGTCTGATGGAAGGAGGGGTGCGTGAGGAAGAAGACGAAAAAGAGCACAGGGAAAGAGAGAAACTCGTTGATGAAAGATTTTGCAGACATAATGATCTCCTATTTGGGCTCATAAATAGGTCCACTTAATTCAACAGACTTGTAGGCGTGTGTTTATAAATACATGGAAATTAGCTTAGGTCTCAAGTTCAGAGGAGGACAGAAAAAGACTTATATCCATTAAATGAAAACTGCGTCACATTGTTGGGCCTGTCTTCCCTTTGCTAAATTTTGTTATCCGCTCATTCTGCTCTGTCTATTTCCCTCACTGGAAACAGGGAAGAAAGGACTGAGAGATCTGGATCCCAGTCAAGGAAGATGGAAAATAAGCAAACAGCATGGTTGCCAGATTACTGAAAATGTTGTCACAGAGATCTGCCATTTTAACAAGTCAACTTCATTTCAAAGCCTGAACTGTATAATTGCTTACCAGATAAGTTAAATGGCAACACTGGCAATTTGTTTCCATCAGGGAGACTGACGTCAGGCAAAAGGGTTTAACACTCATGACCTGCAACTGTTTAAAAAGTCAATTTTAGACCACTTTAACATAAAGACATTAGGTTTTTTAGTTTGTTTCATTTAGTTGGAACTTCTTCCTACAATATATAGAACGAGATAAAACACATAATGAGATCCGAGTCAATTTCCTCATTACAGACAATGACCTGCCACTGCTTTCATTAAAGTGAGACTGGGGGATTCTCCAGATCCCTTGGTCTCAAGAAGCCAGCACTACTTGCACCACCGGAGCTTAATTAAATCTCTGATCATTATAACTGACTCTCGAACCATTAATGCCAAACTCAAACGACGGACAATGCATGAATATTTGATATTCTCAGTCTGGCTGACGTGCCGTCTCAACAGGATTGTCTGCAGAGTTCAATTCTTGCAAATTCATAATAAAATATTCAATACAAAAGTTATTATTGAGGATCTTCATTCTCTTTGCCTCAAAGGTCTAACACTGTGTCCTTCAGTAGACAACACACAGTTAAAAGTGCATCACACACAAACAAGCACAGATAGACGTGTGTGTCCAGACACACTTGCTGTTTGAGGTTTAGCTCAGTGCTGCAGTTCTGCAGCTTAGCTGGGGCACTTTTTTTTTCTTTTACATCTTTACCTTAAGTGACAAAGCCCCAGTAGCCTTCTCAATTATGTTGTGCAGGTGCAGTCAGCAAGAAAGAGTAATTGCACTGGGTGTTTGGAGCTCCCTGAGACGGATTGGAAGCTCAGGGTAGAGCTGTCAGAGGCTCCCGAAGGACTCACCAAGTTGTGTATGTGCTTTCTATGTGTGTGTGTGTGTGTGTGTGTGTGTGTGTGTGTGTGTCTTCCTGTCACAGCGCAGCAAGAATAACATTATGTTTTCATTTTGCATGTGCATGTACTGCATGCCACCATGCACATCTCCGCTGTGTGTTTGCATATGCACGAGCTTGAGAATGATACACATCTATTAACAAACGCCCGGGTGTTTGCGCTGCCTGCCTGTGTTTTCTCGCTTGGCATTTGACAACTGCATCGGGCCGACCCGCTGGCTCCCTGACAGTGACAGTCGAGTCCCCAGGACCTGTCAGCGCCATCACACATGCCCTCGGGCCCCTGGAACCTTCTAGATACTTGGGCAATAACACTGCAATAAGCTCCTTGTTACAGGCATGTCATCAGGCCTCAAGGGACATGCAGAGAAGGCTGGAGGGTCACCAAGAATCAGCCAAATAAGAAGTAATTTGAATAGAAAATCCCATAACAATTTAGGAGAGAAGGAAGCTAATAAAATGTGTTGCAGAACATGCAGGAGAATCATGGGAAGTGTAAATTCAGATTAAGGCTAAAAGAAATCCAGAGTGAAGATTACAGGAAGTTTAACTGACTCTAATGTAAACGACCTTATCGGTTTGAATAAAGCTTTTTTTCATCATTTTTTTCCCCCACAGTCGATTGTGAGGGCAAATAAAGACACAAAAATCTTTTGTGTCTACCCTGGAGAACGGCGTAGCTGAAGACTCCTGAGGTTCCATCTGGCTTTGATTCAACACCCAGCGCTGTCAATTCCTACGCCCCATGTCTTCCTGTCTGACTTGATTTCACTTGGATAAACCTTCACCTATTCCCACCGGCCCAATTGAGACTTTGAATCTGTCTTTAAAGAGACTTCAGTTTGAGAGGTTCACCTTTGATTCAGAATTCAGCAGAGGCAAACCGGGAAAGGAAGGAAGCAAGAACGGAAGGAAGGAGACGGGGAGCAGATTTCAGAGGTTTTTTGGGGTTTTTTTTTGTTTGTTTTTTTTAATCTGTCCTGGGGACTGATGTGAGAATTTGTTGGTATTGAATTTTATAAGTGTAAAGACCAAGTGTGGGGAGATAACTGCACATAATTAAATCTCTGGTGAGTTAAATAAGGATGAAGTTAACATATTCCTCCTTTGGCAAGAAAACATAGATGGGCACAGGGGAGCTCTGGCCACTGCACCTTTGCACTCGTTGGCCTGGTTACACACACAAAAAAAAAAATCTGAATGGTCTGTCAACTTTCAGTGAAGACAAAGGTTTTAAAAACACAGAAATTGAGGTCTGTGTGCGCCCTTGCAGTCGTCATTGTCTAGCAGTGCAGTCACGAGGTGGCCGAGGTGGGAGGGGAAAGGAAAGAAAGTTTCTGCGTGTGATGCTGCCACCTGCTCCAGATGTGGAATAAGGCACAGATGTGCTGGTTTAATTAGCCTTGCCAGAGGTGCTGCGGCATGATTACACTGCTCCGCCCCGAGAGAATGCCTGTCGCAACGGGTGTGTGTTTGTGTTTCACAGCCTGTGTACAGAGAAGGAATTTTGACAACAGTGTAGAAGGAGGGAGAAAATAATAGTGTGTCCATGTGATGCTGCCTTTTTCCCCCTTTCTGAGTAACTCTGAGAGCTGGACAGCGGTACAAACAGAGAGATAGAGCAAGAGAAAAAAGAATTTTGAGTACACGTGTCGCTTTCTAATGTAGAACAGGAAGAAAGAAGCTTGATTATGCGTCTGTGTGCAAAAGAATGCGTGTGTGTGTGCATCATTATGCGCCTGCGTGCTTCATGTCCCAACGCGGCTATTCCATCTGCCAAGCAAACCTGAATGACCTAGTTGGGAGTGAAATGTGCCATAAAAGATCGCTGATGGACGAGGGAGAACATGCTGCTAATGACATGGCTACATCCACATGCCAGCACTCTTGTCTAATGAAGGCCCTCACACCAGAAACAGCCACCTTTAAAGGGGTTTGCCACTGAGAGGCAAAACGAAGGCTCATGCAACATCAGAAATCTTCAGATGACTTTCTGAAAGTGCGGCTGACACTCACACCTCGTCAGGAGAACATCAAGGTGTTGTGAAATATATGAATGGAGGAGTAAAAAGTTCAAGAAAATGTCAGCTTTTGGAGATTTGGTGGAAAGAATGTTAAATGGGCTGTTATATTCAGGCCATTTTATTCATGCATCTTCAAGTATCTGGGTTAGGCCTGTAATCATGAAATCTCTTTGTGGGAGAACTGGTCTCACTAAGCTAATGTCTATGAGATTACACAAGTGTGCACAAAAGCACAGAGATGCACAGGCAAAAACACACACAAACTGTGTCAAACCGCAGCAGTTGTACCCAAGTTTGACAAGTCGTCCTGTGTGAGTTGCTTGTGTGTGATGTTAATCTGAGGGAAATTAAGACAGGAGATGTTTTAATTAGCAGAACCCAGGAGACGCAGAAATCTCCGTGCTGCTGCACACGCCACGCGCACACTGATGAACACACTCGCTAGAGGAAACACAGACACACATATTTGAGGGCAGAAAATATATTATTTATAGATTCAGCAGGTATTATACAGTGTGAAATGCAAATACAGTAAAAGGAAGGGAGCAGTGAGCAGTGAGAAAGGAGTAGGGCTCACAACTAAGACATTTCATGGATGGATGGATGGATGGATGGATGGATGGATGGATGGATGGATGGATGGATGGATGGATGGATCTACGAGGTGAAACGAGTGACTCTGCAAAGGTGCGTCCAGGAGAAAGTGTGGAAGAAAAATCAAGAGAGGAGGCAGAAAAGTACAACATCTGAAAAAGGCAGGACATATGTGCAACATATGGGTAACTGCTGTGTCCAGTCTGTGTGTGTTTGTATGTTTTGCCAAGCAGACTATAATTGAGTGTATTGTACCTACTGATGCCTCAGTCCCCTGGGTGCACACCACAGGGCAGCAAATCTCAGGCCGTTCCATCCATTAAACACAAAGATCAGCCTGTCTGGTCAGTATGCGCATAGACAACACACACACGCATGCCCACACACATACACACACATAAAAAAAGCATGTGTGCCTGAGCAGGTAAGAACACACACATATGCAGCTTCAATTCCCACAGAATTTGTTGCTCCATTAAGAGAAGAAAAAAGAAAACAAAGAGGTTGTTTCCTTGGTTTGAATATTTGCACCATGAAGCATGAAAGTCACATGAAACACTAAATGCCATGATGAGACAAATCTGAGAAGAATGTAACAGTTCAAAATAAACTAGTGGAGAAATGTACACACAGTAGTTGAACTTGAAGACTCAAGTGTCCTTTGGTTAGTTCATCCAGGGTTATGAAAGAAATAGCCTCCTCCTCCTTTCCTATAGTAATGACCAATAAAACCACATTCTGTCAAGTGAAAAGAAAAAAAATCAAAAGTTCTTTCAGTGTCATACATTTATTTACCAAAAAACTTTTTGAGGACATTTCAAGGATTTTAAAGTCTGCTGAAAACCCTGCCATTGTCCACGAGATGGGCTGACATCACCGCTCTTCTATCTCAATAGCATGAGAGTAAACCACCCCCGAAACTGCCTCTGTAGCTGCAAAGCTGACCCTGAACACAAGGCTAAGGAACTGAAAAGAGCAGCTTTCTGCCCGCCACACTGTCATAATTCTAAAATTAATGTGAGAGTTTGTCTATTTTCAAACAGGGATTCTGATTAAATGGCCCTATAAAGAATGAAAAATGGCTTCTCAAAACAGTTTGCGTGAGCACAATTGCCCCCTGTAGGTAAATTAATTTCCTCCTCTGCACAGAAAGGAACACAGCATGCATGTGTTCCAAAACAAAGGGAGCAAAACTGCTCCTGTATCTCACCAGAGCTGACCTCTAGCCCTTAGACATCATGCACAGAAAACAGCACTACAGTAGGTGTGTCACTTAACACATGTGACACGCATGTGTTGCTGCATTGATCTCTGTGAACATCACTGGAATACAGATGGTGAAAGGAAATATGAAGCAGTGAGTCCTGAATTAAGTTAAAAGTTTACCTCATAATATTGCATGATTTGCATGCCGGCCCCTTTCACAACAATCCAAATATTAATAATGATAAACTTAATTTGGATGACACACTCATACATGAAATGCAGCTCAATGTGCTTCACAATAAAGAAATTACATGCATTCACATGAAAACAGAAAGAACATAAAACAAGGCTAAAATAATTCTTTGCCTGACAGATGATTCTTCTGGGCAGATGGGCAGATTCTGTAGAACAACCTCTTTTTAACCTTCAGTGGAGCAGCAGTACTTAAAAGCAGATGACAAGATATTTTTGAAATTTTAAACCATGTTGTTCAAAGAGCAGTCACAAGATTGCCAGAAATAGGTCATTTAAATACTGAAACAGTGTCAAAGTTTAACCCTGCTGTTAGTCTGTAAGTCTAGAAAGATGCTATGCTGATGAGTCGCTTCATTTATATGTTAGGTTTCATTAATATGAATATTTGGGTCTCCATTTAGGATTCATCCATCATATCTAGTGATACTAAGCGGGATCAGTTCTGAGAATTCCTGTAGAAATAGTGATGAATGACTTGGTGGCTGATATAATGTAATGGTGAGCACTACAGATTCTGCAGAGCAAGACAGAAAGATAATCAAATGAGGTAAATTCATCCAGGCCAACGTCATTACACACAAACTGTTTAGAGAATAATGAACGTTGCTACACTATTAGTGCTGTTTAGCCAGATCTCAACTAAAAACATGCAGTGCAAATTATTTTCGGGTATCAGATCATTAACCAAAAAGCATTTGTTCGCTAGTGATTTCACTTTAAAGGGAGCTAATTCAGTGGTAGGGACGCTGTGGCAGGAAAGGAGACTGGTTGTGGCTGAGCACTGACAATTTTAAGATTTACTGAGACAGGTACCAGATGGTCTGTGATTGCTATGATGTGTTTGACCAGGCCACCGGCTGTTTGAGATCACCAATATGCTTAAGGAAGCAGCATGGGGTCTCTCTCATCTCTGGTGGACACCTGAGCAGTGATGTCTCTGGTTATTACTGTTTAAAAGTTCATGAGTTTCACTGAGCTTCAGGGTGGCTGCTTTAACTAACTCCTTGATTGGTGAAGGGTGGAGGGGGGTCACTGGGTGTCCGATTGGGACAGAGACATCCTCTGAATGCCATGGGTGATGTGAAGCCGAGAATGGGGTGAGGAGGGAGAGATACATGCAGTAAGCAGAGAGCTGAGGAAAACATATCTGTACCATAGCATAACAAGAAGACCAATTATATGTTCCTGTAATCTGAATAATATGACCATTGATATGATTTCAGTATGTTTTCAACTGAGAAGCCTTAATTAAAACAACACTGAAATTAAATCTGAGCACATCTGTATTCGTCCACAGGCCACAGGCACACACATGTAGAATCACCAACAACCATTTATGCTAATGATGCCATTAGTTAAGAAAATTAATGCGTAATACTTCCATGACAATGTACTTGTCCTCATGTAACATATGGATGGTATTAATGTGAATTCTGTAACTTAAAAAGAGTTTGGAGGAAATAGATTTTTCTTCATTAATATGCAAATTGGCAACTGAAAAGAAACTCCATCTAAACTACAGGAAGTATACGAGCTGTGTTATGTTTAGATAACATCAAAAAGCAAAAAGTACAAAGTCTTCTGCACTCCACTCTGTCTTTTGTCTCTTTACATCCCAAGGGCCAAACTTCACTTTTCGTCTTTGGTCGAGAGTCAACCGAAACAACCTCCCTCACTGTATCACCGTCTTCACCTGGACGATTTACGATCCCCTCGCCTCTGTTCATTTAGTGGTCTGATCTTCTTGTCATAAAGCATGTGTGAAGCTGGTGGTGAAGCTGGGACGGGGGTGGCAGGGAGATGCCAATTTATGAGGGTGGGCAGTGTAGACAGAACCAGTTTTACAGCTCTGTGATTTATACGAGGCCCAGACGCAGCATTCAGTCAGGGCTTTTTTTACTGTTTTTGGAGGGACAGTGGAGCTGCTCTAAGGTCTCCTTGACTTTCACCTGTGACGTCCCCCCTCTCCCCTCTCTTCTTAAAGGTAATTTGTGTTGCATCCAGGCCTCGGGGGTTGCTGGCAGCTTGTATCATTTAGGCAAACGCCACTGGTCCAGTCCTATGCTAAGGGTCAAGTTAATTTGAATTCAGCAGAGGACAGACAGATTAACTTTTGAAGCCCTGTGAGGAGATGTCAAAAGGCTGAGAGTCTTTTTACTTTCACGTTTCACTAATCCGACATGCAGACATGACCTGTTGAAGGAGGCTCAAGAACGTACAGAGCCTCCATTCACACTCCCTCGATGCAGAAATCCTGCAAATCCTTGCAAAGCCAGTTTCAATTTTGTGAACTCAGTTATTCCACTCTAAAGCATCCACAGAATCATCTGGACACTTGACAGATCTTAAAAATATTAGTAGACGATAAACAGATGACATCACCTCTCAAAACTCCCTAAACTCCAAAACTTGATGAACCACTGTTTTTTTAAAGACGCAGGGAAAAAAAACTCACTGGATATTCACTTGACCCAAATTCAGAGAAATATTAGGTCATTTTTCTTTATACTTCTTTATCAAACTAAGGAAACTGATGTTTTTTTGTTTGCTTTGATAAAATATATAGACTGTCGAGAAGGTACATACATTTCTTATATACTAAACCTCGTATTTTCTGACTCGGTTTTTCCAAAAACATCTTGTTTGGGGATAAGGCTCAGTAGGCATGTTATAAAAAAGCTGGCGCTGACACAAAGGCTACACCTGTAGGCCTACCTTTGTGACTTTGTTCTGCACCACGCCTGAGAACATTTGGACTCGATACAGTTTCTGCTGTTTCCAAATGCAGCAGCCGGTGTATTTCCACCTCCAGTTAAAAGACTTTTGTATCACACTTGGCAACAGCAGCGAGTGAGACAGAGGTCACAAAAGGGGAAATCAATCCACTTCCTCCAAAACATAGAAAGTGGCTTACCGTTTCACCCCCAGCGGGATACACAAATCAATTCCTACTCTTTTTGTTGTGCTCTCTCTAGCTTTCGCCCTCTCCTTCTTTCTCTTTCTCCAGTACTTTTTCTGTGCCTCTCTATCTCTTCCTCTCCCTCCTTCACTCCTTCTCCTGTCCCTCTCTCTTTCTGAGCTCCCTGCCCTTCCTCCTCACATCTGAGAAAAATATGCACCTGGGAGCGTTTTGAAAGCACCTCACTCCTGTGAAGTTCAAAAGAGAAATGCGTACCATCTCCTACGCTTGTTTCCACCCCTCTCCTAGGTGTCTTGGGGGAAGGGGGTACAAGTACAGGGGCTGTGAGGGCAGCAGCAGACTGAGTCTTACATGTGAGGATTCCTGCTTTCCTGCTATCATCCCTCCCTCTACAGTAAATCAACATAAGGTGTTGGGGACAACAAAGCAACACATTCCCTTATACAAAAAACCAAACAAACAAAAAAAAAAAAATTGGCATTAATGGGCAGCTATGGGCTATTACTTATGTAGACGAGGCAGTGATGCAGACCTGCGTTATTACAAGAGGTTAAATTGCACAATTTTAAGATACAAATAGACTGCGGTAATATTTCATCAGCCTACTTACATTCTCATTTAACTAAAGTCTGATAAATATAAAATAAATACAAGTTACTAAGTTTTCCAAAATCATTGCATGCAAGTTGCTACCTATCTCCCAAACACTGACTTTTTCTATTTCCAGACAATTCAACACACAAAGTAGAAGCTTTGACTGTGACATGACTGTTAAAGGCCTTTATATCTTTTTGTGTTCCTGTCCATGCCCCCTTTGGTTCACTGCTGTGAATCACCTGTCATTTAGACTCTATTAGGCAGAACTAGAATTGCCTTTTAAAACACATTAGACAGTTAGAAATGATCCTGATCTGTGATCTTTATTGTTGAGGTTTTGGTTATATTTAGGGAAATAAAACAGGCCCTCATTGTGGACATTGTCCTTGTGATTTTCCAGTTTCACATTTTTCATAAGCTAAAGATCCTAATAAAAGTTTATTGTTCAGCTGGAGTCTGAAATTTTGATACTACTGTAAATTTCAGTGGAGTAAAACGAGATACGCTTCTTCCCATCTTTAATTGAGACTAAGAGCACAAAGGCCAATGTTACAGAAGAAAAAAACCTTGTGGAAATACCCACTCAAGAGCTGTAACAAAGTGCTTTTATTCTGCTGAAATCACCTTCACACACACACACACACTCAGTCACACAGGCAAACACACAGGCAATTGTATTAGAAGTCACCCACCCAGTGAAGCATCACCCAGCCTGGGCTGTGCACTCACAATGTGATGTGCAGCAGGGGTGAGCTGAGGACGGACTGCAACTGATACTGAAAACATATCTGAGGAAGATACATGCTCTTTCTCTCCATGACCTTTGGAGTGAAAAAGAGAGAAGTCATGTTTTCCTCCAGCTGTCAAATGGATATTTGATTTTGACAAGATCTTCAGAGTGGAGTTTGCTACTCTGGTATTTTGTTCTGCACTTTCCGGACGACTGTATTGGCTTTTTCTCTGATTTTCTGTCGACCAAGTTACACTTTTCTGTATATGTGCTCACCCAGTTGTGCTTCTGTTTCTTCAAAGAAGAACCACTGTTGCTGCATGTAATATGCATCACGTCCTTCCTGTGAGGCCAGAGAATTTCTCTCAAGAAAAAGAGATGAGTCCAGACACTGCCGAGCAGATTTAGGACATGCAGACTGACACACAGATTGATGCAGATGTGACTGTCTTCGAGCTGCATTCTGCAGCTGAAGAGGAGCTTAGAAGATGCATTTCAATGGCAGGATTTGACTGAGCTCACCAAGCTCAAAACCGAAAACAATGTTTGGTGATACAAAAAGTAAGAGATACAAAAAATGTACTAAGCCTACAGGTCTGAAAGAGTCTAAGAAGCCTTTTTTAACCTTATAACGAGACTGAACGGCCATTACAACAACTCTTAATTGTTTTTCTAATTGGAGGCAACAACCATCAGTAGGCACAACACCAGACCTGTTTGAACCGCTGACCAAATCTTAGAAGTGGACGGCTTTTTGTGATGTTGAAGAAATTTGCTTTTTTACATTCTGACACTTCATTACAGTATGTAATATCGTGCATAAAACTATTTTGTTGAAAGCCAAAGCTTAAATAGGATACAAAAAAAAAAAATCATTGCTTCAGCTGTATACTGTCTCTCTAAAACAGATCGTTGTTGTTAATGTTTCAACTGTGAATACAAAGGCTTTCTTTGCAACTTTATTCAGAGGCTCCTTCTCCAGCCATTATCTCACTCACTCTTTATCGAGTAGGGCTGTAAAGAGTATTGGAGAGAAAGCTAAAAAACGTGGAGCACAGCAAAAAAAAAAAAAAAAAAAAAGTAAAGAATCAAACATAAAAACTACATCTCTCTCTCATTCTCTCTGCGTTCTTGCTGGGCTTGAAAGTGGAGAACTATACGATGAAGGTCTAAAGGTGCAGAAGAAAGAAAACAAAAAACATACTTCCGTACTTTCTGGCAGTGAGACCCCTCAGCCTCTTTATGTTTTTTCTCTCCCTTCCTCTCATGCATACAACTCACAGACAAAAAGCCATCCCACCCCTCAGAGCATTCAGCCTTACAATAAAAGAAGAGGATAAAAAAAACATTTATTTTTGATGGCTGCTTCAAAGACCATTACTGGTGCCTTTGAAAAGTTACCAGACGGTGGAAGTTCTTTTGAGTGTCGAAGTGCAGAGTGGAGAGGTCACAAAGGGGTGAGGCAGCCACCCTCTTCTTCTTCTTCCTCATCTTCCTCTCCTTCTTCTTCTCTTCCGTTTTTTTTTTTTTTTTTTAGCTAGTTCCTTCTCGTTGTTTCTGGGCTCTGACAGAATACTAAGTAAATAAGATCAAGGCAGGGCCGTGATACTTGGGGACTCACAGAGGCCCCAGCCGCTGTCTTAGAGGAACACTTAAACCCACAGAAAGATAAAGTGTTTTTTGGAAAGAGGGTGGCCCAATCAGCTATTCCATTTCTCACGGCACAAAGCTCGCAGTGGCAAAACAAAAAGTGAAGCAAGCGACACATTTATCCATGGTTGGACATTTCTGGAAGAGAGAATGAGCGTGGAAAGGATGGGGAATTCGTACATGGAAGACCCTTTCCTGTTTCAACATGACAGTGCCACCCTGCTCAAAAACCAGGTCCACAAGGGGACGGTTTATCCAGTTTGGTGGTGAAGAACTTAAAATGAAACTGTGAAACTATTAAATTGAAACTATGAGTAGTCTTGGTTCTATATTTGTGCCTTTGTGATGCCAAGATCAGGTGATTTTCCTGTTTAAGAGAATCTCAAGATGTTGTGATGTGTGTGTGCGCGCTGCCATTTTGCTGCTGTCTGGTTGGCAGATCTTGAAAGCCCCATATGGCCTGCAACTCATGTCCAAACAATAACATTTTTGCTGGGGTCCCTGACTGGTAAACATTGTTCTCTCTCTGTAAAGTGGAACATTGGGCAGGTTCGCTGGACCCCATGCCCACAGCTGAAGCCTGGCATGGCTAGGCCGAGGGCCTCGCTTGGCAAAGTCGCACTCTAGGGTTGACTGGACCCACCAGTCAACACAGTGGGGGATTAGTGGACATATCAATCCATGGCTGCACAGATCCCCTCACCTGCTCCATAGATCTTTCATTTTCCTACCTTTACCTTCCAACCATCTGCCTCTGTTGTCCCATCCTTTCCTCTCTGCCTGCCAACTTTCTCTTTCTCTGATCTGTCCAGCTTTGCTTGCCCATTGTGTTCCCAGAATGGGATATGCCTAATGGTGACTGGCAGATATTTATTTCACTGGTGTATGCCTTTCATTCTGCCTAACTAGAGAAATAAAGCCCATTTTCCCTGAGTATTCTCCTTTGCACTCAAAAAACAACTGACACGACACCTTTCTGGGTATTGATTAGCAACAGAAAATGCTTTATTTGGTTCTTAATCTATCCAGACACAAGAGCTTCTCAGTGTAGAAGAAATGACTAATCCAAACGTTGGAGCAAAGTATGAATCTGTCCTCTAAACCAGAGACAAACTGGAAGCTCCTTTTCCTGAAACTGCACTCACCAAGAATGAATGAATCTCTTCATGATCTTCACCATGAGCTGGCAGGAAGATCTGAGGAGCATTCAGTGAGCTAAGTAGTCACTAAAATATTACCCAGGAAACAGCATACACACTTAATTTCAGATGCGTACTGAAATCTTCAAAATTCAAGCTGTTTCTTTGCGCTACCCATTAGGACAACGCGTAAAGATTCCTTGTGCATTTATAAAGCAGAAAAACAAATGTAATCATATGTTGTAGAGGCTCCAAAATAATAATAAATATAAAAATCATTCTTGCCATTGGGCTCTTGCAAAATAACCTCAGTTATGACAATTTGTTCAGGGTCCCTACAATGAGCCTTGAATCAAGTGGTGAGCGTGCACATGTAAAATGAACAGAGGCAGAGTATTTTCAAGGTGGTGGTGGAAGAGGACGGAGAAGAGCAGAGAAGAGAAGGGAAGGTAAAAAAGAGGAGCAGAAGGAGGATTACGATGAAGAGGAGGAGAACGAGGAGGGGGAAATTAGGAGAAGAAAGTCACAGGGAGGAGGAGACGAGGGAGAATGAGCGGGACAAACGGAGTAGGTGTGTTCTGCCAAGTGTGTAAAGACCGCCCCTCCCTTCCCCTTCTCCACGGTGTAGTCCCTGACCTTGACAGGACAAACAGGGTGGAGGGTGGGGGTGATGAGGGGGGACACAGTATATCTTCAGAGCATGTCATAATCCCTCCTCCACTTACACACATACACACACACACACACTTACACATAGCTCTTTTATAGCACACAGACTAATAACGACATGAAAGGTATGAAATCCTACAGCATCTGTCTTGTTCTCACGTTACTACATACACTGTATGCGCTTTTGTCATTGCATCATAAATGTCCTTTAGAGACCCACTGTAGAGCTGCTGCCTGTGTCAAAATAACAGATGAATATTTATTCACTGGAAACAGATACTCTCTTGTCTTTAGCACTTAGCATTCAAGAACATCATTATTGGACTATTATTGTATGATGCACAAATGTCTGATGGTTCAAAGTCTAAGAGCTACTTGCTTAAAGTGCTGTGGATAAAGTTAATTAACTCTAAGGCCTTTGCATGGTGCACTACAGCGAGGTGACTTGACACACAGAGACACACACCATAACAGAAAAAGATTAGTCAGAATATTTAAAGACAGAAACTGAGTGACACGGATGCATTATTTGGCAAAGAGGAGAATGCTGACAGGCAGATGAAGAGGAGTCACTGTGCTTCTTCAATTCTCTGGACACTTCACCCAATTTCAACACACTGTTTACACCAAACCTGTCTGCTCGACTCAGTAAGTGGAGAGGAAGGAGTTGTTGGGAGGGTGTGTGAGAGCGTATTAATGCATGTGGGGAGGATTTAGAAAAATATACAACCTGTTATGAGCTTGTAAGCCTGTCACTGCATATGCTTTACATGTGCAATAAATGTGGAATAGTTTCATTCCAAACTAAGAGGCTTTATCTGTATCTATCATCTGGAGAAAAAAAAAAACATAAAACAACAACATAAAAAAAACATGTAGGCCAACAAAATGACAGGACAAAACAAAAAGTTTCAAAAATGGTAACATCTCCCCAGATGTAAATGTTGACTGTCGAACAAATGCTACTGAAAAAAAAGGCACTTGCAAGGCCAAGTGCCTTCAAATCACAATTCCATTTATTACAGTTTTGTCCTTACCTTGGGTATAATGACTCCTCTGTTTTGGGTTTCGAGAAGCACTTCGGTTTATTAGATGTCTGGCTTGTTACAATTTTTTATTTGAATTCCTATGAAACCCCTTTCAGCACATGAAACAACTTCATAACTTGAAAACTGCATTTTTACAGCACCATCGCTCGATGAGTCTCACACTTTATTCTGTTACATCTTTTCACTGAGGTTTAATTAACTCAATGAGGGCTCCATGTCCTCTGGATGATATCTCCCGGAGGAAACATTTCATACTCAAAGGCTTGAAATGTCTCTTTAACTGCACAAAGTTTGAAATATCTATCTATCTGTGTATCTGTCTAACTATCTCAATGTAGAAATATGCATACAACTATAAGTGCACACAAAAGCTAATGTTACATGCACTCGTGCACGCACGTGCCTTTAGGCTAAAGGTGTGTGCATTAGCTTTTCATTATAATAAGTAATGGGAGTGGTTCCCCACCCTTAAAATGCCATTAGCCCCTGCTTACTCCCCTGTACCTCCCCCCTCTCTCCCCTCTTTGCCCTTCCCGATCCAAAGCCAAGCACTGTGATTAGCTTTATGGAGCGAGGGCTGAAGGCAAAGAGGAAAATGCTACAAATGATATTACTTTGAGCCTGAATAAGCATACGACACATGATATTATCATCACGCCCGACAGAGACACTAGGGAGCCTATCAAATGCTGGGATCCACTTTGCAAAACCTCCTGTGCGATTGGATGAGCCCTACCCAGGGGGTCTGGCTGTCTCAAACCCTGGTGGGAAATTTAGTGATAGGAGGACACAGTGAAAGAGGCTATGTTAGTGTCACGTCAGCAGTTCAGTTCACTAGGTGAGCATGTGCCAGGTTTGACACGGAAACGTATATGAAGTTCAATTACATGGCGACGGAGCGGCGATTGTGCAGGGATTCATGAAGGATGGAAAAGCAAGAGATCTGTGAGGCGTCAGGCAATTAGACTTTGAAATGTCATTTCAGTGAAAAAAAAAAAGAAGTCCAGGTTCTGTCTGAATTTTGGCACTCATCAAACACGTATTCATATTTTAACAGTTACTTTAATGGTGCTTGTCACACATCCAAAGGAAAAACTGAGGACAAACACTTTACTATCTGATAGTTCTGCACTGGTCATATTATTTTTACTAAGAATATTGATACCACTGTTACACTGTCCATTAAATCCTCCACATAGGTTTTAGGTGCATTTGTATCAGCTAAAATGTAAAACTAGTTTTAAACCTAAACATTGATGGTTAAATAATGGTTTTACACAGTATAAAAATGTATTTACTATAAAATGTGTGTGAAGGTGTGTGTTCCTCATGCAAACACAAACCACCATAAACCCTTCTGGTCCATTCCCACTCAATTTCTCACAGCAGGTGTACACACGTATGTGCTGTTTTCTTTCAGTGTGTATATACCTATGTGCATATGTCGTATTTGCATTAGTGCATGTACATCTGTGTTCCCCTCCATGTGCCTGCATATTTAAAATTATGCCCACATTTGCTTTTACAGTGCTTTCCATGAGTCATGGATAGGCATGCACAGTCTGTGCTGCATCGGTGTGCTTTATCCAGAGCGTGTGCGTGTGTGCACGCTTTAATCCCCTGCACAGTGATACGGGCAGCATGTGTGTCCGCGCATGTAAACATCCTGGCACGTAAACGCCCTAATCTGTTCCCCTTCCCTGGTAATTACACTGACTAACGAGCAAAGCATGGGGACAAAAACACAGAGAGGAAGACAGAGAGAGAAGGATGGAGGGGGGATAAGAGAGAGATGGAGAGAAGAAGTGAAAACAAGAGACAGCTGGTGAAAGAAGAGAAAAGTTTTTATCCAAGTATACATGTCTCTGTAGAGTGTATACGTGTAGGTATGGAGGCCTGTCTGCATGTGTGTACGCATACACTATATCTGTCTATGTGTGAGCATGTGCACGTGAGGACCAGATGCCTACATCTAACAGCCCATCTGTGAGAAGATCCCTGCCAGACCACTAATCAGGCAATCCATCACCTCTATACCTGCCACTGGCCATTACTCGTGAGCCACTCACACATACACACGGACACACGGACACACACACACATGCATCTGTCACAGCCACAGACAGAGGTTTATCTACGTACACATGGTAGAGTGTGTATGTGTAGGCGTGTGAAAGAGAGAAAAGCTGATGATAAACAAACTAATTAGCAAAAAATGACCAGTTTGTTCTTTGCATATTAAGGTCAAGCTCTCAAACACACATGGTCACAAACATATGCTCATGAGCATTATATTATAATCATACATATTTACAGAACCAAATATCCCAATGTGCACATGCCTACAGCAGCCTCTGACATCATACACACATTTAATTATAACAATGCTCCACCGAAAATCTGTTTGAATATTACACACTAAAGTTTGTTCCTGTGGCCGTATTCACAGCAGTTAACAACAGCCTCTGGATTCTGCCCAGACAGCCAAATGGTTGGAGCACATGCTACATAACTGCAACCACGGTTCAATTCCAGCCAAGAGACCTGCGTTGAACTTATATCTCTGCATTCTCAACTATCCAATGAAGGCGATAATACAAAAAAAAATAAATACCCCTGCACTCTAACCCACCTCTTTGCAATTTTACATGTTCAGTCTGTTCCAAAAACTCCACATTTTTCTACAACATAGCTAAATACTCTAATTCTATCATGTGTGGGAAAGTGGATTGTACTGCAAGAGTGATTAGAGAGGTTTTATAGGTTTAGACATGATTTTTAGTTTAGTGAGTCACTATCCAGTGTAATTGTTATGAATCTGAGGCGACAGCTGTCGTTCTCCACAAAAGAGCAAACCTTTTTCAAACTTTATATCAAGACAAACAGGCAGCAGGTGTCATTTAGAGACGTTGACTCTGCTGTTTTCTTGTGAACCTCCACTCGGTTTGAATAGAACGTTAATAAGTCCATTTCAGCTGCAGTTTTCCATTTTAAACTCACCTCCAAACAGGGAAAAAAAAACAAACTAGAAAATGTTAAACATGAGATTTGGGGAGGCTGTGAGCATCTGCTCAACTGCAAGTCTCTTTGATCAACAGTTACTTGCAACACCCTTCTGCAGATCAGTAAAAGGTAAAAAAAAAAAAAAAAAAAAAAAAAATATATATCTCTATCTCTCTTTCTCTACACACCCTAAATACACACAAGGAAGGAAAAAAACTAGAAAACCGAGTAACGAAATCATGAGGTTTTACCTAATTTTCTCTTTTATCATGAGGTATTACGGTTTATTTGGGAAAAGAAGAATTTGCTAACATACCTGCCTCACTGATACGGAAGCAGGCAGTGACTCCATCACATGCTTTTTCTCTGAGAGAATACAATGCTCATGAAAGCAAAGGCAACTGGGGATGTGTAATGAGCTCCTCAGCCATAATACTGACTACACATTCTCACACTAACACTCACACACATACACACACAGGGTAAAATCCACCTATGTCTGTGCATGTGTGTTAGCCTGCGGCAACGAGTGCATGATACTCCGTCTGATCACTGCCGTAGAGGCAGGAGGGATTTCATCTGGCTCTGAATGAAACACTTTTGAAACTAAAGGCAGTAGTAGGCTGCCAAAACACACACACAAACACACACACACATTCATAACCAAGCATACAAATGCACACAGACAAGTGAAATAACAGAAAGTGCACACACATGGTTACAACCTTAGTCAAATTGCACATGGGACTGGCACAAAACACACAGAGGCACACACAAGCCTGTACAAACACTATATAAAACAGTAAAACCCAGAATACATTTTCATACATGCATGAGCCAAATACACACACTCACACACCTCTGAACATCAAGTATACAACACAGAGTGTGTTAATCTGGTTGATGTTTCACCTAAATATACACTGCACTTTGCAGATTTGCCCTAACCAATGAAATCAGTCTCTCACCAAGTTAATTTATGCAAATAGGTAAATCAATTCACTTTCCCCTCCAATGCACCTCAAAGTACGACAATGAATGAGATGTAACCCAACACAACCAATCACCGTCAGTCAGTATGAGCTTCTGGGTTCATTGGAAACAGTCAGGCAGACGCTTGAATTTAACTTTGACAGAGAAAATAACTGAAATATTGGAGAAATGATAAAGATGAGGAAGTAGGCACTGAAAAAAATAATAGCACGAAAACAATAATTAATCCAAAAATGATTTTATGTCATATTGTCCAGCCCAGAGTCTCACCTTCTACTGTTACAGTGTATATATATTAACAGTATATGTTTGTATGTGAGTGTATGTGGGTATTAAGTCCTCCCATCTGTGTAGGACAGACAAAATGCTTCTCTTAGCAAATACGTTTCCAAGAGAGCGATGGTATAAGATCTGCAGGGTTCCTGACAACAAGTGTTTATTTCTGTATGTGTGTGTGTGTGTGTGTGTGTGTGTGTGTGTGTGTGTGTGTGTATGTGTGTGTGTGTGTGTGTGTGCATGTGTGTGTGTATCTAAGAGACATGGTGAGATACTGTATGTAATGGTTGAGGCGTTAAGCTGCAACCCTGTGGCGTGGCAGTGATGTGGAGGTGTAGCGAAACACACCACCCACGGGTGCCACGTCCCTCAACAGACCTTCACTCTCACACATATACATGCTCACACACACACTCGCACAAACAAAATCAGGACAACATACTGAATGAGACAGCCTGCATACAAAAACAAGGGTCCAATGCAATAACTTTGCATAACATAAATCATTTCTTGTGGGGAATAGTAGAATTGTAATATATGTATGAAAGTTAAAGTGTTCTTTTTGTGTGTGTGGGTGTGTATGTCTCAACCTGGGGAACCAAGAGGAGACATAGCATTCATTGCCATCTGTTTTCCAGGCCGACAATTAGGACGCAGTCTGAGCAGCAGAAGCCAAGTTTGCCCTAATGCAATATTCTGTCTGACGCACACACATACACTCACACACACACACACACAGACAGACACACATCTCTTCCCTGTGTGGTGGCTGTCGATCGATAGCGTGCCTTGTCTGCCACTGTCTTGCTCACATCGCCGGACTGTAAATCACATAGATAAGCCAAGACCTATAAAGTACAGGACCTGAAGGCCTCTTGAGCACCCACATACACACACTGACACACATGCAAGCACACACAAAGGATGGATGGCTTGCCAAAAGGTGCTGGGGCAGTGGAGCAGGGGGGAAAAAAGACACCTGCGACATTAATCTCAACACGGGGAATCAACAATGAAAAAGCTATAGACACCCACATACAGGCACACACTCTGAAAATGGCTCAATGGCCGTAAATTCCAAATAATGGTTAAATATTTAATAGCAAACAACAACATAGGCAGCATAGCAAGAAGGCAGAAACTGTCCCTAACATAATTAGACTTTTATTGTATTAGCTGTGGCAGGAGAGATGCTGTAAATGAGTTAAAATGCAATTTTCTGGCACATTCACCGTAGCACTTATATGACTACCACACACAGAAACAGAAGACATCTCACACTTTTCATTACTGCTATAGGCAGCGTTAAAACCAAATTCTGTATTTCTTTTTGATCTTGTTTTCGTAGCTTTTGTAGTTTCTGTAATCTGCCGTTTAATACGATATGACACTACAAAAACATTTTTGTCTTTGAATTTTATTGGTGAAAGGATTTGGTCTGATGCTAAAAGTTGTAGGGGAGGAACATGGAGGTCAAGATGATGACACAGGTTGTAAAGAAGCTATGCTAATGTTGCTGAATGGGATGAAATCTCTGCAACCAGACTCCAGAATTTAGTAGAAAGCCTTCCTGGAAGAGTGGAGGCTCTTACAGCAGCAGATTAATCCCCATTGTTTCACAGTGATGTTCAGTGGTTACATGTGGATGAAAAGTTCAGATGTCCACATACTTTTGTACATGGTTGTGGTGTTTGAGCAATGAAGGAAAACAGAATGAAAGTTAAATGTTGCTAAAATAAACAGGAACAATGGTCAAACCTATCAAAATAAGACCCAAGTTTAATAATTTACACCTCAAAAGTTAGATAGGTGTTTACTGTTTTTTACTTTTATTGAAGAGATCTTCTTCTTTGTCTTTGTCAGAACAAAGTTGGGGGTAATGCTGCTTTGAAATGCAAATCTGAGCACAGGTCTTTTGCTCTGAAAGCTTTAATTCAGCCAGCAAATACCTGTAAAAAATCAATAAGAAAAAAGGATGTATTTTATTATATAGTTTGAACTCAACAGCACAAACAAGTTCAAAGTCACCTGCTAAAGTTCATCAAAGTTGAAGTCGACCCGAAAACACAAGCAATGCCATTCAAATGAATTGAATTAAGTGTAAAATCATAAATACTGGCGTGACCAGGCACTAAAGCTGATAAGAAAGGTATATTTAGTTGGAGCCCACTTATATCTCCCAGTACCCTCTCAAGCCTTTCCATAAAAGGGAAGGTGGCACAGATGAAAGAGGAGAAGCAGGGGAATGACTGTAAATGAAGGAAGAAAAGGGACACGATTAGAATAAATTGGAAAGTGGGATTGCATGTGAAAAGAAAAGATACAGGCTCAAGGAGGAGGTAGATAAGACAAAAAAAAAAGGCTGGCAAGGAAGGCCAAATGGGAGGGAAAAAAAGGGATGGATGGATGGATCAGAGAATGGATGGATGGATGGAGAGTGTAAAGGACATGGAGGAGTGACCAGCCTGGACTCGCCTGTGGTTTCACCAGTGGGAGCAGCTTGTGTGTCAGCAGGACGACTGTCACTGCTGCCTGCCAACCGCGGCCACGCTGGCGCCGCAAAGCATCCACCTGTCACTCAAAGCCGTGTTTGTTTTAAGATTGCTGATTGTTACCACCACCTGAGAGAGAGGGTGGAGATCTGCCCATACAACACTTATGAATGAGAAATAAAACAAGGTTGTTAAACTCGTGTTTACTTTTGCAGAGTGTGCCTTTGTGTGTGATTACACAATCTCGGTTCATTCATCTTCAGATCATAATTAACACTAAACACCAAGTGGGGGCGCTACAGTTGCAGATCAAAACATGGTGACAGATCTCTGACTGATGGGCTCACAGGGGGACTGGGTAATTTATGATGGCTGAGATGTAAAAACGTCTTTCTTTAACTCTTTCTATGTATATTTGCAATGAAAATTAGCACAACTTCTGTGTCCACGATGACGTGTACCCACAGAAAAAAAAGACGATGTTGATACCAGATGTTGTATCTACCTGCAGAACAACTCACTGACCAGAGAACAACGTCTTCCAACAGCTACAACACGAGTCACAATAATTAGACTGTTGGAGAGCAGAGTGGGAGTTGAGCCTGCCTGGTTGTTAGCACACAAAGCAAGAGTCGACAGCTCTGTGCACGTGTGAAATGTGTGTGTGTTTGTGTGAACAGCAAGGGGCACCATTCTCACAGCCTGTTCTGACCGCCCTACCATCTGCGGGCATGCCGGGTGCCCGCCTGTTGGCCCTCCTATGCCAGGCACTTTGACGTGGTTGCATGGTAACAGGTCTGAGAGGGCGGCTAGAAGCTGCTCTGGCCAAATGACTTCAGCAAAACACTGACTTCAAGCCAGATTGAGCCTTAGACTGTGGAGGCTGTGGGTAGTAAAAGATATTTATTTCTATGTGTTGTACTTAACATTTAATGTGGGAAACCTGACTCTAAAGAGTGACCATACAAAACTAGCATTAACTTTACACTAGATGACTTTATACCTACCAGGTACCTAATTAACTAACTGTGAATTAGCTAATTAGCCTGAGTTTAGTGGGCATGTAGGTAGCTAATAACCTTTGACACCACGGCATGTACATATGAGCAGTGTAGATTGTAAAGATGTGCTTTAGTACTATTTGTATTGTAGTACTATTTTTTTATTCCCTGTCGATCGTCGAACTACCTCAGCAAAATCTGAGAAATTATTATATTAGATGTTTGTCTAGCGAGAATAAAATTCTAAAAGTGTTTAACAAATGATTCAATTCCTTTGAATGAACTAGTTGCAGAACTATGTGTATGGATGAGTGGAGTAAGCTAGATGCACACACAGATTATTTAATTCAAATACATAATAGGAGTTAGACTTGTTGTGGATATTTCATGGTCTACTTATACATGATGGAAGAAAAAAAGAAGGAAAAAAATGTGATGCACAAACAGCTGTGCAGATTGTTTCTAATTCTATTATATACACAAACAGCACGCAATTAAAAATCTGCAGCATCATTGTGAGATAAACAAGGAATTAAAGCATGAATGGCTATCTCTGTACATCTTCATTCTCCTGTGAGGTTTAGAGGATAACAGAATTTTCTGACTTAAGTTAAGTATTTCCTTGAGCATGAATATGAACGCACTGAGTTTTAATGAATGTCACCAAAACTGCTTCCGAACACAAAGTACTGCAAAGCCCATATACTGAAGGTGCTCTCATGGTCGCCTTCGAGACAAATTCTTCTTGGATCATAATAAATAAGTTTTATTCCATTTCATTCATTCACATCATTTCATTTTTAGAATGTCAGAGTGAATCAGCCTTTCACAGAGACTCCACATCTCTCCTGTGCATGCAGGTTTGTAATTCAGTTCAGGCTAAATCAGACGTGAATAGTATTAGCTTAGAGGAGATAAGGCGAAAACTAGTCTTGTGCAGTGAACAAGCAAGAGCACAATTTCTCTTTCCGTTCACAAATAAAATGAGACCTCCCTGAGAATCTCTCTCCATCACGCACACACATGCATTCAGACACATAAGGTATGCGTGCAGGCAGCTGCCTAAAAATAAAATAAGATAGTGAAACAGTGGCTCAATCATCCGTGCCTCCATCTTACTCAGCGGCGCCACAGGAAAATTAATTGCACTAATTGAGTAACAGAGTTCATCAAACTGGTATTCTCATTTTCCACATTCATTAGGCACTCTCTTTGTGAGAGCATCCCCGAGGTGACGCTGTGCGTTCAGCAGCTGAGGAGAGAGGGAAGTCGACACTGCCAGTGGGACCAGACTCACAGGCTCAAACACTCACAACTCTTTTTTTTTTTTTTAACAGCCCTTTGAGAAGTGTTTGTTGCCAAAAATGTGCTTGTCAATATAAACATCCAGCCTACTTTTTATTTTCTTCTTTTCTCCCATTTAAAATTGTGTCTAGCAAATACAATCTGCAACCACACAAACTGACATACCGTACGTGCCCTATGTCATTATTATAAAGAGCTAAAGTAAATTTTCTCACCAAGGATTTCCTTTGCAATGGGTTTCACACAATTGCAGTGTGTCTGTCTTTGTGTTTGTGTGTGTGAGTGTGTGTTTGTGACTATGCAAGCATGCATGTGTGAATGAGCCAACTCCAAAATGAATTGCAATGCGAAGAGAGACATAACAACACTGACAAGACTGGAGAGACAGATAAACAAGGGTTTCCCCACTAGTGTTTGAAACTGTGTGTGTCTCTGTGTGTTTGCATGTGTGTAGTATTTGTGAGTGTACTACTCATGCATGCACACAGGCATGTGTATGCACACACATGTTCTTTTTTGTCTTTGGGTGCGAACGTGGGTACTACGGTGCAGTTGATGTGTCTCGGGCCTCCCAAAGTACTCACGCACACACACGCTACCGTCTGCAGCAGCCATCTGTGATGGAAACACAGTGAGGGAAAGAGACTGAGAGCAGAAATGGAAAGATGGAGACCAGCAAAGAGTGTCTGCTTACTGCACTGTTGCTGCCAAAATGCAATTTTATTTAATAAACTGAAAAGAATAGAACATTTCAGGCAAACACACTCTGTCAGACATCTTCCACAACGAAGCGACACCAACAGCAGTAAGCAGACTCCCCTGCACTTCACAGACTGATGTTTGCTTTTGTGCAGCTCCTGGGAGGAGATCTGGGATGTGCATTAATCTTACCAACCCTTCCATCCAGATTTATATGAAAATAACATCAGCCTCAATTGTAAAGTGGGATGGTAACACTAAATCGCATTTCATTGCTCAATTTAGTTGCCTAATTTGCTCAAAAAAGCACCCACGTGGGTATCAAGGGCCTGAGATTAAAACAGTTACAGGGCTGTCAGTTTGGGACAAGTACATAGTGAAGCTTTACAAACACCTTGGCCTAAGAGTATCCTGTGTATGGACATGCAGAATTGGCTGACTCCTGCAAACTAAATGCATGAGTAATGGATAAAAATGTGTTTGCTGCAATCAGTGGATTGTGGTTCAACTTTTTTTGACAGAAAAAAAATGAAAATTTGAAAATAGGTTTTCAGTTTGAGCTATTTGAAATCGTCATGATCTCAAATGGAACAGCGAAAGCTTCACAGTCCAAAATGAAGCAAACTGCCAAATAAAATTTTCCTCACCTTCTAGTTCTGTAAATCCTGCTCTGCCAAATGAGAGGCCAATAAGAACCTTTCTCTTCCATATCCATTCAGCCACAAACAAAACTACCTGTAAACAAGAGCTGCTACAACACCACCTTTTTCACAAGATTGTGAAAATTAATTTTTCTATGCCGATATCTGGTGTGACTTGGCACAACTGTGTGGTTGTATCATGTCCACACTGTACAGTTGTGTCCCAGGACATCCTTTAATACTGGGTCATATATTGATATGCATTGTGTTTAGCGTACTGTTTGAATTCCAAAGCCCGCTTATTCAGATCTGACATAACCATGAATCAAAGGTGCAACCTGCTGCCTGTACTCTATTCTACCTTTGAGCTTCTCTGCAGTTTACACACTCGATCGGTTCTGCACACTAGCATTAGTCAAGCAGCGAACGAAATCAATGTGAACACCACTCGAGCATATGGAATAACCTCATTGTGTGCATACATTTATGGTATGCAGTGTGTGAGTGTGTGTGTATGTGGAGGTGACAGAATGTGTTTGAAATGCAGGTAAGAAAGAGGAGGAGTGCATGTGTGCGGATTTTGAGAGAATAAGAGCATGAGAAAGACTGAGACACTGATAGAGAGAGAGAGAGATAAAGAGAGAGAGAGAGATAAAGAGAGAAAAAGTGAGTCCATAGGGAGCAGAGAGAGTAACAGCTCCTCACCGCTGGTCTAGTCTGGCCTTATATGGAGGAACTGAACTGGAAGAAACAACTTTCCCACATCAACTGCGCACAAAGTTGCATGACCCTGTCATTCATCCTGTGTGTGTGTGTCCCTGGCTGAAAACAGTGTAATAGATGTCCGATGAAATATCAGTATGTGTGTGCATACCTCCACTTTGTGCGCATGACTGACTGTCAACCTTTTTCTAAAAGTATCATGTGTAGATGTGCGTGTGTGTGTGTAGCCATCCACCTATCATCTTCTGCCAATTATAAGGAAGGCGGGCATGTTTGAGGAAGGCAGCCCCTCTGCCTTCCTCTAACATGCCTCCTCCCTATGGGAGGATGGACTGATGACACGGGTGAGTCCACTGCAGATGCTGCGTCTCGCTGCACCCTGTGTCACTTGTCACTCAAAAAGCAAGCTGCTCCAACTGCTGGACGCCCCCTCCCAGTAATCCGTCAAGCCCAAGTGGGGTCAGAGAGGTTTTTCGATAGGCCATTTGGACTTCTGTGGCTAATTGCTTTGAGGCCAAAGCTCGACTACTTGTATTGACTACTTGTAGCAGTAACTGGGCAGGAAGGTCAGAAGGGTTAGAGGCAAGGTGAGAAGACTGAAGGCTTCACAGGAAGTGAGGTCCTGATGGCAGCTGAATGAGGAGGTGGAGCTTTGAAAACTCTATCTAACATTGTAAGACAAAGATTCTACAAAAAAAATAAAATCTTTCACTTCTCTGGTGTATTGGCAGCTGACACTGTTGCTTAACATCCCAGCACCTTTAGAGCAATTTCTTCCCTTCTTCAAGTCACAGCATTTCCAGATTTGCTTGTCTATAGGTCCTCACATCTGCTGAATCTTCTTCTCACCCTCCTTCCCATACTGTGTCCTCCGCCATCACCCCTTCCTCCCTCCCTCTCCTCGTGTAAGCTGAGTGGAATAATCACCTGTTATGTTCCCTGACAAAACACCAAAGCTGGTGTGAAGCCAACATGAAGAGTGAGCCACTAGAGTGTGAAATCTATCAACCAATCTCACGCACTCGCTGAGAGCGCTCTGCTTGACACAGTTTGCCATGCCATTTACTGAGCCTCCATGAACTTGTATCATGCCAATGGCAGTATTGTAGTACACACATTAAAATACTCGCATGGACACACACAAAGAGACAAAATGCTATCTATTTGTAATCTGCAACAAATGAAGTGTGCTGTTAAAGAAACACATTCTAATTACAGCTGGACAGTTAACACTTTTACATGTTTACGAGTTGTTTAATCATGTTTGCAGATGATAATGATACTAAGAAACATTGTGTATAGCAGAAAAATCTCTTTTCATCTCCTTACTTGATTTCTTGTTTAGTAATCAACAATTCTAAACCAGAATATATTCGATTTGGAATATATTTGCAGCAAACTCTCATATTTGGGAAGGCAAAAATAATGATTATTTAGCATTTTTTGCTTGATAAATGCCAAAAAAGATAAATAGTGATGATGAAATCCTAATAAGTTCAGTACTAAATGACACGAAGCGGGCGTATGTGCAAATAAATCGGAAATGTAAATCAAGAGTAATTAATTATCAATTATTATGGTAAACAAGGAACTCACGCCTTATACACTGCACTCTACTGTACTGTTCTCTAAAGTGCACTGACAATCTGATCAAGATTTTTAAATGAAAAGAGCACAGTGATCTTGCAGAGAAACTCAGCCCTGATTCACTTTTTCTATGCATACTCAAATATCAACTTAAACCAATATAACTGCATGCAACAATGGAACAGAAATATGTAATTCTTTCTTTTAAATGACTGTATATCCACCAGAGAGCAATGCATTCAGTGTATTTATTGTGACTCATGTATTGGACATAAACAGCCCTGCTGCGTCTCCGCACCAAGGACGCATGGTAATCCTCCAGAGAATTATATAGCGAGTGAAAATAATGTGGTGCGCTGCAAATGCCTGCACTAAATATTTACAAAAGCCCCATAACTGATCTGAATGAGCCTTTTGAGAGTGACTTGGGAGGTAACACAATGGGAGAGGAGTGACCTTGCAAGGGAGAGGGGCCGGGAGAGAAAGGCAGCGATTATGTGGCGTGTGAATGCCTCGGCTGTTGGGGAGCGGAGGAGGCTAAGACAGAGGAAGGGAGAGGGGAGGGGAGGAGAAAAAAAAAGAAAAAGAGGAAGAGCATCAATCTGAAAATTGCCTGTGGAGACACAGAGAGAGATGGAAGGAGGGATGGGGAAAAGAGAGAGAGAGAGAGGAGAACAGACATGGAAGGTACGCTGCATTCCCTCATTCCCTCCAGTCTCCCCGGACTGGATATGTGAAGTTACTGCACAAACACAGCCGAAAGCCACTCCACGGTCACTCATCGTTATTGGTCCACAGCCAAGCATTTTAACTAGTGATGCACATGCCTGCATATGGAGAGGCACTGCTTCCTGGCACATTAGACAGTTTATTTTTGGACTTCTCTGACTTTCATTCAGATATCCTCAAGTGGATTTAACTCCAGAGAAAGCTGATATGATATTCTTGGTTTTTCCTGTAAGGAAAAGGAGTGTGTCAGGTGTGTGTATGTGTGTGTGTTCTAGGAGGATGAGTAAAATGTTTTTTGTGGGTATCTGCGAGTTGTATCAAGGGATTGTATCAAGTGAGACTAAAGTGACAAGTGTAATGCTGAGTTGTAAGAGTCTGTTTGTGTGTCTCTGTGTCTTTGCGTGTGAGGCTGTCAAAGATACGGACAGGCACACTTGTTCTTTTATGAGTGGACCCGGTGGAGCTCTGCTGGGACGCAATGTCAAAGTGAGAGAAGAGCATAAGAGCAGAGAGAGAGGAGAGGAGAGGAGAGGAGAGGAGAAGAGAGGTAGCCATTAGACCTCCCAAAGACTGACACTGCCTTTTACACAAATTTCACCTAAACTTTTCAAATGTTACGAAAACAGTCAGGAATAGTTGGCTTTATCTCCATAGCTCTTCTATTGCCATATGCTTTTAAAGAAAACACATAGTGGCAGAAGCTAAGTTTATAAAAACATTTAAGATTGATGTGTGGTTGTATGCATTATAGCAGCCAACAATGGACCGTACTCAATAATGCTGTACTGCACTGCAATTCAGCTTCTTGTGCTATTTTCAGCCTTTAGTACACAAAGAAACAAGTGGGAGAGAGAGATATGCAACATGGGGCGACCTGGCAGTTCATGGTCAGTGTCTTAGCCCCTGAGCCATGAGGGCCCCCTCCACATTGGTACTGTTTCAATGCAGCAGTCCCACTGAACTGTATCTGAATCTGTATGTTTTTTCCTTAGTAAATACATTGCAATTCACAACAATATAGGCCAACTTGAGCAGAATCTCAGAGATTGTCTCCAAACACCAATCCACCATTATCTTTATATGCACACCCTCAGTGCCACAGACACAATCTTTATGTCTTTAACACCAAGAAAGTTGATTAAAGGGGCCCATCTAAGCACATTGGTCAAGCCAGGGCCAAAAGTTCACCGCCGTCAGCTCTGAAGTGATGGCTAACATTTTTACAACCTTTGGGCAATATGGAGGAATCATAGTCTGTCTGTGTGACAGCAGCGGGGGGCTCATCAGCCATTCCACACATGCCCTCTCTGTCTCTCTGTCGTGGGAGCCTTACATTAGGAGAGAATGAGCATAGTAAAAGATTTCCACCTTGCTATTACTTTTGCCTCCTTTTTACTCCATCTCCCTTATTCTCTTTCCACCGTCTCTCTCCCTAATGCCTCAGTTATTTATTGCCCATGAGGGGGGCTGACGCTTTAATTCCACCACTTCCCCTCTTTGACTTTGAATTAATGTACACCACGCTGAAAGTAGCAAAGACAGGAAGTATATTTCCCCTGTTCTGAACCCTGCCTCTCTTGATTTTTGTGAGACTGTCGGGTGGCAGAACATGTGAGCTCGCTCCTCGATGTGTTTGATTTCTAGATATGGCTTGAAGTTTCTAGAGTCACGGGGGACATCTCTTGTATTTTGCATGGTAGCTAGGGGGTAACGTACTGTGAAAACACCACTTATGTTTCTGGATTTGAAACTTCATGAAGGGTCACTCCGGGTTCAAAGAGAATTGGCAAACAGCTGCTCAAAAAACTGTTGACACGCGGTTTCTTCATTTGATACACTTATGTTTGAGATGTTTTTGCCAAAGGCTTTCTTGCCAAAGCAAACAGGATTTTTATTTTTATATTTTTCTAATAAGAAATGCATGCAAAGTAAAGCAATTCAAACACCAGAGAGATGCGTTTGCCAGAGGGCTCCCTTCATATTTTATACAAGCTACATCATGACAGCAGATTCACTCTCAGATTGCTGTGACAATGACTTCTACTGCACCTGACATCTATCACCGGTGCATAGATGACACTTTCACCAAACCGCACTGCTCCAATATTTATATCTTCATCCAAAACATGAATAACATTAACCTGCACATCGAGTTCATAAGTGAAAAGGAAAAGGATGGTAAGCTGCCATTCCTTGCCAGACACTTGTGAAGGCTGATGAGAGCAAAACCGGTACAAGAAGTGGATGGATGATGAAAATCTCAAACCAGGACCATGACAGAAACTCAACAGAGGCCACCAGCAGCAACCATAGGTAGGACTCCCTTAAGTGAACAGTCTGTCAGAACGTCTAGCCAGAGTCCTCAAGTCTCAGGAAGTCAGTAAGTCACCACAAACCATTTAACACCTTAAAATCTCTGCTGGTACACTCTGAAGACAGGGCTCCCCCAGAGAGGGAGACTGGAGTGGTATACAACATCACATGTGACAGCTGTAAGAATCACTACATCGGTGAAACAGCAAGGATCCTGGACAAGAGACTGAATGAACACCAGAGCAAAATCTGTAATGTATTAATCCTTAGGATTTCAGGGTAAGATGGCAGCAGACTTTCAAGACCATCAAATAACCAAGACCTGCATCAATTCGTTACAGAGAGTCAGTCCAAAAAAGTCTGCTCATTAAAGGAAGCAGCCTTTCTACCGTCTGGTCGAGCATCCTAAGCTCACTCCATTATCTCAGCTTCCTTATCAGGTTATCTCACGGATCGACGAGGCAAAATGTCCCATAAAAGTAGCTTCTCTTAAGACATCTTCACCCCACACCAAAGTATAAAGTAGTCAAGTCCATCATCAGCTTCAGTGGTAACAGCTACAGCGTATAAAAATACTATCTCACCATCCTGAAGGATGGACTTGAAATCAATTTTCTCCTTTCAGCCCTTTTTTGATATCCCTTCTCCTCAGCTGCATCCTCTGTCTGCTCCTCTGAACTGTTTGTGAAGCACTGGGATTTGAAGTTTGGAGGGATGCTGTCTGGAATATTTTCTGGCCACATTTAAAAAAAAGGGGGCTACTATTGGATTTCTGGTTTGAAATAACAAATCCAATGACCTTTGCAGTTCAGTCTGTATCACTAATCGCGTTTTTCAACTGTCTCCCACAGCCAGAGAGAAGAAAGACAGATATAAAGTTTCAAAGAAATCAAAGAGTAAGTACTCCTTGGAACTTAGATAATTTCATTGTCACGCAGCGAGAATGTCATTTCTAGTTTGGACATAAAATAGTATAAGCATCTAAGTTTGAACATACATGAAATCTCCAAAGGGATCACAAAATTTTCATCTATGTGCCAGTTTATAGTCTTGTTCCGCTCAGGAATCATATATATATATATATAAAGACAGCTGCTCTTCAACATCAACAATGCAACTATTAAAAAAAACTCTCTTGAATTATTAGGGAAAGACCTGAGTTAGAAAACTTGAATGAAATGGATGAAAAAGTGCTGATGGAAACACAGTATAGATAATTTCCTCACTCGTATCTGCTCTGCACAGAAAAGTCCTCACATTTGTCATGTAACGTTTATGTTTTTGACTGGCAGCAATCATCAGCACACTGGAGGAATGACTGCTGTTTTTCACTGTGCATCAAAATGAATACTCTGGTGCTGCATTAAACAGACCAGAGTTGCAAGAAAGTACCAGAAGGTCTTGCTAAAGTAAATGTACAGAATTGTTATCAGAAAATTGTACTTAAAATACCAAAAGTAGGATTTTACTACTGTTCAGAGTAGAGCTACAGGCAGGTATAACTTCATATGAAGAAGAAGAAATGTAAAAGACATGAAGAAGAAATGCACATAAGGATATCAACACTGCTAATGCACTAGAGGAGAGGACAACTCCCTCCCTTTGTCTTTTTCCCCTTCTTATATCTCACTGTGCAAATAATGATTGAATTTGCATTCCAATCAACTGCAATTCCATAAACTCAATGAGTAACCCATAGTGTTACATGGATTACAGCATAAACCAGATTTATCATATGATGCTCATACATAATTAGGATGAATCAGTGTAAGTAAGCCATACATTACTCATGACTGTTGCAGGGGTCCTTCTGCAACCACATTTGTAAAGAGGGAGGGGGGATGCTTGGCTTACCTAGAGAGAGGAGAGAATAAAAAGAGTGATCAGCATGTCAGTGTCATAGTATTCATAATTAATATCCCTCAAGGGTGAAACTCACAGACGGTCTTGAAGCATGGGGTATAAATACAGGGTAGGTATCACATTTGTTGGCCAACCTGCGGCTATTTTGCTCCTTTTCTGCACAATTGTAACAGAAAGAAACTCAAATCCATCAATTGACTTTGTTTTGTAGTGTTTTTGTACACTCTGATAACAGAAGAGGAAACAAAACTTGAAATTGGCTGTAGTTTGTGACAGAGCACCACACATTCAGGCCTCCTGTGCTAAATAACAGCATTTCAAAAGGAGTTTCCTTCTGACAGTCTCCTCCTGTCAGTCGGGTGATTTGTTTCGGTAAAAGCAATTTTCTTTCAAAAAAATGTATCTGTTAGTTTACAGATACAGTGCAGGGTGCAGATAGCAGGATCACAATCACAGCTATGCTCAGACACTTGGAGCATTTACGTATGGTTGAAACACCACTTCCAGCACGCACACACACACACACACACACACACACACACACACACACACACACACACACACACACACACACTCCCTCAAAGCTCTGGATTTCTGCAGTGAAAATAGGCCAGTAAAGTAAATAAGCTACTCTGATCTTTATTTCAAAGGAAGAAATATGATGTTTATCGCAATAAAGTAAATTCTGAGAAATATGTCAGAAAGCTGCCACACAGTGAAGGTGAAAGTAAGAGGGAAAGACGGATAAAGAGAGCGAGACAGGAACAGAAAGGGTATGTGGGGTGGGGAATAAAAGAATGACACTGCAGGAGCAGGGGAGCCTCAGGGTTCTTTCGGTGCACTCATTGATTTCTCATTAGTAAATTCAGACCTCGATTTCATCAACCCGGGTAAAGAAAGACAGCTAACGAAGGCACGGCAAGTGCTTTGGTCTTATTTCCCACCAGAGGGCAAATTTCCACTCTCCTTTATAGCTGGTGATTAGAAAGGGAAGGGGATCTGGATTCAGCCATGGGGCCTCCCGCCCGTCTCTGGAACGGAACCCACTGTAAGGCTTTCGACCAGCAGGTCTCTGCCCAATTAGCCAGACCGGCAAAAACAGGATTTCCTGGAGCATAGTTTTCTGGAGAGATTGATGGTTCATTAGCTAAAGCTATAGAGCATTGTTCCTGCATCTAAAGGCACTGGGGAAGGGATCCTGGCAAGCTCAAAGGACTTACAAAGATACTGGGTATTAGACATATTCCATTTACTTGATCCTACTTCTAAAAAGCAGAGAAAATGCTGGTCAGACGGTGTCTTTCATTGTCTGGTCAGGTGTAATGATTTCAGAGCATGCACACTTAGGTTAGGCAGTAATGTGCACTGAATGGTTGGTTAGGTGCATCTTTTTCAGCAAATTGGACAGGACAACTAAATCTAAGTGTGTACGGTTAGTCAGGCACATTCATTGCAGAAAATATACAGAACCCTCATTAGATGGCACTGTGCACTCTGCAGCCACTGAGGAGGAATTGCTGGGAATTGCTCATTCTTCTTTAGTGTGTGCTTTATGAGAACAAAGATTGGTTTTATCTGTCAAATATCATATGAGGGGAGAAAAACTGTAGTATCTGTGGGCATGTTAAAAAGAATATTGTGTTTTATTGCTGCTGGAATCAGACAAGAGAGGCATTGCTTCTGATATATCGGCCAGAAGATCGGGCCTATTGTTGCTGGATAGGTTTTCATATCTGTAACATCAATGCACTGGACGGCAATGAAAGAGAGCGTGAGAGTGAAAGAGAAAACAAGAGAGAGGGAGATGTGTGGTTTTTTTTCACAGCCAGATAAGTGAGTAGAGATGAAAGAGGTCGCTATTGATCTTATCAAAATTTTAGAGGTTCCATCTCTGGTGTTATTTTAAAAGTCGCAGATGTAAACACAGAGATACACTCCCTTTACGCATTTATTAGGCAGTGTACAGATGGAGCCACTATCATTACAAACACACACACATTACTGCTGTTGCTGCCTCTAATTAACTCAGTTTCCCAAACAAAATAACTGCAGAGGCACGAATAACCACATCTGGGAGTGGTGCACTCAGCATCAATCTGAGACAGCCGGCCCGAGAATTATGGGGGGGGGGGGCGCAACGGGGAAAGGATGACCGAGCAGCTGCCAAACACCGCAGCAGAGGGGACGGAGCAGACACGTAGCTGCAGAAACGAGACAACTGCGAATCCTGGTGTGAAAGTTATCTGAAGACTTGGGTGTTCTCTGTAGTTTTGTCCAGAAGTTCTATCTGTTATGGTAATAAACTAAAATAGCAAAACTTCTCTTTTCCAGATTCTAAAATACAAATATGTGTTGCTTTTCTGAATCTTGTACAACAATAAAGTGAATACCTTTTTGTGTTTTGAACTGTCAGTCGAACAAAACAGCTTCACATCAACTTGAGCTTTAGGAAATTGTGATGGGGTAATATTTTTAAACCAAACTCTCAATTTTAAAGACTCAACAATAAACTGATTAATTAAGAAAATGAACTAGATGAATTGATAATAATAATAAACAAATAAAAATAAAATAAAAATAAAAAACATCAGTTGCAGCCCTATTCTAAAATCCTTTATGTGATAGTAAAATTTGATAGTAAAACTATCTTGCAGAAAACAAGGCCTGAAGCAGAACTCAGCAGAACTTGAAGCAGAGGGAATTGAACCCTGATCATCTGTAAATAAATGATTTGCCCGCCCATCACTCTGAAGGAAACACTGCTACTTTTCACCTCATTATTCAAACGCAAACTTCTAATCTTGTGTCCTTCAGACAACAACTGCCTCAGCTGTTGATGTGGGGTGGAGGAGAACAGCAGGCAGAATACATCCCGTGATCAAAAGAGTCTATCTTATCTTCTTCTTCTCATTCCTCTAACATGCACAAAGCTCATGCTGCAGCAGGCGTGACTGCGCACCAAGGCAGTGGATGAAGAGGAGAGTGAGGGATGTGTGTGTGTCTGTGTGTGTGTTGGAAGATGGAGGGTGGTATGATGCGTTGATTTTCATCAACTGGGGCGCTTAGGGACGGAGGATTAGTGGGCGAAAGCACTGGAAGCACTAACTAGTGTCTTGACGGATAAACACTAATGACTGTGTGCAGGGGAGTTATCTATACATTTGTATTTCTGTGCATTATGCATCAAAATTTCAGTTTTTATTGACAAACAATCAATTACTTCATCCTGATGACATGTGGAAATGGAAAAGCCCTTTTTCTGGATAAAACATTGATTTTTCACAGAATACTGACTCACGCACACATGGAGGAGGGGGTAGGGAGTGTGCTTCACCTTACCAAGTGTCATGAAGCTGAAAGTTTACCTCAGTAGGGAAATAGCTGGCGAGGCACAGTCATAAAATAAAAATGATGTTGTCTTCGGAACCCAACCCACAGTGTTTGTTTTCCTTAAATTGTGAGGCAGCTCTGGTGTGAATAAGAAGGTAATGTGTGCCTCAGACCAGGGAACTGAAGAAAAGAATACACCAGCTTTCATTCTTCTATCAGTAACCCACATGCCTATAGGTTGCAACTGGAAAATAAACTTTGGTTCCTCTAGCAATCTGACAGCAGATGTTCAGCTTAAATGACAAGGTTTTAGCGTTTCTTCAAAATATGCTTCTGTCTGTCTTTTGATATTTAACAAAGCTTTTTAGCATGAACTTTTATTTAGCTGTTTTCTTTCTTTTTCAATGAATCCCCTTGTCTCATTGTCTCCTATCACTGAATGCATCCCAACAGGGAACTGAGGACACACCCTTGCCCTACAAACCTCCCAAGAGAAGCTCTGAATTTCCAAACACTATGTGTGTGTGTGTGTGTGTGTGTGTTAGTGTGTAGCTAGTAGACATCTGTGTGAAGGGGAAGCAACACTCTGCCACCCTGCGCTGGAGGAGAAATGCCCTCCAAGCATAATTGCTATGGATCTCCCCGCTGCATAAACGGCGTTATCACAGTTTGTCTAACTGTGAAAGCTGTGATCAGCATAAAGAAAGGGTGAGCCTGTCTGTGTGTGTTTGTGTATGTGTGTGTGCTTGCCATGGTGGAGGGAAACATTTTCCCTCTCCTTACATAGTCTTCGTCTCTTTATCATCATAAAAATAATTAGCATAAAGGTTATATTTATTTACACAGTGAAAGAAGGCTTGGTTAAGGTTCTACATGGATGAGGATACATCTACTGAAGTCCAGCTAAACGTGTTTGTTAGATACTGCCCCTAGTAAGCAAGGGAAAGGATGACAAGGAAAGGAAGCCAATGACCTAAAACATGAGCTTAGTATGTCTGTTAAAAACCCTCTGCAAGTGCATGTAACATGCAACATGCATTTCATTAAAATCAGAACAGTGGTGTAGCAGAAATGATTTGTGCAGCTTTATTTAGAGTGCCCTCTTTGGGCCAAAAAGTGTACATGATAAAGCCAAAAGTATGTGGACACCCCTTGTACTTTGTGTACTTTGGATCTGGGTCTGTTTTTAATGACTTGTGCCTGTGCAAATTCTGTTCTGGATTATAACTGTTTGGACTGTTGTCAAGACATTTTGACTTTACCAGCCCTGTTTGGCTCATCTGGCTGATACTGGGAAAAGGCAAGGTTGACTCACTGATATGGCAGATAATTTATAATTTTGAGACTCTGTAGCATTACACACTGGAAGTTCACTGCAAAGTTATTTGTATTTCATGCTGGTCGGTCCCCGTGTCAGTCTGTGTTGGTCTATTGCTGTTGTCAAATTAGATAGTTTCTATGTGTGAGAAAGCCTTTCCAAAGCGAGCATATAACTTTGTCTTTGAAGAAGAAATAACAGAACAGAAGCCTTGGTCTTAGGCTGGGTTCAGATCTGTAATGCAGTAGTTCCAAGTGGGTTCAGAACTCTAATCTGTGGCTGACCTCAGTGATGCTTTTGTGGCTGAATAGGAGTAAATCCGTGCAGCCAGGATCCAAAATCTTGCAGAAAGTCTTCCCAAAAGAGTGGAGGCTGTTATAGCATCCAATTAATGCTCATGGCTTTCGAATGACTCTCAGTAACTACATATAGGAATGAATGCTCAGTTGTCCACTTAGTTTTGGCCATGTATTTTGTAAACATGTAACCACACCTCTAGGGACATTAGCACTAAAGGTGCTTAGAGAAAAAAAAATTCATCCAACATGGTTCCTTTATCATAAAAATACACCAGAGATTCAACATCACCTTCACACTTCCCAGCCAGCACTTAACACCCCACCACACACACACACACTTTCCACCTATCACCATATAGGGTAGATGTCAGCTTTAACAAAACTTCTTAACACTGAACAAGACATGCAATAACACCTGTACCTCTGCTGCGGCAATAAAATCTCCTGAAATTTTAGCACAAAATGAAACACAAACCCGGTACACATCGTCTTCAGCAGGGATGCCACTGGTGAAGAAAAGTAATTAATTACCTATTCATCTCACCTACTGAACTTTACTCTGTGCTCCACTGTCTCCTTTACTCTGGAGACCAACAGACAGACCTGTCTTGACTTGACTGCTCATTTCATCCTGGACTGAAGCGTGGCAGCACAGAGCTTTTGCCCTCACGGTTTAAAGACTGGAGTTCTTTTCAAGTGAAATCCACAGCGGGGTGGCCTTCTAGACACAGGCTATAAAGATGGTGGTGTTCATTTTGTGTATTAGGTCTCCACGCTATGATGTTCTAAATATGCAAAGGGCAGCCAGTTTGAGGATATAGTGCTGTAGTCATGCAGCGGTAAAAAAAACATACTGAGCTGATGCATGCGGAGTTGTCTACATCCTGTAAAAATGTCTATCTTAAACAAAGTGATTCATCTTTCCCATAGAGAGAAACTGCAGTAGATAACCGATCGCCTATGGTCAGCCTTGTAAATGAAAGGGGGCTATGGTGAAGGTGCCCTTGAGAGATTTGTGTGTGTGTGTGTGTGTGTGTGTGTGTGTGTGTGTGTGTGTGTGTGTGTGTGTGTGCGTGTGTGTGTGTGTGT
>JBBMJY010000017.1:6112405-6143204 GCA_037833715.1 Toxotes lorentzi | reverse complement strand
CACACACACACACACACACACACACACACACACACACACACACACACACACACACACACACACACCACATACACACATATAGAGCTTGTTGTTCTGCAGGTCAAAGCTGAGTCCCAGAAGTGTGGACTCATTGGCAGGCAGTGTGAGTAACAGGAATTGCAGGGAATACTAAGTCCAAAAAGGGCCAGTGTTATGCACTCTCACACTATAGATAGAACATGGTCGAGGTCTTTACTCTGCTGTTTCACATACTCTTCTAACGAGAGGAGACCTGCCAGGAAGCGGTGGTAAAAACTCTAATAAAGCAGCTTTTTCTATTATACATGAATAATTTTGTTCCAAAATTAGATGTTAATGACACTTCCTCTTTCAAAATGACTGATGGCACAAAACTAATACAAATTAAAGTACTTTTTAAAGAATCTGAGGCAAATTAAGTTTCTTGGGATCCTCCGACTGACAAAATGATAACTCTTGTAAGGAGTAGTTCCTCTGTATTTTAACGATACTGAATAATGAATTCTATGACTTGAATAATTGAACTTCAGGTAATGATTTTTTCCCCCTCCAAAATGAATATGTAGTCCCTGAGTTCACATATTTAATAGTGAGCATCAAGGATAATGCTCTGCTCATGCTCCTGTGCAGGCAGCTCGACTATTTACAGTCTTTTTACAAGACTAATCCACTTATTAATTCATAATAGGAGCAGTTCCTACAATTCCTTATCAGAGGATTAACTTCACCTAACACTAAGCATGTATCAAATGGGAGCTACGGTTGGTTCACTATCAAAGCTTTGGACAGAGACAAGTGTTCACAATGTGGGCTAAATATAAGCGAGTGCCCAGTGCAGCCATGACCTCTAGTGACCCCTATCACTGCAATAATCGCCGTGGAATGAATTGCTAGAATGTTTGCTAAATTAAACGGGAACCTTTTTAGCTTCTTTCCACTGTGGTCCATGGAGTGGGCTTTGTTGTCCTGATAAACACAAACATTAGTTGCCAGGAGTTTTAAATGATGCCATATGGGAGGATATCTCTGAGTCTGTGTGTTAGTGTGTGTCTGTGTGTGTGCACAGTCGCAGCAGCCAGCCCAGCAGGACTCTTTCAAGTCGACAGCCAAATAAAGTTAAAGGCAGTTAGATAGTGAGAGTGGCACACCGCCAGAGGTCACACCGCTTTGGATGATAATCTGTCTCCTTTTTTTTTTCCCCGGTTTTCAACCAAACCACCTTAAATGGAGACAGCTCATGTACTAGTTATTTATATCAGGGCTGTCTGCAGACACGGTGAAAAAATATTCTTAGTTTGACCAGATTTGTGACATCTGAGAACAGACTGGAACTCACTTTTCCCTTTAGACCGGCCCTGGTGGGTCTGATCATAATAAAGGCACATTCCTGCTAATGTTATTACAGTGTGGGGCTCACTATTCCTGCATTAATGAGCCTGTGAGCATGAGAAACAAGAGTTGATTTTTTTTTTATGAAGTGAATTTAAGGGGACAGAAGAGCAATTAGTGGAAATAACCTCAGATATCCTTGATAATAGACAAACTAGCTGATGCCTGCGATTGCCTGTGTATTCCAAGGAGGGTTCACAAAGCAGCATTACACAATGCTCTTAAGATGATAAGTGCTGTAAGATACAGTAAAAGAACAAATGAAATGTACATATTGAACCCATGGGAACATTTGAAGCAAGACTAGTTCCTGCAGTTGTTAATAGCAACCTCTATGGTGTGCATTAGCAGTGTGATAAGGTTAATCTGGGCAAATACTTCACTGTTCTTTTAGCTGAATGTTCCACAGCAGAAGTTCCTGCATCCTAGTACTTTTTTTTTTTTTTTTTTTTTTTTGTGTTTTTGCTTAGTCAAGCTGGAGAGAGAACATGGCAGGATACCAAGAGTCAAATGATGCTAATGGGTTGCACACCCTTTTATGTATATATTTTTGACTTGGGTGCACATGGTAAATAGTACAGTTGTGGAGTGAAAGAGCAGTCGTGTGTGGACTCTACAGCACCAACTAGACAGTCGCTAGTGGAGAAAATACAGGAGATAATCAGGTAAATATTGAACTTTTGGGGCAATCATTTGGGTAGAAAAAAAGTGGAATATACTGCACAGGTTGTTTGTTGATGTATTAACTGCTCAGGAAAAGACTGACATGGACACCAAATGAAGTACAGCTGCAAATTCTCATGTTGGAGAAGCTGTTTTTGATTGATGAATAACTAAAACTATGAATTATTAATCAAAGTAGTTGCTGATTTCTTATTTATTAGTTTTCAAATAGTATAGTAGTTAAATAATCCAATGTTATATCACTCACAGGATCTTTTTATACTTTTAGGAACACTTAGAAATTCAGAATGCAAGACTTGTAACTGTGTATTTTTTCAGTGTGGTAATACTGCTATTACTTAGGTAAATCATCTGAATACTTCTTCCACCACTGCAATTGATAATGATTGGATTTCAACAGAAATACTTGTGAAAGTCTGTCTCACCCAAGACAAACACAGGCCAACAATCCCATACAAAGAAAAGCAGAGAAAGCTACTCTTGAATGTATTAAGCACAGAGGATAATCCATCCAGTCCAGAAGTGGCTACAGACCACACTGGTGCTCATAAAAATCAGATAATTGAAAAGCCACAGCCTCACCTCCTTTCTCAGCTCTGCTCCTTTCAGCCCCTGCCAAGTGTAACTGCAAGGGAGCAAATAAAAATCTCACACAGCTATTAATAATTTATTTGCCTGATATCGACTCTTATTCCATTGTGTTTTTTCGCAGCTCATTAGAAGCTGGCCGGCTTGGCACAGTAATTGGTCAACAGGGGTGATAGATGACCGCCACGCATGAGCTCCTGAAATCCTGGTGCACAAGAGAATGAGAATAGTTCCCTCTGCAACTTCTTTGTAATTCATTTATTATGCGAGATCGCTTTGGGGAATTTTTCCCAACACCATCTCCTCCAGGAGCATGGGGAATTGCATTTATGAAGCCAGGAGTTCATGAGAGCTCATATTTTTACAATGCCACTACTATATCAATTCTGTATATGATATGAGAGATATGGAAGTGTGATGGTCCTACAGGGTGATTCTAATTCAAAGAGCTCTCCTTTTGCATTATCCAGGCCCCGCATCTATCCAGGGTCGATAATATTGTACAAAATAATAATAAAAATGTTGTCAACACAGCTGCAGTGGAAATCAATGAGGAAACCTCAAACAGCACCATGTTTCCTTGAACATACCTGAGTCCGAGAGGAATAACAAGCAGCTACACACAGAGCGAGCAGGGAAGGGAGTACATGTCATATATCATAAGAGAGAGCGGAGACAAAAGCAAGTGATTCCACATACAGCTGAATAGTGAGTGCTTGCAGACAAAACGTTTGAGCATATCCATGGTGACCAAACATCTCCAAAGACAGCAGGAAAGGAACCACATGCACACAAGAAAGCGCAAACATGCACATACACCTACACTCATACTCCAGAAGATGACACAGACAAGTACTTACTGTTCTGTTCAATCTATAAATTTCTCCCACTGAGCTGTGAGCGCTCCTGCCTCGATGCTCTTCACTGTCATCCATCATGTCTCCACACCCCTTTGTCCCTCACCTCTTGTCCTCCAACATGAACCCAGGAGAGCCAGTGCGTGTGTATGCGTGTTTGACAGTGTGGTGACTTGTGATGTTGGAGTCCTAACCTGGTTGCCATCCTACTGGTGTTACAAGCCTAATGCCCCACACACTTCTCACTGGAGCTGTTGGGACATGTAGTAAATCCTCATCACTATACATATACATGTATGCATGCACAAATACACTCACAAAAACACACTGCCCCAGGTCAGAGCCCCATGCCCAGCGGGGGCTGCCAGGGGGCAAGCTTTTGTCGGGATGGAGGGCCTCGAGGTGGACAAAGAGCGAGGCAAACCCACGGAGGGCTCTGACCATCCGTCTTCTTAATGGCCCTGTCACATTTCATAATAGATTTTAATTCAGCTATGTGCCACGCAAGGGGAAAACGAGGCCTTTATGATCCGACAACGGCCCAAACAGCAGGATGTGGCTGGAGTCCAAAAACAGTAGCTCAGATGAGAGGTGGGAGGGAAGTTGTTTACATGAGCCAGTGACCCACCAACAGGCAGATTGGTGGTTATCAGGTACAGGGTCAGTCCAGTTTTAAATCCTTTGCAAATCTCTGTCTTATTTTGCCATTAAATAAACTTTTAAATCTCAAGTGAAATAAAAGCTAAATACAGTTACTTCATAAAGTGTAAAGCTGAAACAACTGGAGAATTAAATGAATAGTAATTAAAGTCACTCCAAAGCATGGGGCCCTGGATCAGCACTGGGTCTTAGAGCATCTACTGCCAGGCCAGAGTAAACAACAGGATTTAGCATAATTTTTTAAGCCATTTGTTTGTCTCTCTGTTCTGCATTGTTTTTCTTCACTCTCTGTTATGCTTATCACAACAGGAAACTGATTTTAAAACTAAAGTTAGTCATCATTAAACAAAGTCATCAGTTCTTAGCTACGTAATCCTATTACTGTTTTGTCACTTGAGATTCTAAAGCAAAAATGCCAAATAGTCCCAGATTCATGCTTCTTAAATGTGGAGATTTGCTGATTTCATCACCTTTTTATGTGTTAATATCTGTTAATTAAATACTTTTAAGCTTTGGACTGTTGGTCAGACAAAACAAACAGTTTGTAAGTTGTCTCCTTGCATGGTCTCTAAGAAAACTGTGACTGGTGTTTTTCTAGCTTGAGAATCAGATTGAATTTTTACTTCATTCAGTCTGAAATTGGGCTCAGGTCAGCCGGTGTTTATTTCTGTTTGTGAGGAGGGGTCGTTCTGCCCTGACCGAGACGCAAGTGACCTATCCATTCAATCAACATCCTTTTCAGTTGGCACAGATCTGAAGCAGCAATTACTAGAAGCAGAGAAGTTTATCAGATCAATCAAAGAAACAATTCATGTTGCAGTCAATAACCAGGCAAAGATAACTCACTAGTTAAAAGCAAAAATAATGCTGTAACGTGCGGTAAAAAGAGGACTCCAGGAGGATTACAACATTCTCCAACTTAGGCCAAGAGGCGAGCTGGTAAACACTCAAAGTTTTCCTGCACGCACTAAAGCTGCCATCCCACTCAAATTCACAAGATCAATGTGCTCTGAGAAGGAGGTGAGAGTAAATACTGGAAACAAGAACAATAGCGGTAAAATACTTTTTGTTGTGGAATCTTCAGAATTTGTGTGGAACTGTACCCGTGGGGCTGAAATTGATCAAAATCCTCATACACATTATAAATTTAGAAACACAATACACCCACAACATTGCAGTAAAAGGGCTGTTATCAAACCACCAATTATAACTGAAAGGAATAAGAGTTGGTCTAAAAATGTTACATATCCACAGGGAGAAACAGGTTTTGTGTTTGTTTTTTTTCGGTGTGGACATCTTCTCAACTTTCCCAACTTTTCTCCAAAAGTCAGAGTTTAGACTTTCTGCAGCTGAATCCACCGGCTGGCTCGCTCTCCACTCTTGGCTGTCTGAGTTGCTGACTCACCTCTGCCTCCAGGCTCTTTATCAGCCAGCCAGCCAGCCAGTCAGTCAGCCAGCCAACCAGCCAGCCAGCCGACCAACCACCCAGCTCTGTTGACAAATTGATATCTGATCTGTGCTGCAATTGGCAGGGGTGCAGACTATTCCAGTGTTTCGGCTGTCCACTGCCAACTCCAAACAGCTGAGGGATTAGCCAAGGGCTCTCTGAGGCTGAACTTGTATTGTTCATTGATGGGGCAAGCAGTGGACACTATGCACCAAATCAGACTAATGGGAGACTAGTGTGTAGTGGGGAGAAGAGGTATCAGTGTGGTTTTTGGCAGAGGGGAGTGATTATCCCCTGTGTGTGTGTGTGCTGAAAAATATTCATGTGACATGTCCGGTGTAACTGCGTATGTGTGTAAGACTGCAGCAGTATGTGTGTATGTTTTGTGTGTGTGTCCACAGGGCAGTTAGCTGGGTAGTGGAATGCAATGGATGTGGCAGTGCTGCTATTCTGGGTGCTTTTTCCCGGTGTGTGTGTCATCAACATGGCACAGGGGGTTCTGCCATTTCAAGGGGAGTCCAGATTCCTGGCATTGGTGCTTGTGTGTATGTGTGTGTGCAAGAAGTTTTTTTCCGTGTGTTGGGTGAGGGTTAAGGTCACAGTCACATAAAAACCTTAATAGAAGCTACACTGCAAAAATGACCGTTGAAATTACAATCTTGGTCCCCATTTTCTTTTAATCTATCAAGAATTACACACATAATGCAAATATGAAGATGTTTTTATGTTTTCTATTTTTATTTTTATTATATTGTTATGTTTGATATTGGAGTATATGTATATCTTAAGGGGGATATTGCAATATTTTTACATTTATTTTCATTATACTTTTTTTTCACTTCATTTTATCTTATTTATTTTAGAAACATTTTTATCTCTTGGTGTACACATGCTCTGTGCAATTTTGTTCATTTTCTTAATTTTCAATTGGGAGTTCATACGTTCATACAAAATAATTTCCCTATGCGGATCAATAAAGTTTTTCTGATTCTGATGATTCTGATTCTTAATTCATGTAAATGTATATGTTACTGAAAAGAAAAGTCATCATCTAAAGCAAATAAAAATAAGTAAAATTGAACTTGGACAGGGTTAAGATGCTAATTAAATCCCTTGCCATTTTTTGCAATTCAGAGTGATCTTTACAGTGCATCATCATCCTCCCCCTTATTCGCAAAAATATCAGCAGTCCTGTTGTTGTCAAACACAAACACACGCTCTCTATCACTGTGGAAACCACCACAAACATTCCTTTAAAGGCGGTCACGGCAATCCCCAACTTGCACCTTTCCATAAACCACGCTGCCCTATTTTCTACCGCAATCTTTCCCATCACCTGGCAGTACCTCCCCACTCTGCTCCCATCTGCCAGAATGAAATCTGATAGACTCTTGAGTTGTGCGTCTTCTCATCTCAGTCCAGCGACTCTCTAGGAGCAAACCTACATCTTTTCTCTCAGTTTGCATCTGCAGCAGTCAGAACGCTCTTTTGCTGAGAGTCTGATTTTGTAGGATGAATTACATTTTAAAAAGGGAACAAACCTGAAATTTATCTGTCAGTACTACAAAGGCATACATGAGTCACTCTTTAAAGAAGTGTTTTGCAAGCAAGAATTGTAGGATGATTCACAACATCAAGATTTTTGCTTCCTTTCATGCCAGAAATCATTTTGTAAGAGCAGGTGTTCACTGTGTTGAGATGCTTCTTATTTAGAAGAAAACCCTTCTAAAACATCAAGAATCATCTTTACAGGGTGCTTCCTGCATTTAAAAAAGACAACGTTTAAAATATGTTCTAGGCATCAAAATAGAACATATATTTTTAAAAGCACCTCAAGTAAAAAAAGAAGCCTGTGCCCATTGAATATACTGCAGAAGCTCTGCTCTCGAAACCGGTGAGTTTCAGCTGAATTTCAAAGACTTTTAAGGAAGCAAGATAAGGCTCTGACAAAAATAATACAGTGGAAGACACTATTCTTTCTGACATGGGAAGCGAGGCATCGATCGGCGAGTTTGTGCAAACATGTGCCGTACATTTTGACCAGACCTTGACCAGGGCCTGTGTCCACGACAGGCAATTCCATTACTCAGAGTCAGGGTGAAAGGTCGGGGAACAATCAATACGTGGAGGATGGAGACCCAGAGATAGAGACTCTGACAAAAAGAACTCACTGTGATCGCTTTGTTGGTTGTGACCATCCCACGAAAGGATTATTGGATAGAAAAACGAACGTACCTTGACCCCAGAACACGGAGTAGCCAGTGGTAGAACACACCTGATAGCAAAAGGTACATTATTGAGGTTCCTGGTAGGTAACAAGTACTCATAGGAGGAAATTCACATGATAGGCCAACATGAGATTATCTCTATTCAAAGGAGACAAAAAAAGGACCAGTGCAGAGGTGACACTGATTTCTCTAGACTACAAAGTCATGTTGATGGTACAGCTGTCTTGCAGTAGTTGGTGGAAAACAGAACATAGATTGTTAAATAAAAACTATAAAACTATAAATCTAAACTAAACTTTATCCAACCTCGACCCCGAATGAAATAAGACTCCTCAAAACACTACAAAAAAAGCCACTCACATCATAGTGGAGTGTACTGTGTCCTCTATATGTTTACCACACTTGAGAGCATAAACAATGCAATACTTTGCAGCCACAAGTTCTTTAAGAAATGCTGTTAAAAAGCACTCAACTCTCAGACAATCTGTCCTGTCTTCATTCAAAAATCTGTTCAAAGAAGTTGCTGTTTGAAGCAGTCATTTGATGCAGGACTTGCATGTGTGTGTCCCTGCGTCTGCATGCATTCATGTGTAAAAATACAACTGTTCTGACACCATATTCCACCTCCCTCACTTCACCAGCATCTGAAACATTTTGCTTGAGCAATTTTTCAGCCCTCATCTGATGAAACTTCGCATCATCTGGTGCGTGCTCCCCCGGAAATAATCATATATTATATATTTATATATTTGGAGAAAACAATTATCATAAATTACAAATTTGCAGCCCGCCTCCTTCAGAAGATACGCTCGGGTGCTCTGTGGTTGCGATAAAACAAATACACTCTCCGGGCTTTCTGTGCGTCGTGATGGAGAATGAACAACAAGCGGCCCCTTTTTTTTGTTGCTGTGGAAGATGCCTTCGTTTTTTAATGAAGTGCCAGCCGTTCTGAATGAGGACTCAATGAGGTGTGGAATGGGGCCTCTCCATCCCTCCCCTGCCTCTTTTTTTGTCTCTTCCTCCCTCTCGTCTCTGTGCATTTGAACCTCTTGTACCCCTCATCTTTTAGAGGATTAGAATAAGGGCCATTACCCTCTGCTGGGGCCATGCTTACAGCCACAATGGGTGAGCTGCAAAGGTACTTTTTCTCTCTTTGTACCCACAGACAAATGCACAAGAAGTATACAAGCTCCAACCCATGCAAACACTAGTACAATTTCAATATGCATTTGTATCACACCTATTTTTAAAATTTAATCTCTAAATACTTTTATGACTCTCAGTCTCAAAACATATCCTGTTTGCACCCTGTGGTCCCTAAGTCGGGGCCCCAGCCGCCCTCAGACAGCTTTCAGCTCTATTCTTTGGCCCCTGACACTGACAAACCCTTCTATAATTGAAGGAAACATCTATAATAGCTGCAAAGGCTCCTTGCTGGCAATGGATGACATAGCTCGCCACATCCTGGAGATTTCCATTGTGCAGCTACACCATGACCACCCACTGTTTCTGTCCTTACAGAAAATAATCTGTATTTTATCCTGAAATCAAGCAGCAGCATAAACAAGGAGGTTAGGGGGTTGCTGCTTTTGTCCTGTGTGGGCTTTTATAGCAGCAGATGCACTTTCCAGAAACATATCTCTTCTTTCCGGGGAAAAATGTGATTAACTGCACATAATTAATCACACACTGGCATTGTTTTTTTCTCATTTTTGATGTTATTTTTTTATATTCATTAGATTATAAGCAATTTATCTTAGCGGAACAACAATTCCTTTTAAAAGTACACAGTCTTGTACATGCCAAGGATACAGAATAGTTGGATCCTTTGTTGTTAGCAAATCATCTTATCAGTTTTATGGCTTTCAAGCATTTTTGGGAGCCTATGACCATTTTTATGGTGCTGACCTAAGGGTATTTCTAAGTACAGTGGCAGTGAAGGAAAATCTGTCACATGTAGGCGTTTTTTAATTTGGTATTTCAGTTATTTAGGGCATGGGAAATTTGTTCTTGGAAAATCAGTTGTAATTTTAGGGTTATTTCATTCATTTGATTCTTCAGTTGTTGAATGATGTTGAAGATTTTGCACTTTTTTTCGCTTTCAGACACAGCTGAGTATTTTAAGCTGCCATTTTAGTATGAAAAATAATTGGAATAACTCACTGTAGCTGAAAAGTTGATACAGTTATATTACCATAATAACGACACTTCAAGGTCAGGACTGTATTTAGTTATAAAAACTGCATGACGGAGTTAGAGAAGTCTGAAGAATGCGTCTGTGTTACAGTACGTATTTTTAGTGCATGAGTACACAGGCCCATAGGGGTACACAGGTGCACACACATGCTAACAAAGCCAGGTTATCTGACGTATTGTGACATACTGAAATAAATCAATACCAGGATCTCAATGCATGGTAATCAACCCAAGTTCCCACTGTATTTACTTAAGCCACAAGTGTAAATGACCAGAATATAATTGGACCATGAAATCAAACACCAGTTTTCCAAAGATAATCAGAAGCTCCAGTGGTTTCCTCTGCTATTTGGAGACACTGCCTTGGTGAAACATTGGTGAGGGCTCTGAATATCAGAATTCATACCTGGGCTTGAAATAATTTATCATGCCAGCATAACTGTTTGAATTAAGATCAATTCCTGCCATGACAGCAACACTGAAGCACAACTTGCACACTTTAATTTCATACACAGCGTGAAAACTGTTCTGCTAAAGTCACCGGGTGGACTTTGAAAAGGGGGCTTTGGATATCACCATTGCAGTGTCTGACAGAAATTAAGCCTTCTTTACAAAACAAGAGACACAGATTAAAAAGGCAACAGCAGGAAGGAAAAAGAAACTTGTGCATATCTTAGTTTCTGGGCCAGCACAGCAATGGACTGGGCTTCAAAGTGAAATATGTCGTAGTGAGAAAACGGGTTATCAGACGTTCACAGAGACCATCTTTTGTCTGTCTCACTTTCTCTCTTGCTCTCTCCATCTCCCCCACCCATCTCTCATTCCACTCCCATGGGTCATTTTCTCTAATCTGGACTCCCACTGTCTTCTACATTACTGACAGTGCATCAATCACAGTTAAACACATGCTCTTCACCGTGCTCACTGTCAGCTGATGTAGTGTGTGTGTAGAGCTGCCTGGGGTTCCCCGACCACCTTCTAACCCCCCTTTAATCCCTCACAAATGTCTGAATCGCTATGGAAATATTATGCTGCTCTACGCTGTGGGATAGCAGTGAAAACGAGCCGAGGATTAACATATATTTCAATTGCTCTTTTGTTTGAAATACAACAGTGGTGAACATGAGGGCAACTCCACACTGCTCCTGCAACATTCACTTTTTTCTTTGATGAAAAGTTGAGAAGCAATGATCTCGAGTGTGGAGTTCAGAATACTCTGCAAAACAGAGGTATTCCTAAATTGCAAGAGCATTTGGCTCCATTGATGTAAGCACACTTACAGCTTCATTCAAAATCTTAAGTTTGTGATTGCCTGCTTTGCTCTGTGGTATGCATGTTATTTCCTCTTGCTAGATGCTAATGCTGTCTGGCCTTTAGAATCAAGACACTTTAAGGAATTTCCACAGTCTTTCTGATGATGATAAGCAGAGAAAAAGTGGAGAAACTAATTTACTTTCTGCGCCTCTTCTCGAGTTAACTTAGCAAAACCTAAGACCCGATCCTTTTCATCAGTCTTTTGAATGGCTGGTAGCTGGTAGCTGATACTCTGCATGCACTAAATATGCTGTTAACTCTCCACAGCTTTCCCACTCGTTGTCTGTGGCAATTCAGGTGAAACCTTTTCAATCTGGTAACTGAAAACACACAATACCACACAATAAATATTAGATGCTCACAGTACAGCTGGGAGCTTGAAAATGTAAAACTGTATAATGAAAGCTGACATGTTATTTAAATATAAGTGCAGCTTGGCACATCATATGCATGCCAGACTTTCCAGTCAACCTAAATGATTTAGCAAAGGCCTTAAATCACATTGTGTAAAACAAGCACAGGATGATTTGGCACTTTGGTAAATCACTTTCAATTCTGACTTCTAAGCCAGCATGAATGAGAAGTCCTTGAGCGCTCAGCAAACATCTGCAATGCCATGATAACCAAGCAACTTCTGCTGAGGAAGAAAAGGTAAATCAAAAGCTCCAGAACAGCTACTAAATGGACCCTGTGGTGACACTGTTTTGTACACTACCGCTTCTGAGTCAAGATAGTAAAAATTAATTGTGATTTTGGAGCACTGAAGAAATGAAGAAAGGATAAAAAGCACATGATACAAGCTAAGAAAACCATGTTTTAGAAGAGAATTACTACAAGGTTCCTGGTCTCATGGTAATTTACAGGATTTTGTAGCAAGCACATGTAGCAATGTAGCCTGGTTTGGCCAGTAGAAACTGTGTGTTAAATCCTTTAATCCATCTGGTTGTGTATTACTGGCTGCATAAACTTTCTGACCAAAACTACACATTGTCATTTTTTGAAACTGATTGTGTGTAGCTGACCTTCACCTTTCCTATAACAGAGCTAATTGTCCTTATGCTTATGAAGAGCTGCGTAGCTGCGGTGTAAATGTGCCTGTGATGAGTGCTGAGGATGCCACTTTGATGAAAATGAAGGAAAGCGTTTAGCCATTCATTACATTCAATTTTGTCACCATAGAGTAATCAATGTAGGCAAAAGCAGGTGTCTGTTATCACTCAGCAGGTGTTAATTATGAAATAGCAGGTGTTTGTGGCTCAGTGACAGCCAATGAGCAGTGTTTGTGGCAATCTGCCATACTGGAAGGTTTCTGGAACATAATGAAGATGTGGGCTTGATGGAATTGTAACGATAGAGTATATGGACGGATGGTGGACACATGAACCTTTCTTTTAGCAGCTTATTTTGACTAAATATACATCCCCCTCCACGCGAAACATGGTCATTATAAAACAGTATAAAAAAGCAAGAAAGTTGCAGATAAACAACTTGAAAGTTACTTGAAAGCACAAGCAAAATAAAGTTTCTACATAAGTGCTGCAGTATTTCAAAACAGCAAACATAAGTACGTAAACATCCACTACATGAAGCAAAAATATCTCCCTAATTGAGCATACCAGAAGATCCTTCGTTAACAGTTTACTCTGAAACATGGCAGATTTTACCAGACTTTAATTCATTTGCAGGCAGTTGAACAAGGACATGAGTGCCGAAGCAATTTTGCGTAATGCAGCGGTGACCTTAAGGCCAGATAATAAAAACAAATCACATTACTGTAAACAGTCATCGCTGCCAATGTTTACAGCAGCACAGATAATCAGGAAGTGGCGACGTAATGGCCTTGGAGATTTAAAAAAAAAAAGCCACAACTATGTACTGTATGAGTCAGTGGGTTATAATGAGGCCATAACACAATTTGAAGGTACACAGATTTTGAAAGGAGGCTGAACCTAGATGTAAACATAATATACATCAGCAACACAACAGTTGAGGCTAAGCATTTAACTGCGAAAGATCACTTGGTATTGTATGGAATGAGTTTACCTAAAGTGGTGGATGACTGTAGTTCTGCACAGGCCATGACCTGAAACCTGAACCCAGCTCTAATTGCAGCACTTTTACATAAATCCTGGTATGAGACAAAACAAGAGGAATTTCTTGATGTATTACACTTAACTTACAGTTAACCAAATCTAAATCCAACCCAAGCAACAGAACAAACAGATACCTGATGCTGTGACGGGGCCCATTGTGTTCAGCTCTGGTAGCAAAATCCTGATGAATATGAAGCAGAATTTAAATTCCTTTCTTACAAGCACAAGGCACAAGATTATTTGGGCCAAATTTGCATGTTAGTACTGACAACATCATATCACATTTTCAGCATGTGTTAAGAAGATAAGATGAATCAAATCAATCTCAAAGTCAGGCTGCAGCACCATTTGTGTACAGATAAAAATGAGAATTTAACTCTATTTTGGTCTTGCTCTACTATTGATCTGACTGGTAAGGGAGGCTGAACTGAGCCCTGGGACACTCTCTTAATTATTTATACATTTCATTCAGTTTAATTCAAAAGCACTTTATTCATCCCAAGTGGTCTGCAAATCCAGAAACCTTTGTCACTAAACACTAAACATCAGATCATAAATGACGTTTTTTTTACATGAACCAAATGATGGAGATTAACATTTCCAAAGTCAAACTGTGACAACCAAATGAAATGGAGTCAACAGCCAAGAAATTATTTAATACGGCTTGATGTGTAAGGATGCCTGGATGACATAAAGGCAGAGCAATCACCACAGTATGCGATCTGCGCTCTGACACTACAGCGTGCCATTTTCTCCCGGCCATATGTTGCTGTGCTTACTCCCTTCTGTTCCATCCATCTAATAATGGGAGGAGAATGAGAGAAAATGCCTCAGTGTCAATGGCCCAGCCACTGAGATTCCATTATTACACCCATAAATCCTTGCCCCATCTCTCCCCTCTCCCTTCTGCCTCCCGCTCCTTTTCTCTTTCTCTCTCTTACCATCTCATACACAAGCTGTATCCACATGTGCTATAATGGCAAAACTTGAAACACACTCACACACACAAGCGAAAGTGTTAACTTGGTCTTCTTGAAAAATAACCGTCCATCACATCGTCTGCACCAACACCTCTGCTCCCTTGAGGCAGCTCTAACTGCTGTCATTACAGAATGTGAGAAGATATGTGCAATGTGTGTGTTCCTGGATTTGAGTGTGTCCTCGCCATTTTCACAGTTTATCTGTATTTGGTTTTTTTTCCCCAAAAGAGTGCCTATATTTACATTTTAATTGTGTGTGTGTGGATACGGGTGTGCTTAAGAGTCAACAATGACGCTTGTAATGAAAGTCCATGCATCTCTTGAGGGAGGCGAAACACCCTTCAGCAGCCTCAGATTTACAAGCCTGCTTCATCACGAGCGAATGTGGAGCTCGACTGTTAATGCCCGACCTAATGGCACATAGACAGGCCTGTGGTGATAAAGACGGACCCTTGGTGAACCCGATTTAACAATGAGTGCAGCCAACTATCTGGACCATGAAAAACAAACCTAGCACATAGCAGTCACACCAGAATGAAAGGGGGGTGGGGTGGGAGGGGTGAGAGATGGGGGGCACCTCTCTCTCTCTGCCAGCTGGTTTTTGTTGAGTGGCATGAAGTTCAATAGCGTGATTAATTAGGTGAGAAGGCACAGTGCGATACACGGTTTGGAGCACAGTGAGATGTGAAGACTTGCATTTCACAGATAGCAAAAAAAAGAAGCCAGAGAGACAGATAGGCAGGCACATAGCAGTCCACCCATTCACTGCTGACTACTGTGAGTTTCTCATATCGGGGTGGAAGTGAGCGCAGCACCTGCTCACTCTTTGCATCAGCTCATCTGCCATCAGAAAAGCAGCAGCGTTTCCCATACATGGGCTCTACTTGGCATGCCCAAGGTTTAATTGGTTTAATAACTTTTCAAACTGACAAATTTTTGGACAGACCCCTGTCTGAGCTGCATGCACTGAGAGGGGACTGGAGGCTTCTCTGTGTGCAGACATCTACCGAGTCTTCCATGCGAGTCATTTAAGGGATATCATAAATTTTAGCAACAAAAAATAACCTGGGTTACACACCGAAAGTCACTGCATGCACCAAAAAAAATAGATTGTCTCTGAACTGTGATCAGATTTTATTTTCATCACACTGCACAGTCTATTTTCTGTATAAAAGACATAGACAATGAGTTTTATCACATCTCATTTCACTGTGGCAACGATTTTATCACATTTGCCAAACCTCCTTCAAGCCATGCAGCCTTAAAATGAATGACTAAGCCTTTTCACACATGAAATGCCCCTGAAGCTCCCTTGAGCAAGGCACTGAAACTGAAGCCACTCAAGCAGAGCTGCTCAGTGGACAGAAGTACAAAAAGTTGTACTTGTACTGAAGGAGCTCTCAGGTGTATCTGTAGCTGCATGAACATGAGGCGAAGTGTTGCTGAGTAGAAGCATGCATGCTCAGCCAACCTGAAATATTAAATTAAAAAAACAGCAGCTCTGTAAGGTTGAATGAGAAATAACAACACTGTAAAGAAGAGACAGCCTTTACTGTGGTGATCTGGGCCCTAAGCATACACAAATCAGCCTCTCTCAAGGAAAAGAACACAGACTTGTTTGTTTCATTCCAACCTTTTAAACGAAACTTGTGAAAAACAACCGCATTTGGGGTGTTGTCTCTCGACGGGGAGCTGCCGCTTGAGAGGACTGCGCTTTGGAAGTGCTGCGCAAAATGAAAGTGATGGTAATTTCCTAAAATGAGAGTCAGTCTCTGAGCATGTTGCGTGACAACAATGAAAGCGAACTCTTGTTCACCTCGCCTTCTTCATCTGCAGCTCTTTCTGCTGTCTCTCTACACTACGTCTTCCCCAAACTTCCCCCCTCTCCACAAACTCCCTCCCCTTCCTTCAGTCGGCACATGCGGTGAATGGTCTCTAATTAATCCATAGCCGTCAGTGGGGAGCGGTTTGCTTGTTTACTCTTATTGAAATTAGCAAGGCCTGCCTCCCCAGAGACACGACGTCAGAAGCACAATTAGCTGGCGCTGGACTAATTAGGACACGGTGCTAATGACACCTCCATGGTTGCATGGGTAAGCGAGGAACATAAACGAGAGGAAGTGAGGTGAGGGAAGAAATGAGGGAGCAGAGTAGAAATGAGAGAAATTAAGGAGAAAGTAGCATTTCTCAGCACAGATACTAACTCAGAGGAGGGTAAATGGGAACAATAAGCTCACAGCCAAGCTGAGCTAACAGTGGCTGAGCTGGTGTCCCTGTGCACCCATCTTGGCACACACGCACACACACACACACACACACACACACACACACACACACACACACACACACACACACACACATATATATACACACTCACACACAGTCACAAAACACCAGTGGCGGATTTGATAAAAAGCAGCCTCCCACCTTCTGGCTCCTTTTCTGCAGGCTTTCTTAACACCTTGGCAGGCAGCTGGCCTTGCCACCATTACTAGCTGCCATTACACTGATTATCACCTCTGTCAATCACATTCGGCCCCTCCTCAGGGAAGGCATAGATGGCCAATTAGCAAGAGGGGTACAGAGCAGAAGAGGGAAGTGGACGTTCACACAGAAGGAAGTTCCAGGGTAAGATCCCTCACACACCCTGGTATTTATATTCAGACAATGACAGAAACAAATATGACTGTCTGGAACATTAGCAGAAGGAAATCGTGTATTTTCTCACTAATTCACACTTTAGACACAGGGTGAAAATGTCAGGCGGCATGTATTACTCTGCAGGAGTAAGAAGGTCACATATTAACAGTAAACAAGCTTTACACAGTCAGCATGGGCTTTGATTCCTTGTACAATATGGAGGTGGCAGCCCACAGGATTGGGGTTAACCTCATTAGAAAGACACTATTGGTTCAGTAAAGAAAAATGACACCAGTGACACCAGCACCTCCAGTGAGGGTTAACAAAAAGATCAGGATCAAAATGTGACTGTTGTAACCACGCTGACATGCTCGTTTCCTCTTACGAAAAGACCTGAGAGAAAGAAATAACACACCTGCTTGACGCTGCAAAGACGTTTCATCCCTTTGTTTTTCCAGTAAAGGTTTGAGTTAGTTCCCGAGTTTGCTCATCAAGGTAGAAAATTTCAGGATTGATCACAATGTCCGCAACACCACTTCCGCTGTTTTTCAACTTGTTAGGATCATAAAAGTTCCACAGAATTTCATCTGGGAATAACTTTTTCACTTTTTCCTACTTTTTTTATCTTTCTAAACTGCTTTTGCTTCTTTTCCCTTTTTTGTCTCTTTTCCTTTACTGAAACTCAACACGGGGAATAGCAATTTCAGACTACAAAGACACAAGTCTTCAGAGAAACAGAACACTTGTGGTGTAAAATTAAAAAAAAAAAAGAAAAAAAGAAAAGAAAAAGGATTAAACAGGAAATTCAAGGTCAAGGGGAGCTGTATAAATCTCCCCCTCAGTTCATGGGAGCGAGAAGAGACTCGCTGCAGTGATGAGAGCAGCTCTGAAACTGTTTCTCAAGACTTTCCAGGACCTGATCTGAGCCATGACTCTCAGGCACTCTTTTCCTCATTGCAAAGGTAGGACAAGTTAGACCAAACCCAAGAGGTAAACTAATGAAGGAATGATTGAATTTCAAGTGAGAGTTCTTGCAAATTACCTGAAAATCATAGTAAACGGCAACAAAAGCTAGGTATTTCGAGCAAAGATGACTGCAGGGTTTTACAAGACATGCTTCAGTTAAAAACAATCCCAGAGCTGAACAAACTCGGCCCAGTTTCAAAAGCCTGTTTTTTGTTATTCTAATCATTTCTGACTTGAAATAATGGCAAAAACCAAGGTATTTTGAATCTGACATCGTTAAGACACTGTATTCCCCCTGGTACTTTCAAAGTAGTTCAACATTAAACTCTGAAGCTGTGCACTTGGTTACACTCTACAAGGGAACTTCTGAGGAAGGAAAAACCTGTCAAAATCCACTGTTCTCTCAAGGTGCTAGATTTAAATTATGCAATGAACAAAAAAGGATATTCAGCCATACTTAGTGAACAAGAAATGCACTCACAGCACTAGAAGGCAGTGTGAATAAAAGGGTTCACCAAATGGCACACAAACAATTGTGGCTTTACAAGCCGCCGTCAAAACCTTTTAAAAGACCGATTCTTGAAAATGCAAAAATAGACATGTCTTACACTTTTTAACCTTTTAACATTAAAAAAGAAAAAATTGAGTGCTTTTCAAAACTATTTAGCACCTAGATGGAAGTGTGGTGCCTCTTGGGAAATACTAACACTGAACTTCACCAGAGAAAGAATCCTTTTATCTTATTCTTTGTTTTTTTTTTTTTATATTCTGGTTGATGCTGCTGGAGGAAATTTGCTGGACTGGTACCAAGTGCAAGTTTGGCTCAAGCAGGAACTGCAGTGTGAATGGGTACAACAGTAGCAGCCAAGCAGCAGATGGAGTCAGGCGTGAAAGACTCAGCTGCAAAATAGCAAAGGGGGGTTGAGAACGGTGGGGACACTGAGGAGGACACACAGGTCAGAGGGAAGGTGCCAGTGTCAAACATTCCCAGTATGATGTCAAGACTGTGTGTTCAGCTTGGATACACTTAACGTATGTGCACATATTTTAAAATATGCTCTGTAAAAGTATTTATTTGTGGCATTTAGGGGGTAAGTATGAGCTGTTTGCTAAACATTTGTATGTACTGAGTGTGTTTTTCTGTGTGTAAGTGTGTGTGCACGTGTGTGTCCCAGGCGGTTTTCCCAGCAGCCAGGTCCGTTCCTGTGTGAGGCTGATGAATGAGGCCTGGTAGCAGCCTGGACACTCCCATTTAACACAGCATGGAGCTACAAACTGCCACTGTAGCAGACAGTAGAAGCATGGGAATACACACACACACGCTGCACACACACACAAAATAGGCGCTGGCATGGTTGCACCCTCAAACTAACAAAGCAAGACTGTTCTGGCTGGGAAAATGACAGCACTGGTTGACTGTGAAAATGCTTAAAACAGCCTAAGTTAACATTTGCCTGACACGCGACCTCTTGCTAGGAGGTAAATAATGACTGTCCTTGCTGAGTAACGTAGACGCGCATGGCATGATGTTGTTAACGCTGCTGTAAAAGCCTTATGTAAAAGTAAGTCTCCACAGTATCAGTCCAGTAATGCCCAATCTTTAAACAAATGGCTTTGAAAGAACTTTTTTTTCATATTAACAGTGAGTGAAATTACTACCAAGTGAAATGGGTTGTTTGTAGAGACTTGTAGCACTTGTTTTCAGCAAAAAAGCTGTAAAAACTATGGGAATACATTCAAAGCCTGAAAGCATATGATCAACCCTGACGCACACACTCACATGTCACTGATCAAAAGGTGACAGAGGGAGCAAACAAGGGTGACTTTGAAAGAGAACAAAAAGCGAGAAAGAAAGATATACATTTAGCCAGAGGGAAAACTAGTCACAGAACCCATGAATGAAACATATACAATAAAGCAGATAATCACATTTTGCATGGAATGACATTTAGACTGTGAAGTGTCTTTAACTGACAAACGACACCATGGAGGGAAGGAAAAAAAATGTGTGTGCTGCTGGTGCTGGCGCTGTATTTAATTAGAAGTCAAACATGTGGTATTTAAATGGTAAATTAGCAGTGCTGTGAATTGGCCGTGTTGGTCCAAGCTGTGGCAGAGAGCACGTTTAGCAGCTCGAGGGATGTCCACACATGCATGCACGCATAAATGCACACACACACACACACACACACACACACACACACACACACACACACACACACAAAACCACACACCCCACTGAGCAAAGCCATAACAGCACACACTTAATTATACTCTTAATTAAGCCTGGAACTCAAAAGGCCAACAACACGCACTGTACGGACAACCACACGGTAATGTCATAAGTGTGTGTGTGCGTTTCTCTGTGTGCAAATTAATGGAATGCTTCTAATTAGCTGGTGTGTGTGCACATATCTGTCTTTGCTTATGTGTGCATGTTTGTTTCAGGAGCAAATTAATGCTCATGTATCATTTGCTCAAATGGGAGTGTGTGCTCATTTAGGAGTCTTTGAGCGAATTAATACCATTTCTCATCTCCTGGTATGTTTAAGCTGTATAGGCAAGTGTTTGCATACATGACTGTGCTCCTTTATCTCACCTGCCCCGAACAATAGTCATATAGATAGTTTTGGTTTCATTTGGCTCAGTTTTGGGAAAATAGTTCCCATGAAAACGGAGGACGTCTCAGAGGCAGGAAACTTGTACAAGTAAAACCAAAAATTGCCATATGTGCTTTGGTAACTTTGGAGAACCGCCCATATAAGCCATGCTTCTTGTAGTGTATTTGCTGTTTGTAGTATGTTGATGTCAGTTTTAGCTTGTCATAGCACTTCCTCAGAGGTACATGCCATATTGCATCCCCCTGTCTGTCCATCCGTCCGTCTGCCTCGTCCGAGCTGAACATGTGTTGTGATGCAAATGAGGCCCGCTGCCTCCACGCTACAACACCACTTTTTAATTGAACCTTTTGATCTGTAGCTAACTCCACTAATTAGCAGCACTATTTTCCCAACAGAATGTTTTCTGCCGTGCAAGCGCGTGCCTGTGTATTTGTGTCCTCCTCTTTCTAACTACCCACCAAGCCAATTGCCGGCTGGCATTTAAAAGGGCTTCTAAAATAAATAAATAAATAAAGCAAAAAGCTCCGTTCTTTATCTGAGGCGCAGAACAGACAGGTGCGCTGTTAAAGGTAATAACGTTACATAAAAAAAGCACAGATGCTCATTATACATGCACACACAGGCAAATGAGCAGTAAGTGTTTCATTTGCCTGTATAGTTTTATATCTATGTTATATTCTCATCGCCTCTGAGTGTGGAAGCAACTGAATGAGAGCTGTTTGCATCTCTGTGCTGATATGAATGCAGCTGCAGAGTGTCACAGAATACAGTTGAATAAAGTTTATATTCTCGGTGTTGATGTGGTGGTTAGTTTCAATTTGTGTCTGCATATAGTAAATTATGTGTCTGTGATATATACTAAATGTGCAGACTTCAAATGCCACATGTATAAACACAAGCACATAATCATTTACATAAAAGGGCAAGGTACTGCATTAACAAACAACATAATGCAATATAAAGTGTTTGCTTTTCTGCTAACTAATCAGACTGCCCTACCAAAACACTAGGGTCTTTTAAAGGAATACTCCACAAAGTATCATCACATCAGAGCTTGAAAGTTTGTGGCTTGCTAATTCATAGCGGACAACTCGTGTGGTCACCTGGACTCACAGCCAGTGGAGCCTCCACGGACACTCCTGTGCCATAAAATAGCTAAATTCATACACTACTTCCGGCTGTTGCCAGCTGTCAGTGTAGAACTGAAACGGTTGAGACATCAGTTGATTAGTTGATGGACAGAAAATTAATTCTTTTACTTCTACATTTGCAGCATCAAGTCGAAGCAGCACCAGGTGATCTGAGGAAAATGAGGTGCACAAAGTTTCTTCTCATTTTTACACTTCTAAGAAAGCTCTGAAAAATGCTGTCTCCATTTAGACAAAAAAAAACTTTCAGTGCTGAACAATTAACTTTCATTTCATCTACAAAATCTGACTTGCTGTGAGCAAACACTGTATGTCAAATTAATTAATTACTTCATTTCCACTCTCAAGGCAGCAATCACTTTTAAACAAGAAAGTAGAGAAGCTTAAAAATGGAGGTTGTCTCACTCCAGTGCCACACTTTTACTGTGTTTTTTCCCACAGTCTCACACACACACTATCTCCCTCTTTCTTCCCCATTGCTGCAGGTTCTTTGTGAATTGTGAATCTCCAAAGCTGTCTTGATAACTAGGGACCCCCCGCTGCCTCCCTCCCCTTGATAGACGATTACCGCAGCCCTCCCACTGATAAAACTGTGTCCTTGCATCACCATCTCTCCTTACGATGCTTCATTAGCGCTTACTTACGTCCTCCCTTTTTACTAGATTCACTTTCAGGACGGTGATAGCACATTGTTCCAGATAGAAAACTCTGATGTGAACTGTTGCAAGTTTTTGCTCAGAGAAAAGTGCTTCTTTTGCAAGAATAGAAATCTGCAGGAAAATGTGGAAGAAAACAAACCAAGGTGGCTCTCAGAGGTGATAAAAGGCCTTCATTAAGTTCAGATGTTTAACAGTTCAAATTTGTGGCAGAAATTTAACACCCTCATAATGTTTCTTTAGAAGAGTTGCCTTTGACTTGTTCCCTTTTTCCCATTTATCTTGAATGAGGGTTTATGTGGTCTCCTGTGGCATGTATACAATTGAAGGAGCTGCCGAGCTGAACTTGTTCGCGAGGGGAATGAAGGAGCATGAATGTGGTTTCTTATATGTTTGATGTCACACAACAAAGAGCGTTCAGCCTGGAAGCACTGTGCTGCGAAACAGCAACACAGCAGAGTTACAAACTTAGAATGCCATGTCAGCTGTCGGTACTGCTGACTCCCCCCCTCCCCTTTCTCTCTCATGCCAGTCAAAAACTTCCAGGCAGAGAAAATGAGACGGAGAGATGCGGGAGTTGATATCCAGGATTCAGAAAACGAACAGAGAGGATCAGTGAGTGACAGCTCACAGTCTGTCCATCCCATGCCAGTCTGAGCGTTACACTGTCACTCCTGCTACTGACACACATGTATGCAGCCTGAATGTGTGCGTTTCACTCACTCCTCTAAACAAGTGCCAAAGCTTGATTACGATCTCAAAAGTGGCAGCGACACTTAAGACAACAATTGATTATGTCTGTTTTCCTCATGGCACTTGAGAAATCACTTGAACACAACAGTGACGACTTTTTGGCAACTGTCAACGCAAAGCCCCTGTTTTTAGTGTTGGTTCAAAAACGGAAACCCAACTGTGACCAACAATCAGCACACAATCAGCAATTTTAGCCACGGAGTGAGACCGGTCAAATGTTCATTTACATAATTACCATAAAGCTCACAAACCTTTATTATTGATTACGATATCAAATGTCATTGTTTTGAATGAGTCAGAAAGCTTCTTTTTGCTCTACTACACTGGAAAGAAGTACACAGGCAGTTATATAAAAGCTCATACTAAGCGAGGTTAGATATATTGGTTTGCCATTTTATTTAGCAGACATCGGCCTTTTATTAAATATCAGATAGCAGCTAGTCAGTGTCCTCTATCACAGATATGATGGATGCTCTCCCCAAACCACAGCTGCATTAAAAAAGGTCTGAAAACCTACAATGCAAGTTTGTTTTCATTGTCATTTAACTGTCTATATTTTTGGTTCATCAAGTTTTCATTTAACAGCAGGTGTAGTGGCTTCACTTTGACTGAAGGGACTGCAAAGATATCAAGCAGAAGTTCATTAGCTCAGGCTGAAGTGAAAAGTTGTATGAGGTGTAAATGTTTTCAAGGCTTTTCCACCTGCTGTCGTTATTCTTTGAAAAGAAGCTGATGATAGATGAAGTGTCATCATCAAATGTGCCTCTCTACAGAACACGAGACTATCAAAAGTCAAATCAGACACGAGTATGTGAATTATTATTACCATTTAGGCACAAATTACGTTCAGTTTTGTCACATGCTGATTTTAATTTACATCAACTTTCTTTATTAACTCTGCTGAAGTTTCCTTGGATAAATTGATGTTACGGATTTGAAGCAGGTGACCAGGCAAAACATCCCTGTCTGTTGAATTCAGATTAAATGACTCCTCAGTGGTCAAACATTAGACAGTACAGGCAGAACTAAGAGGTGAAAATCTAAATAAAGTTAAGAATCAGACCTCATACTACAATCACAAATGCATTCTTGAATTTGAAACTGTTTCCACAAAGCTGTCTGACATGCCCTTAACTGACGTAGCATTAGCATTTCTCTTCACTGGAGCTAAGATTCCAGGTCCAAACCACGAAAACCAGACCAACACCAAAAGTGCACAAAAGTGTGTGGACAGATGTGTCCACATACTTTTTGTCATTGTGTGTGTTTGCTAATAAAGTAAACATGTTATTTTTCTTTCTTTTTTACTTCTCTATTAAAATATCACCTTTTCTGAGCAACGTAAAGAGGGGAATCAAATTGTTGGATGACATAAAGTCAAAATAAGCATGGAACAACGAGTAAGCATTACTTTAAATCAGTGCCAAGTAAAGATTAGAGCAGCTCAGGATAATTAATAAAAGCTTAGGAGAGCTTAAAGTCTATTACAACAGTGAGCAGTACAAGGAGACTTTAGGAAAAAAGCATGTGAGCCAGGTGACTGCTCTTTTTTTTTTTTACCACTTCACCAGATTTTGTTTATGGAAGCGGGTGCTACAGTCATCTCCTCCTTCCGTTCTGAACAAGACCTGCCTTAGGTTAGCCCTCCAAACACACTACACACTTCTTGCAAACGCACACATACGCATTCACAAGCACACTGCTCCATGCACAAGAGTGTCTGAAGTATGTGCCTACATGTTAATACGCACGAGTTACACACATGCACAGCTGATGCCATTTGGGAGCACTGGCTTTGAGACGCGGTGCTCTAATGAAGTAAATGAGAGAATCGGAGGGGCAGATGGTGGGAGTAGAAGAAAATTCAACTTCCTCCTCTGTCTGTCTGTGTAGCCCACAGGGCTGCAACTGTTTCCCTTCCTCTCACCTCTGCCTTTTTTTCTTACTTCTTCTGCTTGCTTGGCTTCTAATGGTAATTCACTCTGGAAGAACACACATCACACTTGCTTCCTTGTTGTCGAGATCTCTTTGTCTCTTATCCATGTTATCTCTGCTTCTCTCCCTCTCTAGCTTCCTTTCCTTCCACCTCAGTGTGTGTGTGTGCTTTCTGTACACCCTTGTCACATGTCCTGCAGGTAGATATCACCTGCCCGAAAGGAAATGAAAACTCTCTGTATGGAGGGAAATGAAATATGAGTGCTTGTGTCAGCATTCGTGTATCTAATATGTTCCTGTGTAGGACAAACTGCAAATCTTTCCCCTTCCCCTATTTCATGTCACTGTATTTGGTGTGTCTGACAGTGTGTGTCAAAAGGTGTGTGTACATATTTACTGTCTGGCACTACAACAGCTCTCTCTCATACTCTTATCTTCACTTTTTTTTGTATTTTCAGTCATTAACTATGGCTGTTGCCATATCAACAAGGACTGAAATTCTGAAGACTACAACTTTAGGTTTTGTTTGCTTGTTTTCCGCCCTCTGGGAATGATCAGTATATTATAATTTGATCCAGGAGGACAATAAATAGCATGCATCTCTCTATGCTTTACAAATACTGACTGATGAGCAGGAGCTTTTTTTTTCTTTTCTACATAATTGGATTTACAGCGGTTCCTAGACTGGAAAACCCTCTAAAAGCAGTCCATAATCCAACACAAACAGCTATGACAGACCACAACAGTGAGTTGTGTGAGTGAACCTGTTTGTATACCACACTGCCCCGCAGTTGAAACATGATTTCAAGGGAGTGAAAGCCTTTTGAGAATTTCATTTTCAAGCAGAACACGGGCTCACAGAGGGCAGCAGCGTGACCGTATGAAGCGCTGTCTGAAATGCCGGACGATGAGAGCACGTGTGTTTGGACTCTATCTGCCCCCATATTTATCTCTGCTTTTTTCTGAATGTCTCTCTGTCTGTCTTTCATACTCTGTCTCTCTTTCTCACAGTGCTTATCTGTAGAAAAACACATGAATATCTGGGATTTTCTGGACTCGGAATGAACCTGGAGAAAAGAAACACTGAGAGATTTGTGGTATTTCAATGTAAGTTTGGTGTAATTTGAACAAAGTTGCTTTGGTGCTTCATTCGATCAATTCATTGTTTTTAATGATCAATTAATGATCCTTTAGCAGTCAAAAAATGAGCAATTCCATGCTTTTCTCCATTTTGGAACTAATCATTAGCTCTAATTTGCCGCATAGTGTTTAAAATTAAATTGAGTTCCCACTTATTATTGTAGGTTTACACCTTTAAAATACAAGTTATTTAAAGTTAAAGTGAGAGGGCTATGGCATGCAACATCCTGTAAGGTCCCCAACTGGAATTAGTTATGTGACAATGGGTTTATATGGTATGTGCCTTAATCCTTCAGCTATCAGTCTGTAATCTTTTTTCACCTGATTCTTAGATAAATCTCCATTTAAATCATAATTTAGCCAATGTCAGACTGTGTTTTCTTGTACAGATGTTTGTGTTTAGACAGAATTTAAATTTAATTCATTTTTTGAGAACTTCAGCTTCTCTTGTAAAATGAAGGAAAGGTTTCTTAGAAACACGCCTTTGTATTTCCAAAGAACTCAGTTTTCATTTTGGCACATTTCTTTAATACCCAGCCTGAATGGCTCGGTTGCCAGAAGCAGATATTTTTGGGGAAAAATAAATGAATTATGTTGACATTGAACATTTTGTAGATATGTGTATAATCCAGTTGGCAATGTGTTGTTGACACATGAAAATAACATGGGTTATGGGTGCGCGCACACACACACGCACACACACACGCACACACACACACACACACACACACACACACACACACACACACACACAGTATTTGTTTTGCATCTTTCTACAGGTACAACCAACACATGTCCACATTAGCTTTATCCACAGAGACAACAAGGTTGTGTGTGTGTGTGTGTGTGTGTGTGTGAGAGAGATGGTCCAAACCACAGATGCAAATATAGATCGTGACACACAATCACACAACAGATACTTGACAAATGTACAACTGCAAACCTTGGCATGCGCACACACACACTCACAAAGTGAGTGCCTGTGTGGCCCAGGCTGATTAATTGGAGCGTTCAGCAGCGGTGATAGCTGTACTCCTCAGAGACAACACACTGTCTCTCTTACTCCACCTTAACCTCTGCTGGACATGCACACACAGACACACACACCCACACTGTAACTACACACACACACTTCATCTCCTCCTTTCTCAGCTGAAATTAGACCACCTCACTTGCTTTCTCTCTCTGTCTCTGTCGTACTGTCTCCCATCTTGCAAATGACCCGCCACCAGCTCGCTTTCACCTTGCCAAGAGCGATAGTGTTTCTGCCGCGGACCAACCAGTTAAGGTTTGACGCAGGGGAGCGCTCAGGTGTGTATGTGTGAGCGTGCCGCCTGAGAGTGTATGTTTTTGCCTCTCAGCTGCAGACAAATTAATGAACCAACACACAAAACCATAGAAATGCACAAACAGATTCTTATAAGTGAACCTTTACCACAGCCCTCTCATCTTTCTTACTGGTGAAGGTGACTGACCTTCACTCCCACACACAGGCATGCACACACAACTACAGCAAAGGCTGGCCAAGATTTTCTCCTCCATGAGTTTTATGTAGCTTTAAACCAGCCGAAGGAGCAGCCATATTTCTGCTGGACTGCAAGGTGACTTCAGTGAGACAAAAAAAGGGGGGGAGGGTTGGGGGTAATGAGGATAAGAAGAACAAGTGTCGGCAGAGAAAGAGCCTCCACCTCTGGTCAAGGTATTGTTCCCCATCGACCGACCCACAATCCCTCACTATCACCCTCCTCTGTCTTTCCATTGTCTTCCCCTCATCCTCTCATGCTCGCTCCTTATCTATCCTTTGAGACTTTCCATCTCTTTTACCTCCGCGTTGTCTCGCTTTATCTTCCCTCACTCTCTAACACAGTCCCCTCCACACACACACATACACACACAGAGGCGCGAACACACACACCTCCACCTTTTCTCTCCTTCTCTCCCTTCCTATTCCCTCCCTCCCCAGTCAGCTGTCATGGCTGCCACTTTCTCGCGCCCACTCATTTATTACAGGTCACCATCGCAGGAGGGGCCATTTAAAAAGGACAACGTGCCCCATCTGAACACACGAAAAAACACAGACAAACACAACTTGAATCTCATACAGTATGCATGGATTTGCAAATATTGTTCATAAACACATAACCATAACTAACATACACAAAAACGTTGCATATTGGCAAATTAGAACTTCCCACTCTCACATACACATTTGGCAGCCACAATAAACACAGAAAAAACTCCAATAGTGCAATAACAAGTGTCAAGACTTTGGCTTCACATACATTTCAGAACAAAGTTTCATACATGTGCACACGCAAACGCACTACAGCAGCCTGCTTTCATTATTTTGCCCCTGACAAAAAACAACACAGCATGTGTCCATGTTTTGAGCACAGTTTTAATCTTGTACAATTGGCTGAACATTAATCTGAGACAAGGAGAGCAATGCTCCTGCAGATCTGAGCTTCTGTCCTTTAAATACTGTAGCAGCATATCACTAACATTGCATTCTAATCCTTGTAAATGACGCCTTTCTCTGCCATGACGACAACTGGAAAAATATATTAATCTCTTGTTTTCTTTTCTTTTTTTTTGTTGCAAGCAAATATTCAGTAAAAGAATTAAAGCAGAGAGACTTGGCAGAAATACCCCGATAGACAAAAAGGCACACATGCCTAAGCATACAAAGTATCAATCACACAAACACACACATACACATGCCCACACACACACAGAGTAATACACACTTGCACAATGCCAGACAGATTAAGGCCCTGATTAAGGCGGGTGTCGCATAAAAGTCTTGGAACAGTAAATATCCTTAATTTGTAGTGTAATTAAACAGATTAGCTGCCGTGAATATCTTAACAGGGATTAGCTCACACACAATGCACCAAGCGGGCTTGAATACACTCACACATGCACAGACACACACAGAGGGAGTAAACTAATGAAAAACATCCTAAAAAACTGGGTTTTTAACTACTGCAAAATACTGCAACTACGAGACAGATGAGTTGGTGTGTGTCTGTGTAAAGGTGTGTGCGTGTACTTATATCACAAGTGAGAAAGAGAGAGAGAGAAAGAGACTATGCAATGGAGGTAGAGAAACAAATCCACGTCGTGGTTGACTTGCCGACTTGACACGCGCACAGATGAGGGATTAGACACCAGTGATCATTTCTCCTTTCGCAGACTTTCATTAAAACACAAGCCTTAGTCAAGGTCAAAAAAATTTCTATTGTGATTCTAATGCCTTCTATTGTGCTGCAGTCAAGGCAAAGGAACTGAAAGAAAAAGCTCAGCCTTGTTGTAAAAGGCCGAGTCGATGGCACTTGATCCTGCTTCGCCAAAGAAGTGCTGCCAATCAAAGGAAGCTGAACGCTTTCCCACTTCCTGTGCTGGCCTGGTGCCTGAGCACAGCACTGAAAAAGTAAATCTAAAGCCAACATTTGTGTATACAAGCACAAATACACAAAAAGATGCATATGCACACATACATATATTACTTACATATATCACAAGGTGGATAATGCACTGATATCCTATTAGAATAATATTAAAACAGCAGATTAAAACACCACCATAAAGAGCCCGATATTTCCCTCAGGGTTTGGTGGAGACAAAAACAGAGATACAGGGGGGATGAATATTGCACTTATATTCACCAGGTGACTCCAAGTGAATGGTAATGCTGCTCCATGTTCTCTGGATGTCTGACCAGGCAACTGTTTTGTTGCACATAAGCCTTTACTACTTTATAAGGTCATGTAATATGTTAATGTTCTGTGTACAGCTTCTTGTGCTGCCCCCAAGTGGCCAAAAAAATCTATTCAACCAGGCTGAAGTGATGATCACTGGATTTTTAATACTGATTTATTCATATCTGCTTGATTAGCACAACTACTGTGTTACTATGTTTTCTCAGTTTTCTCATACTAAATTCCTATTTAAGAAAAATAAATGAATATGATTAATATTATGCCTTTGGAAACTTTCTTCATCATTTGTTTACTGCTCAGCTGTACTCTGATCAGACACACTTTGAAAATCCAGCAACAAAAAGATTTGCATATAGATGATCATTGTCCTATCTCTAACACCCAGTGATCTATGTGGCTAAGATTCACATTAATCCTAAACTAACTCAGACTCATATATGCATACATGCATACAGCGTCCGAGAGTGTCTTTAGCGAGAAATTACCGCATCCTGATCCGCATGTGCAGGGAAAACCGCCGAATTATATCACGTGAGCTTCAGCAACAGTGGTCAAACCAAACTGGTGTCCAGTGTTCCACCCCCACTGTGCATGGCCGACTTCTAAGGTCCTGTAAGGCTGTTAAGAAGCCCCTCATCAACGAGAGGCAGAGGTTAGCTTGGTGCCGCTGGGCCCAAGCACACACGAACTGGACAGCCAGGAACTGGAAGAAGATTCTGTGGTTGGATGAGTCCAGTTTCCAGCTTAATGCTCCTCGTGCTAAT
>JBBMJY010000017.1:6094239-6112305 GCA_037833715.1 Toxotes lorentzi | reverse complement strand
ACCGACAATGTTGAGAACTGACATGTTGACTCCATCAAGAATTTAGTTTTGCTATTTTTTTCTTGATAACAATAAACGAAAGATATCATTTGTTTTGTTTGTGTCTGTCCGATGCAGCCACACCTTGTGAAATATCAAAAAGATTTTTCTGCAAATATTTCATGATAATATTTCAGTTTGTACAACTTTTTTTATAAACTACAAACCAGTCTTCGAAGGGGTTTACACATGCAGTTAAAGAAATACATGCATGTAAGCATGTAAATGACAGTTTGAGTGGTGTATGAAGGAGCCACAAACAGCATGTTGTCCATGAAACAAATTGGGTGTCGTAATTAAAGGGGGTAAAATGAGCTGTTTTCCATTCTCCCTGTGTACTCAGTGACAGCCTCGCACACACGGTTAATGAAAGACAGAGCGGGGAGTCTGTGTGTGCAGATATGTGTGTGAGTGAGTGAGTAAGAGCGAGAGGAGGAGAAAGGAAGGGAGAGAAGGAAGGACAAAGGACAGGAAATAAAAAGCTGTTAAAAGGAAAGAAAAGCAGAGGCAGTGAAAGACAGATGAAACAGCATGGAAATAAAACAGAAACACAATGAGAGATGTTAATGGATGAGAACAGTAGGGAGACACGGCGTGTGTGAGGGAGGTGAGGGAGACAGAAGCAGAGATAAAGAAAGAGAGAAGGGAAAGAGATGACAAATGTGTGAGAAAGTTAGAGGAAGAGAGATAATGAAATTAAAGTAAAAGTAAAAGAAAGGTTCTTATATGAGAAGAGAAACTCTGAAGTGGTGTGAGCGAGCCTGCACTGCTGGGCTGTGTGTTAGTAATGCTTGCATGTGTGTGTTGTGTGCATTTGTGCGTGTGTGTGTGTGTGTGTGTGGGAAGCCCCTCTGACGCAGGATGGAGGCATTTGTCTCTGAGTGGAATTACAAGTGGCGGGCTGAACAAACCCTCCAGTAGTCTAGAAGAAACAGAACAGAAAAAAAAAGATTCCTCTGTCTTTCCTGTCCTTTCTTTTCCTAGGCTATGCAGTGTGTGTGTGTATGTGTGCGTGTGTATGTGTGTGTGTGTGTGTGTGAAAAAAGAGAGAAAATTCAGAACAACACTAAAAGCAGATTAGAGACTTGACGAGGAAGCACAGAGCTGCCTCACAGTTAAAACCCAAAAGGCTTCGCTGCCCCTTCACCTTAGTGAACTCATATGACTTTGGGTGTCATGACTTTGTGTGCGTGAGAAAAAAAGAATGAGTAAGATGTAGAGAAAAAGACTGAACCAGCAATAAGAAATTAGAGTGTGTAGATACGCGAGTGTTTACAGTAGTGGATGTACTGTGTTTTCCGTGTGCGAGTGAGATCTTAGTCCTCCTGAAAGGGGACATCTGTGCCAGGCTTCCAGCCTCCAACTGGCCAGTCTAACTCACACTAGGAGTTGGCACCAGACGCCTCAGCGCAACCAAAGCCAACCCTGCTCATCATTAGGCAGCAAAGGCATGGTGGTTCAAAAGTCTGCCCAGCCAAACACAGCGCCAGTGACGGAGAGGGAGCAAGAAGCTTCGGGATGATTACAGAGGCCAATAAGGCCGCTATTCTGCACCCAAGTCTTGGAAGTTTTCCTTCCCATGCTGTGCAGTTGTGATTCCGCATGTAAATATTTGGCTGGTTTGCAAACTCGAAGAACAGAAGACCCTCTGTACAGCCGGCGGGCAAACAAAATGTCAAGCAAACAGGCTCATGACATTGCCGCATCGTTTTCAAATGCCTGGGAAGAGAAAAGTAGGAGACAAAACGACGTTGCCCCCCCCCCCCCCCCCGGATAGAACAGCATCATCTTTGTTTGGCCCATGCAAATAATAATCTGTGCTGATTCAGATGGCGAGTACCATGAGAGGTAGTGTACTGCTGTCTAAGGCCTTGAAAAAGCGTTCCATCACCCCCACGCGTCACATAGTCATTTGTAAGGCTTCCCTGTGAGCCCGCTGAGACTGTCCAGCTATGACAGAGGAAGCAAATAACAGCCCACACTTCAATGTCACCCTCGCTGAACTGCAATTATTATTCTTTTGTGCAAACAGCCATATTTTATCCCCCTTTGTTCTGGCTCTGTCTCTTTCACCGGGTCGACACCGACAAATGCACAGAAACCTTACAAATCGCCATCAGCTCATCAGAAACGATCACAGCATATTTGACTAACATCCAGCAAAAGCCTGGCATGGGTTAAGCCTGGCAGATATTAAGTTATGATAGCAATGTTGACTCATTTAGAGCAAGATTGAATTCCTTCACCCCCCTCATCTCTCATGCTGTCAAATAAAGGGCTCGCGGTCTAGACTGATGCTATCAAAAAAAGCTTAATTAGCTTGTAATAAATTCTCATTTCCACCAGTCTTCTACAAAGTCTCGGCCAGCTCCACGGCTCCGTGTGTGCCAGCTGACGGACGCCCAGTAATTTGATACTGGCATTCAGCAGGTTCCCTCTCCGCCGCCCCCTTCTCCCCCGGCCATTTCACAGGAGAGCACGTCTTTAAATGTCACCCAAACACACACACCGTGCGAATGCGGCATTTGTCATACACACTCAAGAGCTGGGGCGATTAAAATGTTTGCAGCATTTGTTTCACAGAGGAGACAAACAGAGTGTGATGAAATTACTGGTATAAGCTTCATTTAAAAGGTGCAAAAGGTGACAGTTTTCTGTGAGAGCTGTCCTTTTAGCCTAAATCATAAACAGAGAAGAGCATCCTTTGCTCATCAGTTAAATATCATGGATTCTCACTGTCGAACTCCACAGAGACGTCAGTTGTTCAAGGGAATACCACCACCTTTGATGTGGCATTTTAATATGAGTTTTCCAGACACAGGAAGCAGCACCTCGAACCTAAAGTGCAAATTCAAAACGTGACTCCCAAACATCAGGAAGCCAGGCGAAGCTTTCTACAGAGCATTCAAAATACACGTCAGGAATTTAGCACCGAGGAATGTGCAGCTTCAAAACTGCACATCAGTTTTGAAAGAAGAAGAAGAAGATTAGTTGACCAATCAGTCAATCAAAACAAAATGAATGGCAGCTATTTTGCTACTTGATTTTTTTCTTGAGTGAAAAATGCACTCGAGAAAACAGTCGCTGGTTCCAGCTTTTCAAATGTTACGCTTTTCTTTGTCTTATATAATAGTGCACTGAGCATGTTTGAGTTTTAAACTCGAATAAAGCAAACCATTTGAATGAAGCTCACTTCACTTTTTTTCACATTTTCTTGGCAAGATGATTAACTGAGAAAATACGTGGCAGATCAGTCAATAATGTCAATAACTTTTATTTGCACCCTAAAGTCCACGATCCCTCTGACAGCAACACAATCAATATGTCAGGGACATTATTTGACTTCCTTCAGATTTTAGTGATGAGGGAAATTTGGCCATGTATAAACCGTTCTGACTTTTTTGAAAGAAAGATGAGAAATTTAATGAGCCTTGATCTTAGTTTAAAGGGGCCAATCCTGAACTCTGAATCGGTTTGTTTTTTAATATTACTATTAATTATTATTATTATAAAAATTAATATTAATTTGATTCTGCAGAAGGCCGTGCCTCTACACAAATGCAGTTAGATCACCTCACGCTGCCAACAGTCGGTCAGAACAGAGCAAAGCATCAATCAAGTTGCTCACAGAGTGGACACCTCCACGTTTGGCTCACATGTGCTGGTACTGTACATCATGCAAACACACACACAGTTAAGTGCACACAGCTCGGCGGACTAGCTGACTGGCAGGAATGCTGCAGACATTTGTCTCGCAGCAGGAGCAAACAGACAGATTCAATCACCATGTTAAACACCACTGAAGCGAATATCTCTAGCCTTGACTTAACTTCAGCCTGACATAGTTTTACACATGATTGGTGTTAGGTATGAATTTTTAAAACTACATCATAAGTTAACTGTTGAGCGCCATGGACGCGCATTGCAAGCCTTAAAAGAAAGGAGATCGAGTGAAAGAGAGATGAAAGAGTGGACAGTGAGGGTCACACAAATAGCTCCTCAGTACATAGCCACTAATACCCAAATACAATGAACTTCCCAAGAGGCATAGCTCAGATTCTTGGATATAATTTGCATCACAAATATCTTCGATGGGAGTGTATGCATACAGAATAAAAAAGCCAGTGAGGGTGCCGCTTTTCTTCTCCATTCATCCCGCCTGCCACCTATCCATCCGTGCATCCATCCACTCCTGTTTAATAGGCAGCATTCAGTGCCTTCCATCCAAGATTCACAACAGAGCCAACAGGAGAGAGTGTGTGTATGTGTATGTGTGTTTGTGTCTCCAGCTTCGCCTGAGAACAACAAAACACCAGAGATCCGAGCCAAAACTCAACCTGTCCTTGGAGGCGGGAAAGAAAAACATCTTGGAATCCCATTTGTGCCTCTGAGAGGTTGGGTGATGGCCAGCTTCACCTCTGGACATCAATCCACAAACTCTCCCGTGTCCCCACTTCCTGAGTGTATCCTGCTGTGTTTTTTTGCCCAGTTGGGCGTTCCTTGCCAAAGCTTGATTAGGCTAGATCAATTAAGAAGGCAGATTCTGGCAAAGTGAACTGCTTATCAGCCCAAAGTGAAATGTAAAATCTTACTATGCAAATAAGTCGAGTGCATCTACAAGCCTGATATTACTCCAGAGGAGCAATTCCACCAAACTCCAAACCAAAACAGAATACCAGAGGACACTAAAGATCTTATTGATCAGTAAGTCTGTGAACAAAAGCTGATTGAAAAAGTTTAGCAGCAAAGTTTCCCAACTTCAAAGCCTGGAATAATTATTTGCTTGGATAAACAGCCAGTGAGATTTTGTTGCAAAACCTCACGAACAAAATATCACAGCAAGTTGCATGTCACAGGAGCAAATATCACAGAAATACGATTAACAAATATCCTACAGGGATGCCAAAAGGAAAAAAGCATAAAAATATGATTAAATTCTCTATAAATTGACTATTGAGTGTCACAGACACATTGCAAGTCTTAAAAGAAATATTGCAGGAACATTAAAGTGATTTTCGTCCAGGGATTGACACCACAGGGGTCCTCATGATGAAAGCGAGATGTTTTGCCACTGCCTGTATAGCCCTCAGTATATCTGCTACATCTAAATTATTCAAAGACAGTAAGGAATAAAAACTGTGCCACTGGTGCAAACGAGCTCAATTCATACGAATTAGCGCAAATAGCCGCAGTGATCCGGTGTATCAGTGCCCGCTTAAGGGAATTAAATAAAACCGATGCCGCAGTCATTCATAGTTAGGCTACAATATGAAACGAGAGAGTACGGGGATCATCTGAGCTGCGCTAACACGAGAGAATCGCTGTCTTTCACTGGATTTTAAAAAGAAACACTGATCAGATCAGACTCTCAAGCAAAGATCGAAATTGTGGTCATTTCTGTCTCTGATAGGGTTAAATCTGATAAGGTTGAAATCTAAATAAAGCCAATGTAAGGAGGGGAGTTTGGAGAGCTTTTTACGCAGACACGCTCCCAGAGGATGCTGAATCTCAGTGCCACTATTCAAATCAGCATCAGCGTGTCTGGATGTGAAGTTGTGTCAAGTTTGAAGCAGTGATGTAGAGCCCACCACAACTACGATGTCCATTCATTATCATTCAGCAAACAAGTACCGTGAGTTCAGCACTGTTCTGCCTCTAGGCAAAGGTCTGTGACAGACTAGAAAGGTGCATTTGGGGGTGTTTGGACCCTCACTTCATCCGTGCTTTAGGAGTCTGACCTGACCGAACACCCGGGCGCAGAGGCGCACATCCAAGCACTCACCTGACTGTGTCGCACTCCATCGGATCAACACCAAAGTGACGAGGACGCAGGCGGGGAACTTCATTTTTGAAAAGGCTGCTTGTCTTGTTAACTCCCGTAACTCACATGTCCAATTAAGATATCCTCGTTGTTCACACACAAAAATAAACAACCAATAAAAAAAAACGTCGGACTCTTCTTGGTTTATTGGACAACTGGCACAGTTTCCGTGCGCACCCAGAAGCAGCGCCGTGGAGAGCTTTTACGCACCGCGCTTTTTTGTGTTTGTTTATTGGTTCCCAGACCAGTGTTTAGGTCGGTTTCCACCGCGGATACTCTGAGCCATTCACTCCTCACACTGCCATAGCGCCGGTGGCTTGGGCGGGGGGGCGGGTATGTGTGTGAGTGTGTGCGTTGGGATTGGGGGGGTGGGGGTGGGGGGGCAACACGCCTCTTTGGTGTGATTGATGCCTCCTTCAGCCTATTAAATCGGCGATTTAAAAGATTTGGAGCCTTTTTCGTTTTTTGGACATACGCCCACCTCACTTATCACCTCTCTGATTGGTTAATAGGTTTGATTACTGCTGTCAGTACATCTGTCAAGAACAGATTTTGTTTTGGTCTCCTGCTGAGTGGCATGGAGTCCAAACTGTTACCTCCTGTGTATCTAGAAACAGCATTACTGATCAATATATTAATAATTTAGAGAGATAAACTCCTATGTAGGATTATGAAAGATATAACAGACTTATGTCACCTTTAGAGAAAAAAAATGCAAGACACTATAAATTAGTGATTTCAGTGGTTATTACAAATCACCAAACACAGACTTACAGCAACAATCAAAAAGTTTCCTACAGTGGCAGCAGCTTCAGCCTCTGCTCTTATCCACTAGACAGGCACAGCCTGTAAACTTTGATGATGCCAGTCTAAATGGGCTGCAATGAACAGAATGGCTCCAGCAATATACCATTTTCAGGGCCGCTCATTTTACAAGCCTGTGTACCATATTCTGCCCTCTGGCTTCGTTTTTGGATGGATGTGAAAGTATGAAACGAGCTGCGAGGACAAAAAGATATTGATTTGTGATCCATGTAAGGTGAAAACTTGGGTATAGCTGGCTGTATTACAAAACGACTCCACAGCCTAGGCGCCACGGGTGAATGATGATCCTACAAATATCCCCTCAGTGCCAACAGAAGGTTCATTTAGTGTCCTCTGCTGCTCTCTAGGGGATATTTCCGAGAATTGCCCAATTTTGAGCCTTTTACCCTGCAGCTGGCATGAATCATAAAGCTGCTGAGGAACATAAAGTAACATCTGGGCTTGTATTTCCCTCAGATATTATGGTCATAACCCTGCCTATTCAACCAAAATGCCACATGATCACCTTAAAACTCAGTTATCATCGTTCTTGAACAGAAATCTGAGGTAATGGAGCATCCCAGAGGTATATTTTGAAATTGAAAAAAAAAATTTAAAAAAAAGACAGTCACATAAAAATGGCTTTTGTGTGCCAGGTAAACAGCGGTTTTATGTGTTGACTGGAATGAGTCTTTTTAACCAATGCAAAAATGTGTAAATGGCCTTTGAGTATCAACAAAAATGAACACGTCTTTCAAATAATTATTCATGTCTTTTTAGAATGATGGTTGTTAAAATCATCAGTCTAAAATGTATGAACTCTCCTGGCTTTCAGTCCACACACTGAATTAAATATGAAAACACTTATTTGATAAATGGGATTACTTTCTCACACACACAGGTCAGCACAGAGAACCACACAGGGTGGCAGCACAAGGCAGAGCAGCCGTGACAATACTAATAAACGTCACTGTTCCTGTACAAAATCTGCAGATAAAACATTCAATTAGTGGCCTCACTGAGCTGCATGAGATTTGTGCTGATATGACGGTGACATGAAACTGGGAATTTTCTTTTTGTGCTCTGACATGAGTCCACTGTGTGAGTCCACCATGAGGTTTGATTGGCATTCAAATTATAATTCATAAAACGTGATAATTGTGCATTTAAAGGACTATTCTGCAAAAAAAAAGGACATTTGTGGACACTGTAGCACTTGCTGTAGGTGTTGCGAGATTAATACATTAATTAAAAAAAAAGAAAGATAAATGACTAAAAGCTTCCCTACAGGGGACTCAGTGTTTGACTCTACAGGGATCTTATCATTGTTTCCCACAGACTTATAATCTCCTTATAATCTCTTAAATAATTTCTTCGGGCTATAATATTCTTAGAGCATTCCACATGGGACATATGGAGTAAATTTATGGAGACATTTTACTGCTCTTACTACTTTTCACATTTTTTTTCTATTTTACAATTTCTACAATTCCCATATTCCTTTATATTGCCTATACATTAGAAGAATATATCATAAGATGACTTTTTTCTTTTAGTAATTGCCTGGGTTCTTTATGACTGCACTAATTTTGGTGTCTGACTTTGTTTTGTCCCCTGCTTGCAGCTCCACGCTGCAAGCAGCAGGACAAGGGGATCAGATGACAGGCAGAGCTTCTATGATTAGGGCCGTGGTGAGGGGAAGGAGGCTGCCTCTGTGGAAGGTCAAGGGGCTTTTTATGCGTAATCAGTTGGTGCCTTCTTTGTTGACCACACACTGTGAGCTGCAGTTAATTTGTCTGAAAGGCTGCCGTGTCTTTCCTGAATCAGTGGCTTTGGCTTGAACACTGTAGGAAGAATGATATAGGCGCAGCAGATGTCCAGGGAGTGAGCAGAGAGCGTAAAACGTCTTGGCGTTGGTATTCAGCATGGCTCTGGAGAGTCGGTCCTTCATGAGAGCAGGGCTTGTGTTGTTGATGGCAGGTGAGTGTTTGTTACTTAAGATTAAATCTTGTAAGGTGTTTTTGGATTTTTTCTTGATATATATATTTTTTTTTAGAAATTTTGTAGTTTTATGAATAATAAGTGAACAAATCATCCTGAGAGTTGTGTGTGAGTGTGTACACATGGTAAAGCTTAAAACAAGAACAATAGCATACAGTTCAAACATGATTTGAGTTCATGGCAATCCTATTTCTGATATATATGTGTGTGTGTGTGTGTGTGTGTGTGTGTGTGTGTGTGTGTGTGTGTGTGTGTGTGTAGTAGAAAAATGGCCCTTGTGAGTATCATGTATTAAATGATTGGATTACTGTTACTAATGCATCAATGATTAAGTATCATTTGTTGTTATGGAGATGAAGCTGATTCAGATTAGTTTATTTAGTGTCAGCTGGTTTAATTTGTAGCAATTCATTTTGTTTTATGCGCTGATCATATGTTTGTGATAAGAGAGCATCAGAATGTCCCAACCACCTTGATTTCACACAGCTCAGTTTAATCCCTGGCACGTTTCTAACCGAGGACAACATGATGACAGGTAATATAAAAAGGGTGATGGCAAGACAGAAAGCTCATATGTGAGGATGCTTTCAGCACTCTCCTTTCTCGATGGGCTGTTTGATGAGCTGCGCTTTCACTCCCAGACAAATGGAAGAAAGTGAAAACTGGGCTCTCATGCTGAGCCGTACAGCCGCTGGCTAAACGTGAGTGACATTTGAGCCAAATGGATCATCTCATATTCATGAGCATCAGTTTTTAAAATCCATAAATATTGAGTTCTGGAACGGCCGACAGAATTCGTGAGTCTCTTTAGATTGATGGGTGCTTCCTATGCCCAAAATATGGAGAAAACTCAAAGGCAGTGAGTCAGTGGAGTGCAGACCTCCAGCTCTAAGAGCGCTGTAGCATCTGTCACGGTTTGCATTGATTTTCCTGGAAAATGGAATGTGAATATGTTGCTGGTTAGCAGCCAATTTGGGAGGCAACTTCGACTGTCAGATTTTCCCACCAGCTGTTGCCAACAGACAGACAGGTGAAACATAACATCCCTTCAACTCTGTGCGTGATAAACAGCTAATAGACACCGCCAGAGGGGCCACGACCATTTCTTGCGTTTCTCTTTTGGTAGCATCTCTTTTGAAAGCCCCATGTCAACACAGTCACTCTTCCTCTGAATGTTTCACAGCCTCCAAAACCCAGCTGAGACAGAGCAAACATAATGGGCACACAGTTAGCCCTTATCAGGCCGGCACAGAGTGGGCTTCACCATGTTTCCTGATCGTAACAACAACCTGTTTGTTTCCACACGGGCCTTTTCTGCCAGCTCCCTCTCCTACTGTACTGCTCACTGGTGTTACATTCAGCTCCGAGTCCTGCGGGATGGCTGCGGTCTGCCTCCACGTTAAGAGGCTGTTTACACACATCTCTGAAGTAAACAAATGGGATTGGGGCTCTGACTGCAAATTAAAATCTTTTCTTAGCGACAGTAACAGCATATTAGGGAAGAAACGGTCCGATAGGAAAAACCATTGCCAGGACATGACCTTGTTTGTTGCATAAACATATTCCTAATTAGCTAGAATTAAACAGAGCACATAACCTCTGTAGTGCTTAGTAAAATCTTTTGTGTCTTTACATTAATGCAAAGCTTTGCTTGCCACTCACCAGATTAGAATCATCACCCAGTTCCAGTCAACTCATTTGACCCAAATGCATTTTCATTGTCGTGTTTTTAACTTAATTAAGGATTTTTGCCCTCTTTTCTCTCTTGCTCTGTAGCTCAAGTCCTTCCTTCAGCGTCTGGCTGCAACAGTGGTTTCTACGAGAGGATGATCAATGATCTCTGCCTGGCAAAGTTCAAATTCGACATGGGAGGAGTTGAAGGAGGCCAGTGGTGCAGCTGGCCAGACACAATGGAGTGAGTTCACCTGCTAAGACATCCAAACACACAAACAAACAAACAAACAAACAAACAAACAAACAAACAAACAAAAAACAATAGGTCACCAAAAGGATTAAAGAAATAAACAAATAAAACACTTTTCCCTCTTCTCACACAGTTGAATCAGAGATGTTTGCATCAAGGAAATGATCGTTTACGACAAAGAGGAATCTGCTGGAAGAACTAGTTACATTAGTTGCATAAACAAATACATGAACATTAAATCTTAACTGAATCATCAACACAAAAACATACCTTGTATTAGTCTTTGCAAATGGTGTAAAATGTACCATTAATGGATAGGAAAATCATGATTAATTGGATAAATAAGCTGTTAAGAGTGCATACATATATCCTCCATATGCAAGCAACTAGTCAAGGGTTAACTGAATAAATGTATTACAGGCAGGCAGCACACAGCATGCCTTGACTTATGCTGCCCAAAATATGATGCTCTGACTTTAGTTCACTCTTCATCCTGCCTTCCAAAGTCTGTGTTTTAACTTGCCACATCACTTAGGCACAGCCTCATACTGTAGATGTTGGACACAGTATTCTATGTGTGTGTGTGTGTGTGTGAGAGAGAGACAGTGTCTTGGAGCAGTGCTTTTCCAAACACTGGCAGTCAGAGGATGAGTCAGACAGGAGGGTGAAAGGAGCTGGGAGGCCCACAGGAGAAGCTTCTGTCAAAACTGTGTGATTTCCCTCCTGGCTCACTGTCCTCTCTTGGTCCAGCATATAATTGATGGCGATGTATGTGTGTATGTTTGTGCAGTTGTAACTCATCATAAAAAAATTGTGCAGGCACACAGAGGGTCTCCAGTTGCGTCAGAAAACTCCTAGCAACAATGTTTGATGCCATCGTCAAGGTCCATCGGACAGGCGGCTGTGCCACAGATAAATAAACCATTCAGAGCAGAAAATTAGAAAAACACAAACAAGGCTTGTATGTGGGCACAGACCAGTTCAGTGGCACAAAAAAATAAAAGTCGTACTGTAAGTGTGACACAGTGGGCTTAAAGCTACACAAAGCAACTTTTAAAAGAAAGATAAAGACAATCTTCCTCTCATAGATAAAAAGCTGAATTCACAGGCAATAAACCCTTATGTGAAGGATAATGAAAATTAGTCTTGTTACATCTGTGCAACTAAAAATCCCCTGGATGCAAATTATTGGAGCAAAATATGAAGTTATTCCTAATATTTGTTTCATTTATTTAATTCTTTGAAGAACTTGAGAAAGTTTATGATGACATACAGATATACAGGTCATATTTTCAGCTTTACTGCACATTTGGAACAGTTTTTTAGACGTTTTTGTTTTTAAGTTGAATATACCACAAAGTATCTCAGTCACAGGCAACTATAGATGAACCCAAGTCATCTTTCCCTCATGCGTTTAGATAAAGATGTAATTTTTTCCCCCATAGACTTTGCTGCTCTGTACCATGAATTGATTCTGGTGATCATGTCCCTGTGGGTTACCCTTAAAGATGGCTCAGCAAAAACATCAGTCGCTATACCATGTGACTGATAGCTGAGATGTTCTGAGGTTACAATAATGCAAATTAACCTGTGAAGGATTTTCTAAGTTAGTGATATGATTTTTGTCAAATTAACACTCAAAATTTCTTTCTTGTTTCAGATTAATAGAATCTTGTTTCATGGAATTTATAAATATGCGTGTGTGTGTTTGAGTGCATGTCAGTGTTGCGTGAGTGTGGGTGTAAACTTACTTGTTCCCTTTAAAACAGGAGAACATGATATTGTCCTTCACACAGTGTTGCTCAGAGCGATAAAAACTCATCTTGTCTGCAGACCAAAACACTTTCTCTGAGTGGCAGCTCAACACACATATTTGTATCAACATACTTGTGAGAACCTCCAAATCCATAACCTTGAACCTTTACCCAAACTGAATCCTAGTCTTAATCCCATTACTAACCACTACCTCTAAATCTAATCCTGATCCTAGGTCCTAATCCTACCTGCAACACCAGCTCCTGGTAATGATAGTTGGCTCTTAGATACATTAAAGTGCACTAGAAAACACACCAGCATTGTACATCCATGGTGCATATTCTTAAATAAAGTCCAGCACTTCTTTTTTGATTGATATTTTAAAGTGACTTCATGTTGTTTGAGTCATTATTAAACATAATAAAGGGAAATAACTCACCAAACAATAATCTGCACACATCAGAAAATGCCATTTATGAAGAGTTTTAAAGTTGGGTGGATTTTCCCCTTAAGAGACTTGGCTTCCTGACCATTTGCCCACTCGGCCTCCAGCTATGCAGTCAAACACAGTGGCCATCTGGAAACAGAATCTCTCCTGGCATGGTGCATGCTGTACTGAGGGCGCTGCCATTTTGGTATGCATCTCCATTTCCCCTGCCCTCTACCACCTAGCAGTTATATTTAGCTGTGTTAAGCCCGCTGGTAATTCTAGACACTCCTTTGCCTTTTTTTCCTACCAACAGGAATCCCCTACTCTGATCCCACTCTGAAAGAACGCTTCAAAGACACTATGAGAGGAATCTAAAGAGTCTGTTTCTATAGTTCTGTAACTCAAAATGAGGACAGAGGAAATAATTCCTACTACTTGGTGTGCTTGTTTGCACACTTGAGTGACATTCATGCTTTTTCTTCTCTTTTCACCCTTGAGTCCCAATTTTCCTAATTTTCCCCCTGTGATTGTGTTTTTTTTGTGGCCCTCTGCAGGATATACGAGGGACTAACAAACTGCACTTACCAAATTGCCTTGAGGATGGACTGCTTCTGGCCTAACCAGGTAGTTGATCGCTTCTTCATGCACATTCACAAGAACTACTTCTACGACTGCGCCCTGACCGGCCGGCTCCTCCATGACCCACCGATCAGCGTTCTTGCCCTGTTCATCACAGTGCCAGTACTGGTCACCTTGCTCATGACTGCCGTAGTGGTGTGGAGGAGTAAACGCACAGAAGGGGTTTTATAGGACCTCTTTTCTGGATTTGGCCTCAAGGCTTGGAGATACAAATGGATTCTGGATGTGTTGTGTGTGAAGTTATATGTATTTATACTCATTGTCTTGAAATTGTGTTTCTCCTATTTTAATATGAGTATCAGTGTATGTAAGATGCAATTAAACAATCACATGCCTCGTGAAAAACTGTTTGACTGCAGCAGATGCTGACCTTAAAACAATAATATGCAATAAATGCTCTATTTGGTATAAAAATAGAATTTATCCATGTAGTTATTTTTAGCAATAACATCACCAGTATGAGAGTGTCAAAGTTTGGCAGGGGGAGGTAATAAAGTTTGAGATTCAGGGGATTTGGAGGCCATGCATGTTAATTACCATCTGTTCTCATGGCCCTAAACAATCTGCGAACACATGAATAACAGTAGAGAGGACGACACTCAGGGAGAGAGCAATGACTTGGATAAATTATTGTTATAAATTTGGAGGAGAGGTGAAGAAAAAGGGGGAAAGGAAATATTTTGTCATGTAAAAGACAAATCACTTTGTAATTAATAAAATAAGAAAAACGCTGATTTTATTCTCATCCCATCTGCGTCCTCCAATACATCTGAAAGATACATACATTTTTGATCAAACCAAACTGCTTGAGTGCAGTTTACTTCAACATAGACAAAGTTTAAAAACAAATGACTTTCTATTAACCTGGTTATGAAACTGTAAGCTCATTTAAGAAATATAAGCTTTTAAGACTGTATACAAGCCTCAAAGTGGACTTCGAAGTGGACACTCATCCATCACTGTATAACAGGGCTCCATCTAGTGTTCACTGTGGAAGGCTCTGCATGCACAGAGGTCAATGTTCATAATTCAAGTCATTTAAAATAAAACAGAAGAAGCAGCAGTAGATTTTAAGACACCTGTATCTCCAGACTTGTGTCCAGTTCTAATCAATCTGAGGAAACCTGCAAGCTGGGGATGTTTCTGCTTCAAAAACTAAGATTCTACCTTGTGACTCACTCACTTTTCGGGCCTTGAAAAACAGAAGCTGGTCACAAACGGTTGACATACAACTGCTAATAAGGGTTACAGGTAGATATTAGTTTGTTTTAAGGGCTTACAAGCTAGAACGTTTGGGAAACACTCCTGTGCAGGATTCAGTCAGTCAGAGTAGTCAAGGTTTGCAGGCTAGCCAGTAGAAATATTTCACAATCACTGTAACTTCTGTGTCAGGAGAAGACACCTTCATGGTCGACAGCAACCTGGGATGGAAGACAAGAAGAGACACAGGCTCTGAGATGAATTAATGAAGGGACCAATAGCTAAATTAAGACTGAAACTAACTGTAATTATTTGCAGCAGATGACTCTCTGTTCTACCTTTAGACCACATTAGACAAAACACAGGTAAAACTCTTTCCAGAGACAAAGATCAGAACTGTGTGTAAATCTGCCAAACTGTGATAGTAATTAAATACAATGTCATACTTTTTTCATCCATGTAAAAGTTATGGCTCAGCACTTCCTCTCCATATATTTTGCTTGCTGGGCTATTCTGTCTTGTCAGTGGCAGGGGAATTAATGGTGGCTACATTATCAAAGCAGTAAAAGCCTTCAACAGTTAAGCTTAGTCAAGCAATGTTTGGCTTTTCTGATTAATGCCCAAGACTGTGGCAGTATTCAAAGACAAATTTCAGCAGTTTTTGACCATGATAAATGAATTTCAGGGGAGATTAGAGATCAGCGTTCAGGGCCAGGTGAATGGAGGCGAGAGCTCAGGGCCAGAAGTTAACGATTAGACTTGTGGATGAGTTGGAGGTTAATGTCTCACTTGTTCCTGATATCATCAGAGAGACGTTCAGCCTCAGCAGGGTCCTTGTCTTGCAGTTTCTGATAGCTGGAGAAGGTTTCCACTATGCCAATATATCCACTCAGGGGCATGATTCTTTTTATCCACAGACGCTCATTCCTGGACACAAAATAATTTAAAAATGATAAACTCTTGTTAACTATATAATAAAGGAACATTTGGGGACATAATACAGCTTTTGAGCTGTGCAGTTATGCTTTAAATTGTTTCACTAAACATTTACCACTCTTTGTCTGGGTAGGAGCAGGAGTCAAACATGTCTAGGTAGATCTTCTCAGAGCTTGATCCTATATGTGGATTTCGGAAAGGAAGCAGGGCAGCATAAAACTGATGAAAAAAGAAAAAGTTTGCAGTACCAACTTACTATGTTGCTCAGTGCAATTTGGTTAAAAAAAAAGATCACTGATGTACAATAAGTGTGTAAACTTGGAATAAAGAATTTCAGTGATGTCAGGTGTACTTTCCTTTGAGGTGAACTCATATTTCAAAATCTATACAATTAAGGAACTCCAAGAATTATATTTTCAGATTTAGACCTCTTTACAGATGTCATTCAGTGTGTTGGAGACATCCCCATACTCCAGCTCCATGTCCATGGTGTAGCTCACAAGGGCCAGACAGCCTCCAGGCCTCAGTAACCTGTCAGCCTCCTGGAGGAACCGCTGGCAGTCAAACCAGTGAGCCGCTGTCATGGCTGTCACAAGGTCCACCTCTCCAGACACAAAGGGTAGCTCCTCTGCAGGACACTGTCTGGTTTGAGATGGTAAGAACAATTTGTAGATGTGGAATAGAGAAAATCTTGATCTGGAAACCCAAACTCATGAAAACAATGAATGAAATATAGGCCTCATTTACAGCTCTTCTCTGGATATTGATAATTTAAAGCAATAAATATGACAAAGATAAGATAAATTATTAGCTTAAGAAAGTTAATGATGAATGAGCCTTTCAGTTCTGCTGGCTGATTACAGTTCTTGTTTTCCCTCCACCTCACCTGTATGAGACGTTTGGAGGGTTACTATTGGCCAGTGCCATTTCCAGCTGGGCGGGACTGATGTCTGTTCCAACCACCCTCGTAAAGTATGGAGCCAAAAGGATTGTCCCTTGCCCCGAACCGCAGCCCACATCCACGGCAAGGTTGAATTGTTTTTGTGTCTAAAGGGAACAACAGAAAATGCATTTCCTCCTGGACACTCTAACCTTCTTTTATTCCTGCCCCTATTTGTTTGGAGCATGAATTTGACAGTCAGTTCTTGCACAGGCAAAATTTGCAAAAAGGATTTAAAATAATTACTGGATATTTATTTTGAAGGCTGCAGCATCAGCACTAAAACACACATAAGCTTGTACTGTAACAGCCTGGTCAGACATCAGAAACGTGAACATACACATGTACCTTTTTCTCCATGTAGCTCATGATCCTGCTGATCAGTTCATGGGGTGCCACTCTGTACTGCAGGTAAGCAGCTGCATGCTTTTTACCTTCAAAGAGCCGTACAGCCATGTTTCTGTGCCAAACTGCTTGTGCTTGCAAAGCGCCTGACAGGTTACTGTGACTCTGTACTGTGACCCTCTCTTTATTTAACCACCAAGTTGAACATTAACTGCCCGAACTAAAATGGTCCTGCAGTCCCTGCGCATGCACTTTTGCACATGCACTTGCTTGCAACTGCCAGAGGGTGGCAGTACAAGCACACATAGTGTATGTGATGTTTGGTGCTGAACAGGAAAGAGCTGCTGAGATTGGTAATGTCTGGAAAGCATATGTTAGTTGTAATTCCTCATCAATAGATATTTGCACTGAGATCATCAGTCAGTTCTCTTATTTAATTTCCCATAGCATGGTCAAATATTAGCCATGAGCTAAATTTTCCCACGAACATCAAGAGAAAATAAATGCGGTTAAAAACATAAGTCTAAACAAATGTGTTTCATATTCAAATATGATGTTAATTCTTAGAAATCAAAACTTGTCCTTTTGTTAATACATTTTGGCTTTGATAAAGTAATAAAATCTGTGTGGGCAAATTCTTTAAATCTCACTCTTTGGTTCCAAATATATTTAGAAATTATTTAAGTTGGAATCCCATAAAACAATCTTAAACCTTGGCGGGCAGCGTTAGCCCCGTATTTTCTGCACAACAAGCATTGATCCTTCCCGTTCACCTGATCAATATCCATTGTCAGATATGGTTTGCAATTGGGCTGTGTTAAGGGGGGAGCTGGTGGGTGCAGGATGTCCTCAGACACCACAGGAGCCCCAACCCTTAACCCCACCATGTTGCTATGTGCAGCCCTGCCTTGTGTCGTCCAATCAATCAGCTTTGATCAAACCTGTCAGCTGCACTCAAGTCACACAACTGTGCACTGCTGTGTGTGTGTGTGTGTTTGTGTGTGTGTGTGTGTGTGTGTGTGTGTGCAGCCAAAGCATGATAAACACACTTTGGAGGACAATGTTGTCGTCCATGTACATGTGTAGCCAGACATAACCAATTTATCACCAAGTCTTTACCACCAAGTCCTATTACAGTGTCCTCACACTTTTATGCACACACACACACACACACACACACACACACACACACACACAAACACACACACAAACACACACACACACACACACAC
>JBBMJY010000017.1:6058090-6094139 GCA_037833715.1 Toxotes lorentzi | reverse complement strand
ACACACACACACACACACACACACACACACACACACACACACACACACACACACACACACACACACACACAAAAACAGAGACAGAGGACACCTCAGAGGTTAGTCTTTTTGCCCTTTATTTATCCTCAAGCAAAAGGCAAGTAAACAACAAGAGTCTTTGTTTAGAAGATTTTGGAAGGGGGGAGAAGAACAACAAAGTTCCTGTTTACTGGTACTGAACATGCCTGCTGCTGCTGGAAGCAGAAATAGAAGGTTGCACACAATAAACTGACTGGTGGAAAACAGCTGATGTGGAAGCTCATTATGGCTGCGTATGTGTGTGTGTATACTTATGCGGTTGGATGTGGAGGGCTCTGTTCTCCACACGTCTAAATAAGAGGCAGATAGTTTGGCTCTCAACATTTTCAGCTTTATATCCATCACTTCATTGTGGAGCACATCCATGTGTGTGGCTGGGACTAAACACACACAGATACAGGAGGACAGCGATAAACAGACCGTGTCCTGTCTTCTGACGTTCAAAGAACTTTACAGTGGTGACAATTTTCTGACCATTTTCCACATAATTCCTTGTAATTGTGGGCCACAGAATGGAAGCAGGGTTGAAAATCTGTACAGCAGAATCATTTCTAAGACTACATCTATATCTGCAGACAGTCTGTTACACTGGTGTTTGAGTAGCTTTTTTTTCCATTACACAATACATACTATACAATACATTTAGGTTTAAATAGTGTCATGCACATTTTTCTGCAGCCTTTCCTAAATCCATTCACAAAGTCTGCAGTACAAAAGACAGTACAGTGAGGTCATAGAGAGGCTACCTGTCCACTTCTCACTACAGGATGCTCAGAGCTACATGACAAGGAAACTAATTTGTCAAACAATGTGAGTGTTGTTATTAGATTATGGTCATAATACAGGAGCAGAACCATAAATACAGTACGTAGGGGGATCCAAAGCCCCCTCCGCCCGAGGCAGGGTCACTGACCTACCACCTGGCTGAACTCTCTGTGTCCACCCCCTGCCAACACAACATCAGACTTGCAACAGTAAGAAAGGGAGAGGACGGGAGAAAGACAAAGAACCAATGTATGTGAGCAAGAGAGTCTGGAAAGACAGCAGAGACGGAGGGGGGTCAGGGGAGCAACAGGTTCAATACTCTCCCACAGGACTAGTGACTAGACTGAAACACAGAAAAATGTTTAAGAAGAATTTACACTTTGACTTGTGGCTTCAATGCACCAAACATTTAACCAGTCTGTTTAAAGAAAAATAAATTACTCCTGAGGTCAAAGAGCATGGGGGGACCCTGGTCAAGACCTTCTGTGTTTCTCTCCACTGCAGTCTCTCCTCACTGTTTGAAGGCAGATTTCTTTACAATAACATTCTTAATCAAAGCCTGAGTTCCCGTTTTTCAAGATCTGCCCTCCTCCCTGTCGACTGAGTGGAAATTACATAATTTCTCAGATCTCCTGCTCAGTGGGCTTTCTCACAGGGAATGTGGCAGAGCTGGTGTAAAGAACCAAGTTAGGGTTAAGCCTAAGGGTGGAGAACCACTACACGACTCTTTAAAACAGCACTAACATTGTAATCAAGACCAGGTAAGGTCACAGTGCTTTGAGGAAAACTTTCAAAATAACTGTAATATAGGATTTTAGGTCATTCTGCTCCCTGTCTCTCTTTATGTGACTTGGTACTGGATGAGACTGAAACCTTTTAATTTGCAATGAGCTTCAAAACCGGCCCTAAATTCTTAGTATTAAGCCTCAGTCTTCAGGATTTTGAGTGGGACTGGAGTGGTGTTAATTATGTTCAAAATCTTGTGGCAGTGAACGCCCGGAGATCTCTGCTGTGCCTCAGCACCATCTGCGAGGACCAATCTGTTATTTCAACACTTCTCTGTCCTTTAACCCCTCTATCATTTCCTCTTTCTCCATCTACTTTATCATGCCTGTGGCTAAACTTGACCTTTAAGTGAGAAGCCTCTCCTCAAACTTCAAACAGCGACCGCTGCTCTTGTTTTAATTCATCACTGTTCTGACTCAAGCAGTGGAAGGAGAAAAAAACAGCAGTGACACAGATGAACTGGACACGTAGGACAACAAGAATGAAAAATAAGAAGCTGCTTTGCCTCTTTGTGATTTATCCAGCTGTGACACTGAGCAAACCCAGTCAGCCACATGTGGTAGTTTTACGCACATGGATTAAGCCCAGCCTTAGAGCTTTCAACTGAATGTAGCACTTCAATAAAGAGAAATGTCTCTGTAGGAAAATGAGGCTTCATTTGAAGCAAAACATCACAGATTACACTTTAATCAGTCAATGAATTATCCCACATGTAGAATCAGGGAGAATATAATGTGTCATTATCTACAGAACTGTAATATTGTGTATACTGTAGGTGAGATGTAAATGTAGAGGAGAAGCTATATTATACAATAAATAAATAAATAAGCAGTCACTGCACGAACTTCTAGACCTTAAATACAGTAAGAGTTCTTTTTTTTCTCAGGTTTTTCATTTTGCTTGTGGTGGTCCCAAGCATGTTAAGAAGAAACCATAATATCTGATTTCTAAATCAAAGACCTCTGACCTCGAAATGATGAAGCCCCCCCCCCCAAAAAGGCCTTACATGAAAGTGAACTCCAAAGTTGCCTGTGAAGTACAATGGCTTGACGAGACCAGCACACTAACGTGACAAACAAAACAGGACTGAAGTAAGTGGAAAACGTAGTAAGCCTGAAAGTGTAAATTATCTCAGAGTTTTAGAAAGCCAACAGCAACCACTCAGACTGTTCTTTGATAAACACTGGAAAATTAATAATCTATAATATCTGTATCAACTCTGTAAAATGGAATTCTCTAACTCTATTAATATCTAGACAAAAACAACATTTTGAACAAAACCAGCCTTCAGCTTGTAACCTCAGCTGCTAATTAAGTTTTTATCTCATTTCCAGATAAATTGTTATAAGACCTCCTACGCTCACCCTCAGCAACTGGCACTGAGCTGAAGATGTTTTGTCCAAGAGCGACTAAGAACCCATCCGTCATACGAAGATTATTTCCCAAGTTGAGTATTGAGTGTGAAAGAAATGTGAAATTGAAATCTCAGTCTCTCCCTGTTTCCCCTGAATCCTCAGGGACAGATTGTGATTATGGCTGGCTGATAGTGGACACTCAGCTTCCAGCACATTACTGGGCTCCAATTTTGGCACCAGAATGATCTGCTGAGGGATTATTACACCAAACAATTGGATGCAATTGCACAAAGCATTTTCACTGTGACTGAATGGTGCTGTATATTGTCTGTTATCTGTTTTGCTGATAGTGAACAGGATCTGGCCAGGGTCATGTCATACTGTTGCTTTTCCAATAACAACTCTGGCCACAAGCCCTGACATTAACAAAATACTAGCATTCATCCAAATTCTTTGGATGTAACTTGACCAACTGTATTGATATATCAATAAAATGCTTCAGTCAAACATATTTTCCCATCATTAACATAATCAAAGTACAATCATTCATTCCAAATCTTTAGAAGAGAGCTGACTACAGATTACTGATGTGGTTTTTGGTCTGACAGTACATCGCTGCCTTGTATTGCCATAAAGGTTTACAATGACATGTTTGTCCAAATAAACGAATATAACTAAGCTACAGATGATTCATCTCAGTTCCATGGAGATGAATCATTTGATTGATTTGAAAGAGGATTATCTATTCCTGCTTGGACTGAACCAGATCCATTCCTCTCTGGTCTGATGTCCACAGTCAGACTGCAGGGCCACATCCTCACAGGGGTCTTCACAGATGTGGCAATGATGACAGCTGTAGCTTGATATGGTTTGTATATTACAATTCGCCACCAGATTTATTGGCTTTGCCACAATCTAAGCAGTATAAATAAATACAGGGCCAATAGGAACTGCTGAATGATGAGCACATAATGACACTTTGACTTATATTTCCAAATCAAAGACCCTGCTGATATTGTGACTAACCTGAACATAACGAGGAACACCTGTCTGCTAAACCAAATATCAGAGGTCTGAATGACGACATTCAAATCCACACAGATCATGCTGGGACCATGTATGGTCTTATCACAAGATCAGGACCACATGAGCTTTCTGAAACCCCCACCACCCAGATTTGCCAGTTGCTATGGAAACCAAATGCAGAACCCAAACATGGGACTGACACATTCAGAAATGGTGTTGGCTTCTGAGAATTACCACCTCCACCCGCCTGAACTGTAAGTTACATGCAGTGAGTCAATCAACCAACCAACCAACCAAATTCCATCTTGGGTACGATGTCATGTCTACTGCCTGGTCTGTTGCTTAATCCTGTCCCGAGAGAAAATAATTAGCAACAAAGTTTCCTGTAAAACCCAGTAGGATATTAGTAAGTCACAACCAAAGCAAAGACTTTAAACTTCCTGGTAAAAAGTCATTGCCTCATTCCAATGGCAAACAATCAAGTTTTTGCTTTGATAATGCTGGTGTCAGGAAACTACGTTTCTCACATGCTTTTACACACACTGCAGACAAAGCGAGTCACTCCTGCCACTGTAACCGCTATCCGTCTTCTGTCCTCTCACAGGAATGTGCTTGGGCACACATAACACAAATTAAGTGTCTGTCCGCAGTGGAGATGCAGTCAGCATTCCTGGATGCTGCACAGACAGGCTGACAAAGCCGCAGTGGTCGTCGGTCGTCTACCCATTACTACCATTCCTTCATTCCGTCTCACTCATACTATAATGGGGGATTTGAGACGTAGGGACACGGAGTGGAGGTAAAAACAACACCAGTATCTTTGCACACTAGTTTCCATAACAGGCCCAAAGAGTCTGAGGTAAGTCTTAGACGGCTGATTACCTCTAAACTTTGCCCAAAGCAAGCTTAACATCTAAACTAAACTTTCTGAAGCTTGAAACATGTAAAATTTGAAAATGATGTGAACTCAATTTCACATATTAAATGTTTAAAAATAGTCTGACAGGTTGCCCATCTTATTTAATGTTGTCTGGGTGTAGTTGACAAAAGAGGGATGTGGAACAGAGGCCTGTCTGGTCTGGTGAAATTTCTTTGCGACCCGGGAGCAAGCAAGCCACCTAACAAATGAGAAACAGGTTTATATTCAGACACAAAACAAAATAATAAGGATTTGGACTTTGTCCTGCAAAAGGATGGGTATGAGAAAGAAAAGAAAGAAGTAGGCAAAGTTGAACTGCAGTGGGAGGAAAAAAAAAAGAACGTAAATGAGTTAAAGATAGAACAGAGAGACACAACAGCATCCTTGCCAGGGCAGTGAGGGCTAACCCATGTAACATGAGGGAATTATGGTGGTTTTAACAGCTGTCTGCAATGCTTCTCTCCTCCTTGGCTCCCTCTCTCTGACAAAAGAAGCAAGGCAGTGCAACATCAAAGCCCAGATTTGCAAGTCTAAGAAGCGGTTTGAGCTGGAAAAAGGTACAGAGAGAAGGCATTGTGTGGGTCCGTGGTTGACAGAGGAGATGTTAAGAGGTTTATGCTTGACTAACATTGTTCCAGAGTTCTCCCTCTGGTTTCTACCAAGGCATCGTAGACATCTTAGGGCCTCAAGGGTTCCAGGAGACGCAGATGCGGCAAGTGTTTGCACCGAATGAAGGGAGCTGACAAAAGGAATACTGTCTGAGAGGAGAGAGGTTTGAAAACCACATGGTGGGGGGATGAAGGAGTCAGTAGTCGAGGACCCTTGGAAGGACAGAGACCATATCTCAGTTTAACCGGGAAAACAACAGGAAAATATCCAACATCAGTCCACTGGAGGGCTACCACATACTGTACATAAAGTCATCTGTTCAGACAAACACAAATAAACAAACACATACTGTACACGCAAGTCAAAGCGGTATGTTCTTGATCACAAGCTGACTAAGCAAGGAGAGACCTGAGTCACCCGTAATGTGACCACAACTAGAGTGCCCCTGAAATACCAGGGACTCTAGGGTGACTGCAGTATAACAACATGAATGCAACTGATGTCTCCACTGGTGTGACAATGCAATGCACAGTGCAATGTAGCACTTCAGCACAGAGAGGCTTGCTTCACTACAATAAAACCACAAGCTCTACCATTAAAGAACAAATGCAGTATTGGTTAACCCCATACAGCCACCCATAACAGAGTGGTAGTCAGTTTAATGAAACTGAGGCCCCGGAGAATGTAGAAAATATATCACCACAACATGTTCACAGGATCATAAATCCTTCCTACTTGGATGCAAGTAAATTATGTGCATTAGTGCCTGTCTCTAACTCTGCCTAGTTGATGGCTGGTATGCATGAATGGAACATCTTAGAACATCTTAATACAGCACTAGGTGGCTCTCAAACATATACTGGATATAATATGTATTTGATCATCCAATTTTCCTTTTTATTGTGTGTCATACTCATGTCCTAGTTTTACAGCTATTTCTTCTGAAATGCTTTCATAGTGGGTGTACAGTATATGGCAAGAGGCCTTTATGGGTCCCAGGCAGTCATGTGACTTGTAGTTCCTACACCAAAACTGCCACCCAGTCCAGTACTATTCCTCTGGGACTGGTCATATAGCACTAAGATGCTGTCCATGGTGCTGAACCTAGGGCAGCACCAATGGGATCACAACGCTTGTCGATTCTTCGCCTGAACTTCTCCATCTTCTGATTCAGGAGAGAATCAAGCTGGGCTGGTTAGACAGTATGGAGCTGAGAGAGAGAGCGGGACCAGCAGCTGTGTCCTTTGGGACAGCAGACCTGTCCCGTGAGATGCCCCCATCGGGGGGCTGATCCTGTGTTGGTCTTGCCCATTCTGTTGACATGCTACTGCAATCAGTTAATTTAAAGATTCTGATGTTAAAAGTTATTACATGTAAATGTGAGAGAAAATCAATATTAAATTATCTGCACTTATTCAATTGTTGCCTGTTGCACAGCTGTGCTCGCGTGCCAAACAGCTCATCAAAAACGAGAACATTTATCCCAGTGTCAGCTTTTCAGTCACGTGTATCCAAAATGTTCCAGTTTGTAAAACACAGTGGAAACACAAAGCAGAACCAAAGCCTTACAGGTTCTTAAAAGTGAATGTTATGGGAAGCTGTACGTTACAAGTTGTTAACTGCCCATAGTGGAAAAGGCCCAACTGTGGTCGGGACTCACAGCCGTGGGCAGGGAATAATGTCCAAAAGAAACTCTCCACCTGGATAATGTGGTTTGTGTGGTGACTATATAGTGCTTGCTGAGTTGAACAAGTCAAATAACCCGGCCTGTTGTAGCTGCTCTAAACCTGTTGGACTGCACATAGTTAAAAAGTCTGTTATTTTGAGAAGCTTTCCTTCACAGTTACACTTTAGAGCCACTTTTGACATGAGTGTTTCCTCTTCTAAGGGAGGCTGCTGCCTGGTACCTGTTTGTCTCTGTGCATTAGGGTATCACTCAAATGACATGAGTTAAATGTCACTACTGTATGCATTAAAGGTCTGCATCAATCTGTTAGACAGCATGTTCCCATGGTTGTTAATTTGAACACATGTCACATGTTCACTGGATGAAGTGAACAATCTTAGCTACAGTATCTATCTAAACAATCTTAGTTACATTCAGTTTTTCTCCGAGCTAAACACTCCAGTTCTGAAAAGACTGTAAAAAGAAAAGATATGTACTATGTCAAAACAGTGAGAGACCTCATTCTGTAACTGACATCATAGTACAACATGGGTTGGCTAACTTGTGAAGACTGGGATCTCAATTTTAAACAGTCTGGTGTTATAATGCAGCCCAGGGTCATTAAAACATACCAACACTTTTGTGATGTGGACACCAATCAGAAACAGTTTTGCTGCTCAAACTGGGTTGCAAACTATGGTTTAAGATCCTCTGTTGCAGTTTCAAGGCCAAAAATGTGATTTGATTTGAGAGGAAACATATTTTTTGAACTGCTAACACACTGGCATGTTTAAAAAGATTTACAAAGAAAAACAAATACGAGGCTCTAGCAGCTTAGCTCTCGTCGACATGATAATTAAATTAATCTCCACATTTCAGGGGGAGAGCTTCCTCTGGGACTAACTACACAGGGAGTGGAATTACTCAAATATATACACAAACACAGTCATGACAGAGCAGTGGCTCATCAGACATACAAAATAAAATCTCATGGCATATAAGTAAGAGTGAGAAAACAAACTCCTCTGAATGCCGTGTTGAGTTTGAAGGGATGAGCATGAATTAGCTGTACACAACTGAAAAGGAAAGGCAGGCGGTGAAGGTTGAGACTGACTGTCCTGTCTGTATTTTTCATGAAAATCTGCTTGTGGTGGGGAGTTGTGGTGCAGAGCTGGGGAATGTAGTACATTGTTTTAAAAGGCTGGATGAGGACCAAATGGTGGGCTGCAGAAAGATGAGAACGGGTTCCCAGAATATTCAAGAGTCACTGATTTAAAAAATGACTGACAGCATAATGCTGTCAAAAAATCTTTTGTGTGTTTGCAATATTAGGCACGATAAACATATGGTTCAGAACATCTTGAGGCATATCCTATTAATCACTAATCGAGCCGGCTCCCAACAAGCACTGCTGGAAGAAAATGTTTCATCCCTCCTAGTGACATTTACTGAAAGTAAATACTAACTAAAGACTTTAGCATTAATGCTTGTCCTGCCTGTAGGTGAGGAGAGTTGGAAAAATGGGGTACAGGAGATTGGCTTTACAGACCTAATGGCTGCGTAGCTAAAGTGTAAGGGCTGTGACCTGTGAGGCTAATCTAAAAACCCTGGGAACATGACATTACCTATGACCTTTGATCTCTATGTAATGATGTGTGTACATGTAATTCCGTATAGCAGAGCATCTGTTCCATTACTAGGCAGATAAAGGCTCCCAGGACTGTGTATATCTGTTGAGTTGCCTTGAAAGACATCCAACAGTGAAAGTGTCAAGCTGCTGATGAAATGAATGAATCACAGAAACAAACACCAAGCACATGCAGACACACACACACACACACATATTAATTCAAGTGAATTCACAGGAATATAAATATTTTGTTTATATATTTTGTTATGCTGCTCATCACTACATGAAAACCAGGGTCAGTACATGGGAAGTAAAATCATCATTTTGTGGAACTGCCTGACTAACAGCAGATGATAGAATAAATAAGAAGGTGGTCATGTGGTGAAAGCAACTGTGCTCTTCATAGGCGAAAGAGCCCATCAATTTACACTCAAAAACCTTTAATAACAAACAGAAAGCATTAGAAATTCCTGCAAATTTAATTAAAAAACTGAAATCTCTCATTTACAAAAGTTAGTTCAGTACTTTGTAGAAGTACATGTAGCAGTCTTCTTGGGTAAATATCTACAAGCTTCACACAGCTGAATTTGGGCAGTTTATCCCATTCTTTGTAACTGATACTCTCAGAATCTGTCAGATTGGATGGGAAGTGTCTGAACTTCCACCTTCACGTCTTGGCTTTGGCTGGGCCACTCAAGGACAGTCAGAGACCTGAAGCCACTGCAGTGTCTTGGCTGTATGCTTCAGGTCCTTGTCCTGCTGAAAGGTGAGCTGTCATCCCAGTCTCAGGTGGTTTGCACTGTAGAGCAGATTTTCTTCAAAGACCTCTCTGTGTTTGGCTGCATTCATCCTCAATTTACTATCACTTCTATCTATCAATTCATGCCCAGTTACTCAGTTTGGCTGGACGGCCAACTTTAGGAAGAGTCCTGTTTGTTCCAGACTATAACAATGTTATAGTGGAGGTCTACACAGAGATTCTTGGACTTCATGACTTGGTTTTTGGCCTGACATGCAGTCTGAATCATGGGACCATATATACACAGGTATGCCGCTGTCGAAACTGTCCAATCCCTTTGATTTGCCAAAAGTGGACTCACATCTCAAGGATACTTAAACACACAGAATGCAGCTGATGTTACTTTGGAGTGCCACAGCAAAGGATCTGGATACTTTTTGTAAACAAGAGAGTTCAGTGATTGGTTTGGTTTTTGATTTTAAATGAATTTGCAAAGATTTCTAAAAACATGTTTTCACTTTACCATTATGGGTTATTGAGTAAACATTAGCCATTGCAATTCTATCCATTTACAATTAAATCTGTGGCACAATAAAGTGTGCAAAAAGGGAAGGGGTCTGAATACTTTCTGAAGCCACTGTATTTGCACATTAAACAAAGGTTTGTCTTTGAAGCCAAAGATCTTTAGTTTCACAGCTGAGAACTGATATTCTTCCTCTGGCCACTGAAGTTGGCAGCTTTAAGACATTCAGGAGAAAAACAGACTGCGTGAGCTGAGTATTAAGGGAGAGGTAGAAACTGATTCCCTTTCTTTTTCTACTGTACACACTACAGTGAAATGGCTCAATAAAACCCCAAAATGTTCTGGAGTACAAATGACCAAAAACTGAAACAGTTTAATTTTGATGTGTTTAACGTTTCTGTATTTGTCTCAAAAGCCTGAAAAAGAAGGCGAGATGGATAACTGAATTAATATTCACTCTGATTTCTTTAGCATTACATAGTAAATGCTTTTGTCAGTAAGCCAAACAAATTGAATTTAATAATGTACTCGTTTATTCACCACTCTGGATCTGAACTGGCTGTGGTTCATGCTACCTTGCATGGTAGTGAGCGTATGAGTGAACGTGTGAATGAGAGGAAAACTGTAAAGCACTGTGGTTAAAAGCAGGATATAAATGCAGCCAACATGTCGCACACCCATGTGACGTAGCTGTGTGCATGACACCATGATAAGGAATTCATTAAGCCATATCAGTGAGAAAGATGAGGAGACAGAGGAGTCTTTACTAATCCATCAGCCAGAGCTGCCAATCCAACATTTGGTTTGATATAAGGTTCTTTTCACATCTTTCTTTTTTCATGTAATTTTCCCTAACTTTACTCTTATTGATGTATTATTTGAGCTGTGCTGACTAAGAAGGCCTCCTCACTCACTGTGGACATTTCAGATAATTCAGACCTGGTCCAGGTCTGAATTATATAGCTGAAGGAGGCTGTAGCTTTGCCTAACAAGTTGTTTGTCTGAGGTTATCCTGCCCAGGAAGCCAGGATGATCATAATCCTCTGATTTAGCTTCTGACACACTGACTCAAGCACAATTTGTATCATGTTGCTATAGATACAAAATATTAAAATTACCAGAACATGATGCATCTTCAAATTTAATCATTCAGCCAACATATTTTAATAGTTTTCGACAAAGGCTTTGCCTTTATAATCACTATGGTGATATTTTGGTAATTAGATTATTCCACTAGGGGGTTTCTCCATAGATCAAACTGGACAGCAGCCTCTTTCACTGGCTTCTCATTCTCCCTCTGATCAGTCAGTGTGTGGGTTAACCTGACTGGAACTAATATCCCCCAAAGGGTCAGCCTAATGTACTGCAGTTAAAGCCACAAACTTGGATGAACAGCACAACTAAACCACTTCACTTGAGGGCAGTGTTTCTTAAACAATGGGTCAGGACGAAGAAATATGAAATTCTACTAGAAAAAAAACCTGCTACATTTTAAGGAATAAATACATGGCTCACTTATTGTGCGTATTTTGAGTAGTAGGGAAAACACTGAGCCCTGCCTCAGGTTGAAAAGTTCCTGTGTTAAACTGACATATTGAAGTGCCTCTGACAAGTAAACAACAGGACACAAATACACTATGCAAAGTTCCACACACATATCACGGTCTCACACGTTTGGACCCCACTGTAAACGTACACACACGGAAACAAACATGCACATACAAACAAGCACACAGAGTACACTGATGTAAAAATGTTCTCTCACTCTCCTCTCTCTCTCACACACACACACACACACACACACACACACACACACAAGCACACACGCACACACACACACACACACACACACACACACACACACACACACACACACAAAAGCCATTAAAAACACAAAGTCAATGGACTCAGACAAGCAGCCTCATGTCTTGCTTTAATATCTGCAGGCATTCCCGACACAGTAAAAAAGAGCTATGGGAGTGTTTCCATCGACTGTGACGAGCAGTGCTTCTAATGCTGCATGGGGAATTCTCCTGAAAAGCAATCACACAGGTAATCCACAGCAGGAGTAGGAAATATTAGAAATATTGTGTTTAAACTGGATTTTCTTTCATGAAGGCACGTGCAGGGAAACATCTTGCTTTTACATAGTGAAACCAGTTTTGGGTTTCTAATCTGGTGGAGGAAGAATTTGTTTGTAATGAGTTAGGAATGGTGGAAGAAGGGATGAAACTTAATATAAGAACATGTTATTTTATGCTCTGATTGTGTACAGTGTACATCTTAAAAATACATATAAGCCAAAAATAGATACGTGTGTGCCATTGTAAACCTGCGTGCTGATTTTTTTTTTCTTTCTTCTGACAGAGTGAGCACAGAGACTTGCCGGGTAGGGGGATGGATAGATGGGTATTGAGTATAAAATCCTACTTCCCTGCGGAAATCTCAGCAGGCAAAAGCAGATTGCAGCTGTCGGATGAAATCCATGAATTTAGAAAACAATCTTGTTGCCATGCAATTTTTTTTTTTTTTTTTTTTTTTTTGGGCAGGGGGGTGTTTGTCATGGCTTTTGAATAGGTTTCACAGGCCCTGGGGACCTTAAACACACTCTTTCAACAAGGTAGCATGAAAACCTTCATGTGAAAAAAAAAGGAGTTTGTTAGTTAGTGAGCTGCAGCAGTTCAAACTTACCCTGGTTATAACATTGCTGTTTGTAGAGTTACATATTACTAACTGTAAATGGATTGCACCACACAAGCTAGTTACACATGATTAGCAGTTCAGTTAATGTCATTTGGCCCCATAAAGTTTTGGCACATGTTTCATAGCCTGACAAAGTTACATATTACTAAAATATTTACTAGCTAAGTTTTAACAGTGAACCGCAATTTAGTAAACCACTAATATGAAACTAACCAATAACAACTTCTGAACAACTACACAAACTCTGTGAGGGAATTACAAACAGCTTCACTGAAATGGAATCAACTCTGCAATCCTTTAAAAGACAAAATAATGGTTAGTCAAATCCTTCCTTGTCTTTTTACTGTGGCACTGTGCATTGTGCTTGCAATCTCTAGCAGGATGTGAAGATCTTAAATCTCTACCCATGAAAACTTCACTTGAGATACACTGTTTTCTCTACAGCCAGTTGTAAAGAACGAAATATTGAGGCGATTTGAGTGACGCCGAGGCTGCGCTTTTATAACCGAGACGCTCGCTCTGAGATGCACTCAGAAGGCTAATCCCACTCTCCAAGGAGAGAGGTAGGTATCGGCTTTGATGATAGAAATGGATTAAACAGATTACATTAAAGGCCAGTCTAATTGAACCAATCTATCCTGATTCTGCTGCTGTAAGATAAATGATGAGAGGGCCAGATAGTATATGTAGGTCGTGTGTTTGTGTGCCTGGCCTGGGGTTTCTCTGTGGACGTTTACAGGCTTGCTTGAAAAATACAACAAAAGCATTTTCTTCATGTAGAAAAAGGTCCCAGTGTATTAAACAATGCTTTCATACAGTCTGAAGTATTTCAACAAAATTTGTACAACTCTGTCCTTGTCTGTGCTTCTGTTCTTTATTTCATTTATTTCTGGTCCAATTTAATTTCTGCCAAGATAAAACAACCTATAAATATATGATGTTTGCAAGAATGTTTCCTACATATTTTACCAGTATTGCGCCAGTCCTTAGATAGCTTGTGCAGTCTGCATGTTTGATTCTAACTTCTATGTTTTTGTTGTTGTTGTTTTTTGGTGCATTCAATTGTTTGCATGAAATAGGGTCAGATTTCCTCCAAAATGTAGTTTCCCTGTGTTTCTAAGCATCTAACTCTCAAATTTTCCAGGTCAAACCTTTAATAAGAAACAGATTTCAAAGCAGTCTTTGCAAACGTAAATGTAACTTCTGAAGAAAAAAAGGATAGGAGAAGAAACAGACTGATGGATTGCCCATCTCAGTTAATTTCTAGTCTTTGCAAGTTGATTTTCATGATTCAAGTGGATTTAAAAAACATAATGTAAGCTGTGGAAATGGTTATGGATATATGAAGTTATAGTTAATGGGCTGAAACATGCAGAAACCACCAGTGCCCTTAAAGTTCTGCTAATGCACTAAGTGAATTTCATTAGTCTCAGTGTGTCACGGAAAACTTAAAAACTTAAACAAAAATATACAATACAGCCACTGAAAAGTATGACACTGGTGTCTCTGCCTCTCAAGAGTGACACCTCAAACAAATCAGAAAGCTTATGTAAGACCGGTCAACACAAAAGAAGTCAATTTTCCTGCAGCACATTCTGGTTCATCAGTCTCTCTCAATACAAAAGCATGTGTTTTCAGTCTATTTATCTTTTGGATGATTACCTGTGTGCGTGTGTGTGTGTACCTGTCCTCCCAGGCAGGCTTGTTATTGATGGTGTCCAGTTGAAGCGAGCGTGACAGGGTGACCTTTCCTTCCTGTCTTGTTATCAGTGTGAACTCGTTAAGCAGGACTGTTTAATTAGCAGTAGAATGGCAATCAGGGAGGAGTCGGAGACCTCTGTGGTCATACACACGGATCAATGGTCTTCAGGGAGCCTCTGAAACTCAGCAACAGGGGACCTTTACACATATGTGCATGCACTATGCTGATGCAAACTTACATATACATGAAATTGGGGAAACTTAAGCTCAGTATTTGGTTGATTTTCATGTGGGCATTAGAAGTTGACTAATGTGCTTTTTAAGGGCCCTTGTGGGTAAATACATAGTTATTTATTATTTTTGAAACAAACCTGCCAATAATCAAATTTGTGGCATTTTATTTTGGCAGCTTTATGCCACCAGTGACCCTGTGTGATCAATCATATCCTCCTTTCTGCCACAATAGTGGGAAACACCACTGCAAGACTAATATCCCACTTTTATTAAAAGCAAAAGTGCAGCGGCAAACTGATAAAACAGACTAACCCTGGTTGACATGCACACATGCTTCAGCATGCGTGTACGCACACACGCTCTCATAAGTGTGTGCAAACATGTGCGTGTTTAAACTCACTCTCACACAGATACACAACATTCAGGCAAAGAAATGCGAGGCGGGAGCGAACAACTGCCGCACCTGGTGAGATCCAAGTGAAAGTGAGAAGCATAAAAAAGAGCTGAACGCTCAGGTCTGTTGATCTATTTTTACCGCAGAGCAGGGGGCAGAGGGAGAGAGGGAGAGCTTCCTGCATAATGCATGACCCTGTAGAGCAGCAGTGGCTTTTACACTGCGCTCTCTCCCTGGGCTTCCAGGTGTCTGCACTGCCTGTCAAACAGGGAGCATATAGGAGAGCCAGGTGCTCTCACACGGTGCTGTAGTTGATCTCTCTCCGCGCACAAGACCACCAGCCTATCCAGCTGCTCGTTCTCTCTCCGAACACAAGATCTAACCTGTAGTTTCACTCAGATCCGTCTCTGAAGTGTAGGAGAATTCAGGAGCTGGAGGGGGAAGCAAGTACAGATACATATTATACACCGCCCCAGTTGGAGTGAGATAGCATTTTGAAAACAGAGCACTTGTACATCTAGGGCAAATGCACACTATTGTTTCAAGGGCCGTGCTGCATTTTTATTTATTTATTTATTTATTTAGGGATTTGTGCAGTGCCAAATCATGAATTGAACTCCCTTGAATTTCCCTTGTCTCAGAAACCATGCTTATACCGTCTTGATCCAAATTTAGCTGAGGAAATGTTTCTTTAGGGAGATAAACACAATGCAATCTCCACAGTGTGCCGTTCAAGTCTCCTCTCACAAAATAACAGAATTAGACATTGTAAAAGTCAGTTTAGCGACTCATTTTTGTCTGTTGTTGAGTCCTAAATGTCTCATTTTCTTATAACAATAAAAAAAGATTGATTCAAAAGGAGAATTGTTAATTTTCTCTTTTACGATGACTGTTATATGCTGTACAGGAAAAGAACTTTTAGTGGTATACTCTTACACCACTAAATAACTAGATTTGGTTTGGGGACAGGCCATCTGAGCATCCCTAAAGGGGGTTGGGTTGCCGCTGGGCATCACAAGGAGGGAGACTAATGACAGCTTGATGAGGATGCTTCTCTGAATCCACCAGCATGATTAGGCTTTAATTACTGAGGGCCACCTCGACATATTCCCTATAATTGGAAATACCTAAGCACTTGGCTGCTCATGGCATGACACCCAAGAATCCGTGTCTCACAGCCGTTTGTAGGACAAGCTTAATTCTCGTTTTAGATGAGCGTTACTCTGCATGTGCATTGCAGCAGGAGATTTTTAGGCGTTTCAGATTGAAGCTTGTCCTCACGTGGATCAATTGCTTAGTGGTTCTATGAAATCACAGCAAGGATTTCTTGTAATCACCCGAGTTAGTGACAGAGGGCACTGACGGTCTGAGCATGGAATAAGATATTGTGAGGGAGGCTTAAAACTTGTAGCTGCTTCCCAGTATGTTGGCATCTCCACGTTGCCAGATGTGACAATAACATCCCTATATGGCTGCCAAACGCCTACAAGACACCCACAGGCATTGGCAGCTCCCTTGGTGAAATCTTCTGTTGCACAACCACAAGGAAAAAAAAAGGGCTTTATGTTCTGCTGGTTAAGTGAATCACTGCCTTGCCTGAAGAATCAGTCTTTCTTTCATTACAGTCGCTTCAATTCAGCGCTGTCACACCATTTATAACCTCCTTCAATGGTGTGAGCTATGGCTAAATCATTGTATATGAAACAAAGACGACATTTCTGAAAAGTGCTCAGGTGTTTTGGTGGTGAATAGAGGAGCAGAGACGTAGATGATTCAAGGACGAGCTGTTAAGCCTGCAGGGCGCCGAACAATGAGCCAGCACATTTTAAAATTCCGGAAAAAAACTGTCCTGTGGTCTTAATTTTTATAACCATAACATGTTAAGCTTTGCTTTTTAAAGTTTCATTTTTGCTTTTAAAATGAAGGAAAATAATCTGAAGCTGTCAAAATATAAGAGCTGTTCATAGAAAGATGTTTGCTCTCACTCGTGCATAGAATAAACAGTAAACACACTTAATAAGGTCAAGTACTTTGAATAAAATCTAAAATCCGAAAACATGGATATTTAGAATATCGTAACAAGATAACATCATGGGATATTTAATCCTATTGTCCTACAAGATTTACATAGATGTTATCATTTGATGCAGACGAGTGGGAACAACAGAGGGGACAGGGTTACTGAGTACATGAAACCAAGCATTCAACAGCCATGTTTATCAACTCAGCTTTTCTATTATTCAGATTATTCTGCTTGGGATCCCGGGTGTAATTAGCTGGATAACAAATCCACCTCTTTCCACAGTCTGCCTGTGCATTGATTCTGTTAGATTCACCAGATGTCAAGTGATGTTAGAAAAGAAGAAAATGTGTGGAACATGTATGTGTTTATTTCCAGCCTTAATTGTGTGGTCTGACTTGGTTTGGGAAAAAATTTAACCAACATCATTGTTCATCAGTCTCATCAGATTATGTCCTAATGCAATCATTCTGTTAGTCGGTCAGTCCACAATTTTGGTTCAGCATAAAATAATTCAGCCACTATTGGACGGATTTCCATTTTCCTCTAACACCACCATGAGGTTGACATTTGTGGTTTGGGTGACTATTGTATGCCCCTCTCAGGGTGGACTGTAATAACTCTGGTGATCCGTTAGCAGGGCCCTCATCAGGTCAAAACCTGAACCTGAACTGATTTGTCTTTGCAGCAGATATTCAGCAAGAAACTGCATGACTTCACATTTATGAATGTGTGTTAACCTTTATGAATATTTGTTGATGTGAATGAGGCCCCTTTCTCTGGAAACACATTAAACACATTAAGACCATTTAGCTCTGCTGTGAACTCACACACAACCTTATTTCCATCACTGATGATCGAGAAGCTCTCATGGGACACGCGACCTTTATTGAAAAATGACTCCATCGTTTCTAATTTCATAATGTGTCTGTGGGATTGACGCAGTAGGTGTAGTAAGGTAGATAATATGCAGCTCTGTAATTACTGATAAAAGAACATTAAGTTCGACAGATACATGTGAGCTTCCTGATGAGGGTGCCTATTTCAATTAGGGAGCATTAAATGAAACAAAAAACCTTATGGGAGTTTCTCACTGCCAGACCCAAGGAGAATTAATACACTGCATAGGGCCATTTACCAGGGAGTAATTACTCCCTAATTATCCATTAGTTATTCGATTACCCTTTTATCAGCTAGTCATGGTCAAAAGGCAGAAATAGCGGATAAGTCATCACCTTGGTTGGTAACAGATGTAATTAACGTGCCATAGCTCCCTCAGAGGGAGACAACGTGAGAAAGTGAAGGTATTCTGGCCCATTTCCTGTGTTTGATCAAAAGGAGCGATAAATCAGGGGCTTTTTTTTATTCATTCGAGAGAGGTTTCCCACAGATGGCACAAAAAGGAGCGAGTAAATTAATTTTCCTGCCCACTTGCTCTGTTGGTTTGCGGATTTAAGTCCGAAAATACAGCAAAATCTAAACCAGCCGGAATTAACAGTGCTTCTGGTCAGTGAGAATAAAAGCATGAGGGTATGTGAATGTACTCCGGGCGCTTATTGTTAGCAAACTGAATGGCCCTGTGATTGAGACTCGATAAGAAATCAGAAAATATTCTATGAGAAGATGGATGATTAGGTTTATATTGTTGCTGGATGAAACCGCCATTAACAGACCAGCCAAGATCCATGAATACTCCATGCCAAACTGCTTCTACCATTTATTACACATAATTACATTCTTAAATAAAAACGATTCACCGAACAGTTCCTTGCATAGAGATATTACAATACCAATTTAAAAAAGAATTATGAAACAAACCAGTAACAAAAATAAATCTTTCTCATTTTTCCATAATAAAGAACATTATCGTACCCATACATCATAATATACAAATGATAAATCTGAAACACTTTGTAAAGCGAAAGAAAAGGAGAAAGACAACGAAGGAAAAAGGTAGAGAAGGGGGGCTAGGATGGGAGGGGAAGAGACGTGGCGGTGAGGGGGGAAGTTGGACAGAGGAGTTGAAAGGGATCATATCTGAGAAAATGGAGGGGGGGGGAGAAGTGATGAGGGAATGCTGGTAGAAAAAGAGGGTGCGTTTGATTTGAAATTCAGACCTGGTGGAAACAGAGGCGGTGTCACACATAGTAATGCGTGTCTAACACCCCCCCACCCCTCTGCTGAGAGCAAGAGCTGCAGTCTGGATCTCTGACTCTCGCAAGGTGGCATGAAAAACGGTGAAAAACACAAGGAGAATGGAGAATAAGTGTGTGTGTATTTGTGAATATGTTCATATGTGTATATGTGTATGAATTTGTATGTTTTTGTGCATGCGGTTCTATGTATGAATCTGTGTCTGTGGAGTGTCTGTACCCATGTAGTTTGTGTATGTTTGCTCATCTGCAATGTGTGTGGATCCATGTAAATGTATGCATGAGTGTGTACATTTGTGCTAAAAACAGCTACTATACAGACTTTGTGATCAGTGTTTCATCACCCAGGGTCGTCATGTGTGAAGTGTAGTGTACAAGCAGACAGAAAACATCAGATATGCAATTGAGTTTTCCAAAAAATTCAGAGTGCAAATACAAACAGACGAAGAACACACAGGCACAGCAGAATTGACAATCATTCATTAAGATGACACAAAACTGAACCGCATCCTCGGAGACAACATGAAACAACCTTTCCAGAAAACACATTCACATTTGAAATCCCAGTTTTTGAGCTTCGGGAGCACACGTGAAAACAACTGTGTTTATGTCAAGTCACGAGAAGAGTCTGACCAAATTTTAAACTGTCCTGTAATTGGGAAATTTCCATGTCTCGGCTCCTTAAAGTCTCAATGAACATGAAAAACACATTCAGCCCAAGATCCTCAGCTGTCTATGACTGGTACAGAAAATGAATGAAAACATAAAAACGACACTCCAGAGCCGCACGTTCCCACACATTCGCAACAGTTCAGTTCAACAGGAGAGTGTCCCATCGAAACACTGAATCACACAAGTAGAGCTGCCATTGATGATACAATTTTAACCCGTGGGTTAAACTGCTAGTCTTCATTTTGACTTCCACGCTGAGAGTCGGACTAAGGAGGGAAAACACAAACCTGCTAACCTGCACTGACATTCCCATCCGAACTGGATATTTTAAGATCTGCGAACCAGATCTGAAATGTCTGTCACTATAATGACCGGTAGCAGTGATAGTGTGCAACCAGGATGGATGATGAGAATTTTTGGTCTCCTTGAAAATAAAACCAGCACTTAAAACTTATCTCAGTTGGTTATATTGTGGTCACTCCCTCCTCTCTTTGCATGTAGAGGCCTGTCACTTAGATGTTCAATATAAAAGGGAGCTTGGCTTATTTGCACATTAAGAAAGGAAGTGTCCACTATAAATGCGAAGCAGGAGCTGATACAGTGTCTACTTCCAGACTGCAGACAGATCGTGTCTAGTTATGTTTGAGTTGGTCTGCAATCATACCCGAAATTGAAATACGCCTCTGGTACACAGAGTGAAATCAATTTTGTGCGCCCCTTGCTAAGAAGCAGACTTCTGTGTGCTTCACTTTGCCTCGAAGTATTAAAAGTCTTGTAAAATAAAGAATAAACACCTTGACCTAGCTGTTCATCTGTATCTTGATCATTTACTTTTGTCCAAGCTGCCTTTTTGATGTGTGTGCACTTGAGCTGAGCTGATGTTTACCCAAAATTCCTTTGTGGACTAAAGACATGACACTTGTAGTGTAATGTGGCAAAAAGCTGGATTTTATGCATCTTTGTTCTGTCAGACAAGACTCAGAAAACCAAGGACAAAACGTTAATTCCAGTTTTCTGGGAGTGCATATTTGTGTCTCTGTGTGCATGTGGGTTTCACTCCACTGCAGTTTCATGAGCTAATGGGGCAGTTATCATTGCTGACTGAGCAGATCTGCCCCTCAGTCGCCTAACCTACTTCAGCCACCCACTAGAAATCTGCACTCATAACCAGTAAAATGTCTAAAGCTACTAGCTGACTAGTTATTCTAAGTCCAACCGTTCATTTGTAATGTGTAAAAGAGAAACTATCAACACAAATGGTGTCTGGTATGATCTTACCAACCACACTAAAGTGTTTTCATGGGCCCAGCAACATGTACAGACTTACAACAGATACATTCACATTGATTTGCTCGGTGAAGAGCCACCCAATTGATTGAATTTGTGTCATGTGTCCTCCTACAAGTCCCTCTGTGTTCAGCAGGGTAGACAGGTAGTCAGGAAGTCAGCAGGAATGTTTTTAGATATGCATAGGGCCAGATTAGGAGAGCTGTCCACTGCTGCTTTTCTTGAAAATGAAGTCTGAGAACTGCTAAATTGGAGTTGGAGAGTTCTGCATGGGTGGTGGGAACAGGACAAATCTTCCTCAAACCCAGTGGCTAGTTAGGTGCCAATCACTCTCAAAAGGCCAAAGAGATCATTTCAGGCGTCTACAGTAGACACTTGTGTTGTTGTTGTTTTTTTTTTGGCTGCATCCATTTCTAATAGGTTCTTCAAAATGGTCTTTTTCAGTTGTTTTTGTTGTTTTTTTTCTTAGAAACAATATAGCCTTTACATACATAGTGATCCTGTTTGTGTTCAGTGTGCTATCACAGTCAGCTAGATGCTTCAACTTGTGCATTTGGCTGTCCACTCTCCGTCGGCATGTGAAAGCCAGCATTTGATGAGTCCTAAATTGTCCCCCAGTTCAAGACGGTGAGGCATTATTATTATTATTTTTTTTTTTTACAAAAAGTTTGCAAAGAGTCAATTGTGCAACAGTTTCTGACAACTCGTAAGAGCCAAGAGAGAGAAATGCTCTTAGGAGCCATCTAGCATCTCTTGAGATGCTCAGTTTCAGATGACATTCTAGGAGATGAACAGTCTTTCCCAGAGTAGATTAGTTAGCCTCATCCAGGGTAACCCTCATTGGATGATGTTCATAAAGCAAGCCAGCCCCCTGCATGACCTCAATCAGTCTTCACAGCACATCAGTGCAACACACTCCCATCCTCAAGTCTTCGGGAAATCCAATCTAATGCTCTGTTCAAACAAGTGCTCCGATGCCATCGAACCAGAAGGATTTCTAAATGGATCCAGTTGGCAAATGTGACAGAGGTCAGATGAAAAACTGTCAAATTATTATCTGTCCTATATATAAGATAATAAACCCTTTGGCGAATTGTAAAGGCTGTGGAAAGATTGAAGGAGTGAAAGGCAGCTTTCTTGCTTGCTTATCCTGTGAGATGATGCTTTTATAAGCTACTGTTGGAAATGAACTGTTCTCCTCAGCTTAAGGTACGCTTTAAGAAGAGGACATCTTGAATATACAAACAGCAGTTCTGCAGTCAGCACACTAAAATTACTGTACAACTGGTCCAGTTTGGCGTTGGTGCACTCGCTGGCATGTGGAGCACTGCTGCATGACCAGGGCTGATATTTTGGAAGCGTTTCGGCTGAGGGACGATTGCAAAGACCGCAGGGACGACTAAAACAAAGAGCTGCCGACTACAAGCATGTGGTCCACCATTCATCATGTGACATCCCCTCTGAGACACATACGAAGCGTGGGATGGAGCGTCTGTATTGTCCATGCGGCAACACCGGGAAGCGTGCGACATGTCATCATGTCATAGAATCATGGACCAAATGGTTGAGCACATAGGATCCGTCTGTCTGGCTGCTCGTGTTTCTGTCTGTAGTCAGCGTCCCTATGTGGTGCCTCTCCCTCCAGTCCAGAATGGCCAAATCTGGTGTCTTTTGAGTCCATCCCACTGTCTCTTGCTCTCTCTCTTTCACATCTATGGTGTTATTTTTCTGCTTTTTCTTCCACTCCGCCTCCATCCTCTTCCCCTCTCTTCTACTCCCGCTGACCTCTCTCAAATTCCTCAGATGTGCCTCTTCATGTGTAGCGCCAAGTGATCCGACCGCGAAAAACACCTGCAACCAAAGAGAGAGGAACAGAGGACAGCTTGTTAGCTTGTTAGCAATGCAGGGGAAAGAAGTTTGTTTTGTCGACTGTGCTAAATGTTTGCTGTTAGCTAGTGAGTGCTGAGCCACTAATGCACACGCAATTAGTATATGTGTAACTAATTCATAATCAGCATTTTCAGCAGCACTCCTAATGACTTCAGCTGCGCCATGAATAGCTAGAGAGCCCGCAGATGGGTCTGTTGAAACACTGTGGAGGGAGGGGGAAGAAAAAAAAAAGCAGCATGCAAAACATGTGCTGTAAAACGATAGCTAAATTAGATGAATCGAAGCCTCTCATCTGAAAACCGGCTTGCAGAATTGGTGGGGCGTAGCTGCACGGTGAAAAATGAAATTGCTCTGGAAGTACACTGGCCCATTTTTTACAGGAGGGTTTTAAGACGTTTACATTACGTTGACATTATTTCAACCTGATTTACCACAAATTGACATAATGTATGCTTTCAGCTGGCGTTTTGTTTATTCTGTGCATGCTTACATACAGATGCAGCCATTATATGAGACCTATTTTTTCATCATCATTACTAGATCAACAGTGTTTCTGTTACATTGCCTGCTGAACTAATATTACAACTCCATTCCCAAGAGGAGTGCTGTGCAAATTGTTGCTTTCTTTTAGGTAATTGGAAGCAGCATGTTCTAGTGATTAGTGTGTTAAAGAAATATTTGAGATTGTTTTAGAGTTTGATCAGAGAAAAAAGAAACAACACACATTTTGAAACTGCTCCCAAATTGCTCCATCTTCTGAAAACTCTTTTAAATTTACTGACAGAAGGTCTGAAATGAGAAGTTTTAGGCTGAAAGGGCTGTTGTCCCATGATATCATTTAATGCAGACCTCCAAGCACCGTTTTACAAATTGCAGAATGAAACTAAAATCTTCATTTTTATTTTTTAATTACACATTTTGCTAATACTCCTTACAACAAGCAAACTAGTAATCAATCATCAACTGAAATAACATTCTAAATACTAAGATGCCTTAATCCACTCGGGTAAATTCAAAAGCATTTAAACATAAAACCCCAGTTAGAGAGTCAGTCTCCCTCATGCAGTTCTGCAACTGTTGATTTTTTTGACACCAGTTTCAGATTGGCTCTTTCCGCTGAGACATAAACAACTGTCTAAGATGTCTGGATGAATCAGTATTTGGCCAAGAGGGGGAGTTACACTGTGAGGAGCCACCACTCATCTGTCATACTGTCACCTGCATACGTGTGTGCATGTGTATCTGTGTGTGTGTTCCTTTTAATTTTTTTGTATACATGAGCGTGTGCATGCACACATGTGGGATCACTGAATGGCTCAGGAGACGTGCAGGGGTGTTTGTGTGTGTGCAAATGTGTGTATGCTGAGTGAGACAGATGGTAAAGTATGAGTCACGACTTGGGGGCACGACACCAGCTGGCACACCGTGGGTCTGCCCCCCCCCACCAACTCTCCCCATTCCCCCCATCCTCAATCTTCTACCCCGTCTTCTCTGTCTCCCCTGTTTCCCCTCTTCCTTCATCTCAGCAGGGTTTATGTGTGTTTTTGTGTGTGCTGGGCTGGAGGGGTTGGACGCCTTGTGACACATGACAGAGGTGGGCCCAAATTAGGGATGTGCCTGCAGGGGGGGTCTGGTGGTGGGGGGAGGTGGGAAACTGGGGAGGAGGGGATACTGTATTTACAGTCTGTCCAGCTGAGACCTGATTAAGTTGACACAGCCTGGCCCTCTGCTCTCTCTCTCACACACACTTACACACACACACTCACTCATATGCACTGATGACCAGGACACACACTCCTTCATACACATTAAGGCAAAGTACCCCAGGTGAAGAGGGATTTCTTTTTGTCCTTCCATAATGAACTTATACATGATTCAAGAGATCACATATTCTGTATAGTGAGTTATTCTCTGATTGTGAAGCAGGCTGCACACATACACACATGCAGTGTGTTGTGTAAAACAGTTTTGGACACTGGATGAATATTTTAATACTGCTGTATGTAATTTAGAGATGAATTGACAGCTACATCTACACAGTAAATTAAAAAAAGCAACCACATTCAGATACTTTATCTTTTTAAGAATATGGCCACTGCAGTGTTTCTATTTACTGAGATTACTCATTGAAGCGGGAATACAATTGGGAAATATACTACTGTTTTATAAAACTATACATTTCCAGTGCAATACCTTCAAAATGACCTTTTCATCCAGATTTTCACCTGGGGTCCTTTGCCTTAAATACTGGGTGGCTCCTGTAGACAATATTGCTCAGAGATCCCAGAGGTGTCAGTGAAGGACGGATCACAGACAGAGGAATGTAATTAAAAAAGAAGAAAACATTTTTGTGTGTTGCAGATCATTGCATAGTGAATGACGGCCTCTGAATACTTGATGATTTCGTCACCGAAGCCACGTTTAAGGAGCCTGGCAAATTAACGTTTTTCAGTGCTTCATAATTAAACAGAAGCCAGGGCGACTAATTAAGAAGCTGAGGTAGAGTCAGCTCTTCAAAGTCACAAAGCCATGCACCTACACGCCTCTGGTTAACATCAGCAGGGTCTTTTCTGATTTGTAGGATGCTAAACATAAAGTGTCAAGAAAGTTCAGAAAGACAGACAAAGGACAGTTGGCAAATTAAAGATCTATTTGTTGAACTCTTTAAAGACAATAATGATAAAGACATAGAACCATCACCCCATTTACTGAACGATTACACTTTTACAAAGAGATATTGTGTGTGGCAAGAAGCTCGGCTGGTCGGTTTGTGATGCACAAGGACACTCGGTGCTCAGGTCACAGGAATCAGACCAGGAATCAGACCAGGAATCATCCGGTTCACAGGATAGTGTCTCCGATCACTGGGCCAGCCTTAGGCTTTATTTACACCAACACACACACCTGTATTTTGGTTCACGGTGGTTTCAGAAACTCACCAAATACATTTTTCTTCTAAAACATCCAACACACCAAAAACTGGTACGATTTACTACTGAGTAATACTTTATAAAAGGCTTCTGATCAATAATGATCAAGTTTCACAGTTTATTGTTTTATATTAGAATTTAGTAATGCTGGAAGAAACCCTGTGAAAGCAACCTTCAAATCAGGAAGAGGGAAGATTCACTCTTAATATTCTGCACAGGTCCTAATGTGGGTATAGAGCAGACTGAGCACCCTTTGGATTCCCATTGAAAGGCTGAGCAGGTTGGGCCGTACGTGTTGCAGAGGAGCACAAATTAGTAATCCTGCCAGCACTCTTTCAAACTGGGTCAGTACCAAACACATTTGGGTGTGTTACCATTATCTTGTAGCACTTCTTTACCAAACCAAACTGTGTACAAAACACAATGGGAAAACAGAGCCCACTGTGCAAGTGGAAGTACTTCAAACAACCCTTGGAAAATAGAGGAAAAACATATAAGGGAGAGGAAAGGAGTGAGAGTTGTGTTTTGACAGACCTGTCACAGTGGTTGCACTTAAAAGGCTTGGCGCCGGTGTGTTTGCGGTAGTGCCTCGTCAGCTCGTCGCTCCGGGCGAATCGCCACTCGCAGCCCTCCCACGAGCACTTGTACGGTTTCTCACCTGGGGAATGAAAACAACAACAAAAAAACAAAAAAAAATTGCATAAGCACCTGTTTCATCGCTCATCTACCAATCACACGCCTATTTGTCTTTTTTGGCCATGCAAAAACCCCTGTGGTACTGGTGTGAAATCATGAATACAAATATTTACTGCCTTCTAATTGATGCATTCCGCAAATTTATGAGATTTTATTAAGAAATTATATTCTGCATATTTTGATTTAATTGCAATTTGAGTTCTATGAACTCTGAAACAAATCCCTGTGCCCCCCTTAACTTTCCCCTCTACTTTTTTTAGGGGTTGGAACGAGAGCAAGGAAATGTTCAACAGCGAGATGTCGAGGCTCCCACTGGTCTCCAATCTTGCTGAACGTGCAGAAGACGAGTGGAGGGTAGAGAGGGAAACGTGGAGTAGGAGAAAAGTGCTGCACAAGTGGATTAAGGCAGAGGAGGCTGCAGACATGCCGGCAGGGGAGGGGGTAGTGATAATTAGGCCAGTCACACGGCATAATGGCAAGGAAGCCACAATCTGCCAGCTGCGTCCAGCACTGAAGATGTCACCTGCATCAGTCACATCCCATCTGGACCACTGGCTCGTGGTTGAATGCAGACACACTGACACACTGACCAGCTCTGCTTGAGTGGCTTCGACACAAAAACTGACTTAATTTGTTGAATGTGATTATCAAAAGAGGCACAATCAATGGATCAACTGCTTTGTGAGAACAGTGGAGACTGAGAAGAGTGCTTGGAGAAAGACAGTAGTGGTTTGGTGTCATTAGCTGCACCAGCTGTTGTGAAAATCTACTGATTGTGTGTAGATTTGTTCATGTGGCAGAAGTTAAAAAAAAAAAATCAATAGATCAATCAATAACATATACAGTATTTCTGTGTTCCAATTAAAGGTACATTTCTGTGTTTTCAGAGTGTCAAATGCCACAAACATGAACTACAATTTCATGTCCTAAAATGCAAAGCTCAATGGCACGAGCCAAGGCAAATGAGAAACAACACAAATCTCTCGACATATGACCTGCTCAGGTATTTTCAATCAAATATACAACAGAGCAGCCGTGTTACAGAGCACTCTATTAGCAGGAATCATGTATGGTTTGGTGGTGAGAAACAGAGGTGCATTAGGTTACAGCTGTGATAAGGTGAGAAAATAATGACCTCCACTCAGCAATAATAAAAATAACACCAACAATGGCAGTAGCTGATAACTCTTGAAACAAGTTTCCCCCTTTAAGCTCATAATTTTTAGGATCACTTACATCCATTTGACACTAAAAGAATTTATGTCAGATAAAATATTGTTTATATGGGGTAAACCCTGTTGAGTAAACATTTCTGTGTTAATCAAAAGGTGCAGTTTAAGTCCCTTTAGGTTAGAGACCAGAAATTAGCCCAGTCCAACCATCCATGCATGTCCCCATTGTGGACATGCATCCCTTCATACTGCCTCACTTCCCAGAAACACCCAGAACAGCAGGTCTAGGCCATCCGGATCTGGCCAATGAGATTCCTGGGAGGCAGGGATGCCTGATTGTGTTGCATAGCAACGGGAGCAAGGGGGCGGGGTGTATTTGTGTGTGTGTGTGTGTGAGGTGGGGGGGGGGGGGGGGTTGAAACATGAGGAGGCAGTAGTCAGTGCAGCTGCCTGGATCTGGCAACGGCACGCCACCATGCCACCGGCCAATTACCAAGCACGCTGGTAGAGCACGGAGACAGTTGCCTAGCGACGGTGGCTGTAGAGCTGTATGGGGCAAGAGGGGGGGAGGGAGGGACAAGGCTGGGGTGCTGATGGTGGTGGTGGTAGTAGTGGTGGTGGTGGTGGTGGTGCAGGAGGAGGGGAGAGAGGAGGGGCACTAAGAGACCAGAGCCTGCAGCAGTACATAACCACTCAGCTACCGACTCCTTCAACGATACGCTGCCCTCCGTTGCCTAGCAACAGAATCCCCCCTCCGCTCTCCTCTCCCTCTTGCAGGTACACACTCGCCTTCTGAAAACACGCACAGTCACACATTCGCACACAAACACACACACACACACACACACACACACACTGGACTGGAACTTTTATAATACAATGCTAAATACAATATGACTGATTGGCATCTTAAAATGCCAATCAGTAACCTAATCCACGGGATTAGCCCAAACTCAGCAACATAATCTGATTATGTTTTGTTACTTTTGGATTACTTTGGCCGTAAAACATATAATGTAGATTATGACGCTAAGTGGATTATTTCTTCTGATTTAAAGAATCAGGTTTTTGGACAGTGCTGTTGTTGAAAACCATTATTTATTCTGCACTATTTAATCAGATCCCCCATTAGCGGACACTGTTCACTCATTTCAGGCAAAAATTATGTGCAATCAAAATGCTTTTTCCCTTTTAAATTTTTTTTTTTTGGCAGTAATGAAATAAGCAATTACATATTTCTCATCCGTAATCTGATAACTGGGTGTTTCCTGAGTCACTGTAATCCCATTATGTGTAATCTGTTACTTCCGAATGCTCACACACACACATACACACACACGCACACGCTCGCTCCAGCCTCTCAGGTGCCAGTGCTGAAGTTAATTGCATTCCCTCCATTAGTTGGAGCTGAAACAGGGCGTCCGGGTCTCAGAGGTCATTAGAGAAGCTCTTCGAGAACGTTTTATAGGCTCCTGCCCACAACTCTAGCACTAGTGATGAGCTCAGAGGGAGAGGACGAGAGAAACGGGCTACGAAACAGAGATGATAGTTGGGAGAACTGATGGAGAAATAGATTATGTTAGGGAGAGGCATGAGAATGACGGACGAGTAGGGCTGAAAGTGGAGTGGTGGATCTTTCTCTGGATAGCCAATCTAGGAGCTATATCCAGTGACTGGGTGGACAACTGGCAGGAATTTTAGTAGCTGATGAAAGCAAATGGCAGGCAACTAGTGGAGGAGTCATTAAAAATCACGCTTAATATAGCATCTTTACAAGTTCAGGCTAAATCGGTTTCTTTTTAGACAGAAAATTAGTTTACACAGAAGCTACAGTTTTCTTTAACTATTATATTTACACTTTACATTACATTACACTTTATGGCCAAAACAAGTATGTGGACGCCTTAAAATTACACCTATATGTGACCCTTATGTTAAACATCAAACCATGGGCATTAATCTTCTGCCTCCACTCTTCTGAGAAGATCTTCCATAAGATTTTGGAAAGTGGCTGCAGGGATTTGCTCCCATTCAGCCACATTAGCAAGGTCCAACACTGATGCTGGGTGACGTGCAGTTGGTGTTCCAGTTTAATCTAAGGGTGTTGCATGGGGTTGAGGTCAGGACTGTGCAGGCCAGTCAAGTTCTTTCACAGCAAACTAGGAAAACACTGATTATTTTTCACAATAAAAGTGGGAGAGAGGGAGAAAGATTAGAAACATGGAAAGAGCGAGAGAGCTGGATGGATGAGAAGCAGGGAAAGAGAGAGGGAGAGAGAGAGAAGGCAGAATAACCCAACAGTTCCTCGTGTTTTACCCGTTCCCTCACCCTGCCCAAAATCTAATTGTTCCATTCCTTATCTCCCATAAGCCTATTCACAAAAAGCTCTACAGGGCACTGTCATTTCAACTCAGCCCGTCTAATTCCAGATTAAATCGTAGCCTTTTCTCCGTCGGTAATTTATGGAAATAACAACTAAGAAAAAGAGGATTTGAGTAATGACATCTTTAAACTTGTCAGGATAATGGCTCACTGAATGGAGGAGCCTGTGGCACTGCTGTCTTGTTCTGAAGAGGGTCGCTCTACTGTACCTCCCCCATTCCTGTCTTCTGTCTTCATCTACTCTTTGTTTCACTCCACGTCAGTCTCTCCTCTTTGCCTTTTCTTTAGCTTTTGTGTTTTCTTTTGTCATCTAATATCGACCCCCCCCCCACCTTCCTGTTTTGAATAACAACACAGATGTTCTTTGGGAAGATGCTTTTATCTAAAGCACCTTAAGTGTCAATTATAAGCTTGCGGAGGAAGGTTTCCTCAAGGAAATGAGCCCTTTATGGTCCTATATGTAACATTATATGTCATTAAATCATTACCCTATCAATATTTAAATGTTACCGGATATTGAGAGAAAGGATGCCTCATTACCTTACGACTACAGTAGATTTCAAAGGTGATATTTAGATCTGACAGGGATCATCCTGAATTTTTTCAATTAGGCTAGTATATTCATGTATTGTACAGTGCAATGTATTTTTTTTTTGTGCAATATGAGGACAATATTTTAAGCTCTGGGAACCTGGGATTTTCTAATATTTGACAAAATGACTATTAATTTATAAAAAAATCAAGTCATACCATGCTGGGCAAATCAGTGATCACGTGTCTGTGCCCTTTGTTCCAGTCAGTCTGACACCTAAACCTGTGGTGTGCACCACTGAGGGTGTGATCACACATATGCCTGTTTTCATCATCCTTAACATGCAGAAGTTGACAAGTTGACTTTCCTCAAATTCACACCCCTCAAAATACAAGCGAGCCCGAGCTAGTAAACAAGTGACATGTAGCATCTTTGTTGGACAGCTTAGGTGATCTGTCAACCAAACACTGGAGGGGTTTAGATGGTGGGGAGCAAGCAAATCTAATTTCTGTCACTGCAACTTCATTTAGCTTGATGGACGCTGTTTGCTGTATCTCCATCCATTAAAACATGTAAAGATACAGCCATATATTAGCATCAGTCCAGATGGCAGTCCACCATACATTTAATTTGTTATTCAAGGTTTTTCGAGCACGAGCCATGGCTGCCTATCCGGTGTCAATATTCATCTCATTATACCCCTGGAATCCTCTGTTGGGGGGGATAGAGACATTCAGCCATTCATTGTTCTCACCTTCCTAAATAAACCAAAAGAGGAAATGTTCAAGACTTTAAATAAACACTCCAAACATGTTTGTTGTGAAAACAAACTGTAGGCAAAATTTTGCTGAACCCTAAACCTGCTAATTAAAAACAGGAAATATAGATGCATGCAAATGGTATCTCTCATGATCTGCCTCCATTAAATTATAATGCACTCTCATATTTGAAACATATTTCCATTGTCTTAAAATGATCTTATTACCACCTTTGCAAAATCAGACACCCTCAGATTGAGAACCACTGACCTAGACTTATAGAATGCATAGAGGACGGGAGGGCCTGAAATAAATCGGGGAAATGGCGGCCTATCCAGGTCAATCCATCCATCACTGTGCAGTTACTCAGATGGAGGACAGCTCCCCGACAGGGGTCTGAGTGGTTTGGGATTGAGATGGAAGAGCGGGAGAGTTATAGCTCCTGAACCCTTCCCCCCTTCCTTCTCGAGAAGAACCTTGACAAGGAGGACCTGTCCTGGTTTGGCACAGAGATGTACTTAGGTAGAAAGAGTGGGATAAGAGAAGTGGGTTTTCTTAAATCATCACATTTTTATCTTACATGGTGATATTTCCATACGGCACAGAGGGGACCAGGGTTTAAGTCTGTTCCATGATTACAGAGCTGCTCCTTTTAACATTTCTTATCACTTGGTGCATTTTGTACGTGTTCCACAAATGTGAAGCAGGTGGATTTGCCTCAATTATCTCAAGTCAGGTTATCTAGGAATTCAGAAACCTGACCAGCTGGAAGGATGTGTGAATAAATGGATGGCTGAATGGATACGTAGCGCTCATATAGACCACAGAGAGATAAAAAGGCTGATATCAGTCTACTCTGAAAACAGCCCACATTTTATATCTCTGCTGCAGAAAAATGCTTACACAGTTTATTTCCCATCATAGACCAAAAGAATAATCCATAAGCAAACTGCCCCCCATGGTATGAATGTCTGATGATGTCAGTTGCTGAAACTTTGAGAAAAACACTGGTAGAAGAAAACTGGAATAAGAAAAAACATCAAAGGTAAAAAAAAAAAAACAACATAACAAAACAGTGCTTTAACTCTAGTAAAAGTCCAGCAAGCAGAAAAAGAATCTGCAAACCAAACCAGCTCTTTCAGTCCCAGTCTTTCACTTTCTATGTTCAGTGCAGACATTGTAGCTGTACCCGCTTCACTGTGCAACAGTCATTTAGCTTCAAGATTGAGTCTTTTCAACCTGTCACCAACAATGAGGGTCAATCAGTTTCATTACCAGCAGGTGTGTCAAGTAGCTGCCTCTGGTGAGAAAGGTGTCCTCAGAGCTGCTGTGATGAAAGTCTCTCAGAGCCACTTACTGACATTACACCTGAAGCGTGAACCAACTAATATGTTCATATTCACCAACTATATTTAGATCACATAACACTATGTATACAATTCCTATCCATTTACTAGCATACACATTCATACAAATAAATGTTACTTAAATTACTTTGAGCTGTGTGGGCAATTCCAAACAACTATATCAAACCAGTCCTGAAGCTAAATGGCTTTTGCATTGCATTGCACATTGAAGAGGCCTGTGCACTTTTTTTTTTTTACCTGTACTGCAAATGCAAACTGAGGCATGAGAATGAAAAAGGCATTCTGACTGATTTTTGCTTGCAAAACCAAAATAGCTGAACCACTTCCTCTTCAAACAAAACAATTACTGACCCAATTACATCTAAAAAATAGTCAATAATCTATTTGTTTGCAAATTCCTTCAGGCCTTTGACAAATACTCACCTGTGTGTGTCCTCTGATGAGCCTTTAGGTGGGAGCTCTTGGTGTATACCTTCCTGCAGCCATTGAACTGGCAACGGTGAATCCTCTTCTTGTTCTCCGGTAGCTCCCCAACCCCGATCACACATGCAGCCCCCTCCTCTTCGTCCTTCATTCGTACAGGGAGGGCATGCCCTGCCACCAACCGGGCTGCACTAAGCCCCACCTTCCTGGCCACCAGCTTCAGGGTGAGCGTCCCATCAGCTGAGGCCGTCAGCGTCTGGTTGGGTTTGACGAGGTGACGGCCCAGTTCTGGTGACGATGGGGGTGTCAGGGAGGTGACGGCGCTCAGTTGGGCCTGATGGACTCCCTCCATCCCTTCTACGTTTTCTAGCCCCTGGTTTTTGGGTTTGAGGTCCCTTTTCATTGCACCAGTGGAGGGGACGTTCTTCCGTGTCGGGCAAAGGATCACTGGAGGTGGGCTCGGGGGCTCAGGGAGGCTGGGCAGGCTGGGGAGCAGAGGTTCGGTCAGCTCTTCCTCGCCATCCTCCTTTAGATAGGCTGGAGTTAGGAGACCATCCAGGTCTTGGTCAAAGAGTTCAGACAGACGCTTGGGCTCTGTCTGCAGATAGCGTTCCAATTCTAGGCAGGTCTATAAGAGAGAAAGCAGGAGAAAAGACTCAATTGAAATTCAGCTCAGCCAAGTTCACGCATTTGGGCAACTGCACTGCAAAGAAAATGCACATCCTCCCTCTCAAATCCCACTTGACCATTTCAACAGCCATCAGATCATCTGATGTGCCTTTATGCGCTGTGGAAAGAAAATCTGCATGGTGCCATCCACTCACTCAGACAGGCAACTTAGCAGCTCTGCCAGCTGTCACATGCACACAGCGGCACATAGCCTGCAAGACAGCCAGGATTACCTGGCAGCTCCAGCAAGACGGCTGATTACACACTGATTGATTGCAACCACTGTAGCACAGAACGAAAGCGAGGCGAGTGGATAGCAAGAGGAGAAGTCCTAAACTGCACACAACTCCTATCAAACAACATTTTATAGAGCCTTGACAAGCCATGTGTGCACCGGCTTCCACTGAGCCGAGATAGGAAGATTTATTCAGCTGTAGTTATGGTTTGCTTCATCCCTATTACTCCAAACACCTCTCCCCGCGGAGGGCAAATAAAAGACTGCATCCCCGATTTGTGTGAACTGGCATCCTGAGAAGTCTATTACTTTGCAACAAGCTGGGAAGGTTCTAAAAGGAGAGCCAGCGAGGGAAAGAGACGCTCCATGTCCAAGGATGAAGCTATTATGTTTGAATGGACGACACCAGTTTGATCCCAGGGATCGTTGTGTTGCACTTGTAGCCGCTAACCCGTTGTGACAGCTGAGATGGAGGCTAGCAGCTCCACTGGGCGCATGCTACTCGCCACTTCATTTGTGTGTAAATAGGCTCTGACAGACAGAGTAGCTAGTTCCATTATCAGGAATAAGGTTGTACAGACTGAACACATCAGAGACATTTACAATCTTACAACACCCCCCTTCCCTTGTTTGCACCTTCTAAAATTAAAACTGTGCTTTTTTTTCTTTCTTTTTTGGTGGGGGGTGGAGTCTGTTGCTAAGGGAGTGTGATTCCTCCTCAAAGTCGTCGTCTTTTTCCAGGAAAAAAAAGGGATTTGGAGTTGTTTTTTGACTATATTTGCATACTGACATCAAATTAAAAAGCTGCTCGAGACCACATCTACAGTGAGAAGATAATGTGTTGCACCACCTCCCTCCACTGCACGCCTACATGCCCCCCCCCCCCTTTTTTTTTTTTTTTTTTTTTTTCCTGTGATGGCTTTAAAAAAATAACTTCTTTCATGCACCATCTAAGAGGTCTCTACTGTTTCCTTGATGGCTCCGGACAGTCACGAATTAAATGAGAGGCTTCTTTTTTTTATTCTTTCATTTCAGAGCACAATTAAATATTGAAGGCGTCGAGACATGATGAAGGGAATAGCATGCACTGCCGCATAAGGTACTGAAAAAAAACAAAGCTGCTCTTTTCACAGTCTGCAATATCTTTCAAGACGTCCAGCAGCTCTCGCACCCCCATCGCTCTCACTCATTTTTGACATTACCCTCGTCCTTCTGCCTCACCCTCTATCAATTCCTCCAAATCACTCTTTTTTTCTCCACCTTATTTTTCCTCTTTTTCTTCTCATTGTGGTCTCCTCCTCTCCCAAGGTGAGGACTAATTATCCACCAAAACCAGCCAGTTAAAGGGGACTTTATTCAGCAAAACGCTGAGGACTGCAAACCAAGGTGAGTGTGTGTGTGAGGTAGAGATAGTTCAAGGGAGCGGAAAAGAGGATAGAAACAGATAAGTGAGAGGGGGGCTGAGTGGAAGGTGAAGTAGAAGGAGGAGGAGGAGGAGGAGAGTGATGGAGGGACAAGGTGAAGGAGGCTGGAGAGGACAGAGGAAAGGGAGACAGAGCGAAGGAAGGTCTCGACTTCATTTTCTCCATAGGGGGTGAATCCTTTTTGGAAGTGTGACATTTGGCGTAACAGGATCCTGTCAGCAGGCAAACCACGGGCCTCTCACACTCACACACACACACACACACACACACACACACACACACACACACACACACACACACACACACACACA
>JBBMJY010000017.1:6008092-6057990 GCA_037833715.1 Toxotes lorentzi | reverse complement strand
CACACACGCACACACACACACACACACACACACACACACACACACACACACACACACACACACACACACACACACAGAAAAAGGTTCATGCACACTAAATGTTAGGTTACGACCCACGGTGATGCACTAGGATGTGCCCAGATGTCAGCTGTGACACGGCATGATATGGAGTGTGTGTGTGTGCGAACATACATTCATACTGTACTTATGAGTGTGTACATGTGTGTGCATACAGAATATGGGTTGTTTGACAAAGTAAGACGGATGAAAGAGGCTGCAGGTGAGGGGGTGGCAGGTGTGACAAGCTTATTGTGCACTCTTTCTCTCCATCCTTCTTTCCTACCATCACTCCATCAAGGCCACCCCCCCTCATCCCCCCTCCTCCCCCAGGTGGTGACATTAACATTGTTAGAGAGAAGGTCATGCAGTTGATCAGCAGTTCCTGTGTGTGTAGAGCAGTGTGGGTGTATGTACTGTATGTGGCTGTATGTAATTATGCTAGTTTGCGTGTGTGTGTGCACATAATTTTGCAAGTGCACGTGTATGTGTGAGTAGAATAATTATGCTGCTCTGTGTGTGTAATTATGCAGCTCTTGTGTGTGTGTTAGTGTGAACACCTACGCACATGCATAAACACATCTATTTGCTGTTCTCGTGGGCTAAAGTGAACGTGCAACTTGCATCTGTGTTTGTGTAGGCAAGGAATCAAGAGCCAAAAGCACTGCACAATAGCCAAGATAAAGGAGCGCTAACGGTCCAAACTCTGTTTGGACAAATGCCGATCTGGAGAACCAGCATGAACCAGCTCTGCACAAAGCCGGGGTCCATTTCCTAAAAGGTTTCTGGGATGATTCCTTCACGGGACCCAGGATAAGCTGACTCAAGCCAAAGGCTGTTCCAGCATCCCCACCTCCACCTCCAAACCTTAGAGAATTGCTTTGGTGGCAGAGGATGGTGGGGTGACATGGGGCTGTCCTCCAATCCAGATTCAAGCTTCCATATTGTCAAGTGTCTCTCCTGAGCAAGACAGTAAGTCATGATCAGCTGTAAGAGTGCTCTTCTGGACCCGTTCCAGTAAGCCATGACAGTGAGTGACAGTGAGCCAGCATGCACAGTAACAGGACCCTGAAACCGACAGCCTACAAATGCTGACTTTTTTTTTCTTTGAGTTCATCGAGCAAGTATCAGAATAGCTGCCTGAACTCCTAACATTTCCTTGATGGTTTTTAGCTGCAGCTTCAGGATGTGTCAGCTGTCGAGCATATTAATAAATACATGCATTTCAGTGGTTTGGCTGCACCTTGATAAAGACAATGCAAATAACAGCTCTACAACAAGGAAAGATCATTCAAATAATGAGAAAATCTGCCAAGGTGACTCCATTCATAGTCCATTCATCATTTAAATATTTTGAATAAGGTAATATGCATGAGGAACAGGCCTTTTCTCTACATACTGCATTTCCTTACTCATACATACATATGCATCTTCTTTGTAGAAGAATCACTTAGAAAATGAATGATAGAAAAGCACTTCTGTACATTAAAACATGGCAAAACCATAAACTCAGCCAGGGAAAAGTGTCTTTACTCACACAGGATTAATCCAGAGTTATGGTTAGGGTCAGGTCACAGTTTTTCAGCTTAGGTCAAATCACTTTAATCTTGTCCTCTGTACTCTCTGCCCTCTATGTCCCTTTTACCCCAGTAGAAGCACATAAATATTTTAACAATAAAATGCTTAAAACGCCAATAAAAAGGGAAAAGTGACAAATGCACTTTCTGTTCGTTTTTCTCCACAGACACAAAAACGAGCTCATGCGCAAACACACACACTGAATCATGCATGCAGAACACACCTCAGGTTAGTGAGGCTTAAAATACAGCAGGTGTGACAAATATTCGCTGATCATAAGACACGCTTCCTGCAAAGTCAAACAGGCTGAGAGCTGTGAACCAGTCCTGATTCATTCGCTTCTACACTTCATTCTCTGACTTTCAAGTAAAAAGTAAAACAGTCTCTCTCACTCTCTCTCTCCCCGATCCTCTCCTCACTTCTCCTCTCCGTCTCACCCTCTCCTCCCCTCCTCCATGGGGCCCTTGGCCTGGCAGCTGATCCTCTCGCCACGTCACCTCCCTTCACATTTGGCCTTCGCCGAGCCGCCTGCCATCACCATCAAAGCACAGGCTGCCTCCCAACTGTTAGCACCCCGCTACGTCGCTAATAAAAAGCCTGGGTTATAAATATGAACAGAAGAGCATGCATAATGCCCTAAAGGAAGGCCCAAAACACCACTAAACAGATAAATGTAATGGGGTGGATACGGCTCATTAATTTCAGGATGATCGTGTTTAGTTTTTACAGATGCCGTGACAGAGACAAGGTGCTATGAATAATATCCAGAGCTGATGCTAGCAGGGTTGAAAAGGGCAGAACTATAAGGGGGCCCCGAGCTGGAGGGGGTGATGCAGCACTACTGTTGAGTGCACTGAGGTTTCGGGGGGGTTCTGTCACATCTTTTCAGATATGACCCATGATTCCCTGTAGCACCATCCTTGGTTTGTATGATTCCGGCTTTTGCTTAGAATAGAGATTTAGATTATCAATATAACTTTTTAAGACACAGTAGAATCCAAACAAAAGTCAAAGTATAAAAATATAAATTTGCCATTTAAAGGGACACAGTGTTTTTTATACTTGTTAACTTTCTCATATTGTATTTTGCTGTGGCAGTTTAGGTGGCTGTATATATTTGTGGTGTTGTCTTTTGATGCTTTCAAAAGAGAAAAACAGTGTTTGCCCAAAATGCGCTTTTGATTGTCATCGTCATCTTCCACAAATTGGAAAAAAAATCCTTTTCAGCACCAACATGGCATTTTGATTACTTGGTTCGACCATTTTTCATATCCAGCAGAGGTTTGATTACTTATTTTAAAAGTGAGTAACAGTCCTGTCATGGATGAATTAACACCAGCTCCTCTGCAGCTTTGCTTCTTTTCTTTTGTTGTTTCACATTCAGCTGACAGTCTGTTTATTGCTTGTTGCATGCTTTTATTTAAATCACGCAATGTCATTGGTCACAGAAAATAAGAGGGCCTTACGTTAATTCACACGGTGTGAACGCAATACCACTGCAATACCAGCTCTGATTAAAATCCTCCAGAGAAATGAATCATAGTTTTACAGGTAAGGCTGCACAACAATCACATCAGTTCTAACATCAACAGGAAAATCTAGCCTGCAATGAACCAGGTAACCTAATTGTCTTCTCCTTTTTATTCCCGTACTTTGGTGATTTCATTTTTATGACATGGTTTTACTTTACTGACTTTATCTTTGTTTACGGCTGTTTGTAATTCCACAAACACACTTGGCACTTTTATCGAAAGAAAAGTTTGGGCAGGCATTTAATTCAGAGAGCAGTGTTACCCACATGTGTGCATGTCTATGTATGTGTGTGTCTTCTGCCATAGTGTGTTGCAGGGCCTATGTCCCTCATTGATCTGGTGAGCCGGGCCAAGCCATCACTTTGAGGTGACAGCTAAATGACCAGTATCCCTAGGCAGTGGCCATCTCGCCAACAGCCTTTGTGTGTTTGTGTGTGCGTGTTTGCGTCGCAGTGGCCTAATCGATAAGAAATGATACCATGCAGGAGCTCATCAGCGGTGGCCATCGCAGCTGACAGAGACGGTAATCTATAGCTTCATTGAGCAATACTTACACAGCACCCCCGACCCATACGCACACACACAAAATATCCAAAAACCACCCCCACCCACCTAAGCTCCCCTTCAGGGTTTTTGCTCCTTCCCATGCTCTCACTAAGAGCTCCGGCCCCCAGATTTCAGACTCCTCTGAGAGTAGCATGGCGTCATCGGCGGATCCCAGTCGAGCAGGGAACCTGCCTACGGGCCAGGGGGAGGAGAAGGGTGGGGAGATAATACTTCATTTTCCCCGACACTGATCTGAATAGCAGAGCGCCCTCGCGTCACCCTGTTATTCTCAATGGAAAGAGCAGCAGGGGGTGCAGTGTTTGGCCAGGAGGGATCTTAGAGCTCCTGACGCCCCAACGGGGCTCCGGATCAACCGAGCAAAACAGAGATGGAAGGAGTAGAGACACAAAGAGAAAAAAGCTAGAGGGGAAAGACAAAGCTCATTTATTTGCCTTGCCAGACAGAAGAAAAAGACAGACAGATGAAAGATGAAGAAACAGGCCCCTATACAAGCTATGCAAAGAATTACATTTCAGAGAGGGGAGGAGCGGAAAGTTTGAGGCGACTGTAAGAGGTGAAGGACGAAGCCACAGCATCTTCCCACCTACAGACGCATCAGCAAAAACAAAAAAAAAATTACATAGCAGGTTAGGAGGGAAAGAAAGAGAGGGAAAGATAAGAAGCTTGAAAAGCCACAGACAGGAGACTGGAGTCCTCCTCCTCATCGACTAACAGCTCCATCTCTCCAGGCAGCCGAGCCTCACCTAGCTTCAGATAACATGCCACGGAAACAGCTTAATTACACACACGGCCTTATCAGACGACATTAGGCTCACAGTAATAATCAGAGCCGCCGTCAGCTCCTCTGTCAAAGCCTGGCAATGCAGCACCTTGAGGCAGTTTTACACAGTGTGGGCTTCAAGCTGATAACAGACACTGCCAGTTGTTAAATCACAATTTGCTGACGGAGTTTGGGGGAATAATGCACAATTGGTTGTAAACCTGACACCTCCTCTATACACAGTCAATTTTTGTTTGGATGGGTGCACTAATAGACAGGATGGGTACTTGAAACAGCATTCAGGCAGCACATTCAATTTTGTTTTGCTGGACTTAGTGCTTAGATTTAGACACTTTATTTCAATATTCAGTCTTTAGCGTTTTGCTCTCAGGCACATTAACTGTTTCTCTTACAGAACAGTGAGTATGAGGTTCAGTTTGCAAGTTTTCAGGAAAGACAACTCTGCACTAAACCCTCAGTTACTGGTGGTTTACCTGACACATGTATATGTGTGATGTGGGATCTTCAAAGCACCTTTCATCTCGCAGGAAAGCCACAATGATGGAGCATTGAGAGCTTAGAAACCTGGTGACCTCTGCTTAATGGAGCAGAAAGACATTTCCCATTGCTTTCCCCGAGCAGACACAACAGAAACCACACATCCACATCATCCCGACACCAGGGACCCTCTGTCTTCCTATAACACAACATGGATGCCAATATGAAGAACTCATGGATAGGAAGCCCAAACAAAAAAGAAATATTTCCATGACATCTACCTACTAAGGAAGATTTTATTATAGGATTGAAGCTCCAGAACATGCGCTAAAATGTATATCTCTAGGTTTTGTATGTAGGTTGGACAAAATCTAAAGCAATCCAAAGACGTGTGTTTCATGTTTTTTCATGTTTTAATCCAAACAGAAATAACTAATAATGACAGAACGAAAGTAAACATTAGTTGCAGCCCTTTGACAAGCTAGATCCAAACTACAGACGCATTTAGGATAAATATTAGAGCGGTATCGATCGTCTCATCGAAAGCAAGAAGAACATATGACTATCTGTGTTCTCAGCACACATATTTGCCACAGTACTTTTTCACTACAATAAACACACGGACAAAGCTTCACATGTATCCTCTAAATGCTGAAAGTAGCTTGAGAAGCAAACAGATTGAACTCATGAAAATCTGCTGACCTTGAGAGTGAAGCAGATATTATTAAGAGGTCTTAGTCTCCCGGTACAACAAGTGTACTGCATATGAAGACCTCTGCTGCTCCATCTAAATAGCTTGTGACAAAGTGTGGAAAATGTCTTTGTTCTGGTGTTAAGCCGAGGACAGGAGAGGTGAGGGTGAAATAGGATAGAGAAGAGAGGATGCACCTTTAGACTGAAGAGGATGAATGATGGAGAGGAGGATGAGATTTGAGAGAAGAGGAGAATAGCAGGGCATGTAGGATGGGTGGTGGTGGTGGTGGTGGTGATGGTGGTGGTTGGGGGGGTTATAATCCCAGCGAATAGAGCAGTGTTGCACTCGCTGGGGAGGGGAACTCTGTCTCTCTTTAACTGGATTTGGGTGAGCTGCTGTTTATCGGCCTATGAGTCGCCAAGCGCTCCCTCTCAGCTGTCAAAACCATCCTAATCTAATCAGGAGACATTTCAGCCATTTGCTTTCAACACAGAGTGCATATCGGACATGTTTGTGTGCTCATGTGTGTGCGTATGGGCAAGAACGTGTACATGCGTGCGGGTGCTCTGATAGAGGGGGTCGGCGACAACAGTGGCTTTACACCGGGGTTAGCAGCTTGCAGCAGGATTTGGGGAGTCTGTGCTCCGGATGTGGGGACCCCATTGTGTGCGGCAGGCTGGCTAATCTTCATTACCGCACACAATGAGGGGGCAAGAGAATGGGGCCTTGGCTGGAAAAGGCACGGAGAAACAAAAGAGTGGCGAGCAGCGAAAGAGAAAGAGAGAGGGGAGGAGGGCCGAAAATAACAGAGGGCAGAGGAGAGAGGGAAGAGATAAAGGGAACAGTGAAGCGGAAAAACTCTGCTTCCTCCTCATACAGTGCCAGTCAGAGAGGGCCATTCGGTAACCCAATCACGTCTACAAACCGTGAAGTGCAACTGTGGGCGCCTTGCCTGCACTGATAAGAGCCAAAATGGTTCATTCTTACATGCGTCTTGACGACTGAATAAAAAGCCACCTCTGTTTTTTTGCCAGTCATTTGTCTGTGTTTACCCTGCTTTTGCCGTGCAGGTGTTGTGTAACATTTAGCTGGTCTGTTTCAGGCTTTGTCACTCATTACAACACCAAACCTCAGGGTTCGCTAAGCAGCGGGGGGGTGGGGAGTGGGGAGGGTGGGGGGGGGGGTCATAGTTATGAGTAAGAATGAGCAGTGAAAGCAGGTCAGTGGCACAGTCTCGCAAGGCCAAGGTGGATTAGCTCAGGGTCGCAGACGTGTTGGAGTGTGTGTTTGTGGGGAACCTGTGCAGTTATGCAAGAGTGTGTACGTCCTGTTGACTTCATGTGTATCCGAGACCGTGCAAACAGGAGGTGGGGCACTGTCATTCCGTCTTTATTCCCGCGGCAATGCTTTCAAAACAAACCTGAGTGACAAAGATTAGCCCAAGCTGCTTAAAATATTGAAAGACATCTCCTTGCCACCGCTACTGCTGTGGGCTCTCCTCCAAGAGATAGGGTAGAAAAAGAGAGAGCGCATGTGAGTTTAGGTTGTATGCGGATGGGCGGAGGCAGCATGGCAGGCTGAACCCATTCACCCTGCAGTGCAGAGTGGCTGGTTTTTCATCGGGAAGCGCAAGTGGAGTGCGAGGACTTTTCACCCCAATTTCATCTTGACAATGTAAGGCTGCTCAGCGGAGAGGGCAAGAGGGCGGTTAGATGCACTAAGAAAGGCGTTAGGAACTCATTGACTTTGGCCTTTAGCTCTATGTGTGTTGGTGTGTGAGTGTGTGTGTATGCTTTCCCACAAGCAGAGCATTCAGTTTGAAAATGTGGGTGATTACAGGGCAAAGGGTAAAGCCCAGAATAAGAGCTAAATTAAGATTTGGGGTTAAACTGTAACGTGTTTTCAATTAACAGGAGGTTGTGACAGTTACAGTGAAAAGTGTGCAACATAGGAACAAGGGCATGTGTCTGTGTGGATAAAGACACACACACATACAGTATACACACCACCTGCTCCGCTGAATATTTGAGAGAAAACTGCCACTTTCCTTCCTGATGCACACACACACACACACACCAATGAAAGTTATTGATGTGCTCTCTTATAAAACAGTGGCTGCTCCCTGAAGTATTCCTGGCAACATCACAGGCTGAAAATAGCTGCCGACCCAAATAACTTTCCCCGCCGGAACAGAGACGGAGCCAGACCACAGCCACCGGCGACTGGCTTTACTAATTGGCATCATTTTACAATGAAATAATATCTGGGGCAATAGACTGAATAACACATAGCAGTAAACTGGAGAGCAGGAGGATGTGCTGTCTAGCCACACAAATGCTTGCAGAGGCGAGTGATTTGAGGAAGGGAGGGCTGGGGGGAGGACGGGGATGCCTTCGTTCTTGTTAGCATAAGTTATCAAATTCTCTTCCCTGAAAATACGCAAGGGGGAATTGGGTAGTGAAACATTTATGTGACACCATCAGTTTAGTTAAAAGATGGAGAAAACATCTACACCAGGGGTTGTTAAATGTTTTTTTAAGACATAAACTGGTACTTGATAAGATCCCCACACAGACACAGTTTGTTTTTATTGATTTGGCAGTGAATAACAATAATAATTTCATGCACTTAACATGCGGATTCTGTTGCTGGAAGAAGTTATAGTAAATACAATTATAACTATAAATAACCAATTTCTTGTTTTTAGGACTCAGTTATGAACAAAAATGACTTCACAGGGAGATTGTACAAGCAAATGATCATCTTTTACCTCCCCAAAATTCCACTTTTCAATGAAAAAGTAAATAATGTTTGCACCCAGAGTTGTTTGAAATGGCCAACTGTCTTTGCCCAAGGCTCTGCACTTATGCCAGCCCACAAGACACCACCCAAACTCCCTGTTTAGACCAAAATATCAAAACCACCAACACTGTGAAGCACATCGTGTGAACTGATCACATACACTCACGTGCAAGTACATCCAGGGGAACAGAGAAGGAGGAAGGCATAAACACAGATGTCTTTTGGCAGCCCAAATCTTAATTAGCACCAGGAGATTCATCTAATCAAAGGGTTGCCAGCCCGTCATTAAGGCTAAAACACACACTGCTCCTCTCACATACCAGAACAGAACAATGGGAAACAGAGGTACGCTGTCACGCTGATGAATGGCTCTTCCCACAGGTCTCATTAAATCACAGAAGGGCACTTCCTAGGCCGTTTGAAGAGTTAAGCTGGGTGCAAAATCTTCTCACCCACTCTGTCTACTTCGACACTTACAACCCATTTTTTTTTCAAAGGTGCATGTCAAAATAATATATTTCATATTGAGAAACTGCGCTTTCAGGCTTTGACATGTAGGCTAATCCCAATTCAAGCTGAATCTGCCTGGTTTTGAGGATACAAGTCGTATCTTATTCAGACAACTCAACCCTGCAGGGGCTAGGAATGACTGAGACTACATGACATACCCAGTTGGCTGGAGACATCAGTGTCTGCAGGGTAATTTGGGACCCAGTTTAATCTTCCAGTGAATTTAGCATCAGCTGCTGACAATGAAAAACATCCTTTATGTTGTTTTTAACCACCCATTTGAGTCCTAACCTCTGGTTTCAAGCTGCCAAAACAGGTATGACACACTATAAATTATAAGTAAATGATGTGAAGCAGCTTTGAGAAACAGAAGGAGTGACAAAGAGGAAGACTGAAACTTGGTTTCATAGAACACGTATATGTTTTGCCAAAAGATATAGCAATTAGTAATATTTTGTGGAATATAACATAGTCTGTATATCCAATTCAGTCTATCAAAGGCTGGATTACCAAACAGGTGAAGTGAGCAACTGCCCCGAGGGAAGCAGCTCCAAGGCCTGCAAAAAAATAAGGTTTTGATTTTTGGTAATTTGACTAATTGCAAATTCCACCTGGTAATTTGCACAATTAAAATGAGTTCTACTTTATGACCTCATATTGTGGCCCTGTCTTGTAGCAGAGTCCTAGAAGTAAACAAAACGAGGAGAAGAAGACAGGAATACAGAGAGATAAAGGTAGGAAAGAGGATGAGGAATCTTTGGAGAAAAGAAGGATGGACGGATGCAGAGAGGGACGCACAGAAGGAGGAGAAAGGGAGAAAGGTCCTGACTCACTGGTCAACCAGTCGGACAGCTTTGGAGCAGCAAGCCATAGCAGGTGGAAAAATACCACTGGCTTTGCATGTTGGACAACCATAGCTGAGCGTTGAGGCTGGCATGCAAAGCACATACACACGTGACTGCATAGACTCTAACAACGACACACACATTTTCTGGTGCTGACATAATACAGCTGAAATTCAAGCACACGGCCAATAAATGCCAACAACTGGCATTGTTGCGTCTTTACTGGGATCTCTGAATGCAACCTCAAGCCCAGATAATATCTTCTTACAAAAGTACACACTTTCCCAGAAAGTCAACAAGGCCTGCTCTGACGACTCAGCTGTGATCTTCACCAATGACTAATATAAACTATCCAACCAGTTTCAGAGCGCATCGCGTCCTTGCGGCTGTCACCACCAAGAGCTTAGGGCCGTGACTGATGACTGGCTTCAGATGACAACAACAAGCAGCGGTGTTTACTCAGGGCAAATTGCCCTTGTCTCTCTCCCCCTTCCATCCTTCTCCCCTGTTCTCTCGTTCAATCTTTGGAGAGAGATGGTCCGCATGGCTGGATCTCTGGTTTCTGGATGGCTAGAAGTCCCTCGGGGTGGGATTAGCCTCCCAGACTGACAGCTTAACAAACAAATATGCCAAAGCTCGTCTTCCTGCTTGCCAAGGCTGCCTAGCAACAGGTAGAGAGGAAGAAGGGATGTAACGCTTGGTATGTCCAAACCAGTGATGGCTATAAAATGCCTGGACATGGTGTGAATATGTGGCCATAACCAAAGCCAATGGATTTACAAATATGTGAGCAGACTGGAAGATTAAATATGGGGATAAGGGAGAAAGAAATCAAGACAGCTAAGTATTACTGAGTCTTTACATAGTCAAGGCCGTTTTGCATAGAGTGATTCATGATGAGTGCTTTACATACTATTGAAAACACATCACTGAATGAAACCATACACAAAACCAATATGTTGAACTTTTCATTTAATTTTCACACTGTAGATTTGATCCATTTAAGAAGGCCAAGGCTATAGTCTTGTCTGTCTCCTGTCCACTGACACTTAGTTCATCTACTTGTCATAACAGGCACAGCTGATGTTGGAGCAGCTCAGATATGCAGCGTTCACTGTCATCTTGTCCTTTTGTGGTGGAAAAATGATCTTAAATTAGATGTAAATACTTTTCATACAACATTTTTTTCTGCAATTTTTTCTTCATGTCTCTTATTCATGTCATGCTCTGTATAAAAGGGCCTTTGTTCAGCATTGTGCCAAATTTTGATTGCATAACTCTCCTGAGTTCAACTCTTTGCAGAGAGACTGACTTTAAATAGGGGTTAGAGCAGGGCAAATCAAACAAGGCAGCTGTGACTTCGTCAAAACTGTCTTCTCACAATTTGTCAAAGAGAAAGAGAGAGAGCGAGAGAGAGAGAGCAAGAGAAAGTCTGGAGATAAAGAGAGAGAGAGACAGAGTCGGTAGTGATTCCAAAGCATAAAATGAGTCCCTGAGACTTCTCTTCCTTTCTCTTATCTCCCTGTGGTTGCCAAGCCGGATGGCAGAAGCGAAGCATGTCGGATCACTGTAAGGTGCTGTAACGGCTTCCCGATTTCACCTCAAATGATGTGAAAGTCATTGCCAAGCCATGTGTGCTGGTGTGAGGCGAAAAAAATGACTGGCTCCTCTTCTCACTGTTAATCAAACCTGGGGTGGCAGAGCGTTTCACAGACGGAAGCCATACATAAAGATGTGCTTGTTCACCATGCTCCCTCTCCCTCCCCCGTCCTCTCTTTGCCTCCCTCTCGCTGCCTTTTTCTCCTACACCACCTCCTCTGCCTCTCACCCTTTTAGCTCCCTCTCTGATGGGCCAGTCACCAAAGCATCAGACAAATGAATACTTCCTCCGCCATCCTCTCTTTCATCAACGCTTCCCACCTTTTCATCAACGCCCATAAAGCAGTAGCAGGCACCTATCACTGGCAATCGCCTCTCAGCTGCTTGAGTGATGAGACAGAGGTGGCAGAGTTCACTAAGCGCTCTTATGGCAGAATGGATGTTACTGGGTCAGAGGGTCACTCACACATCTCATTACACAACATACACAGACACACAGAGCTGTGCACCCGCATGTGGCGGTGTGTGCATACACAGAAAATACACGCCGATCTCAAGAGAGCATCCTGAAGAATGAAAGTCAAATAATGAAACTCTGAGCCTGCACGTAACACCTTACACTCAAACCCGAGCCTGTGCATGAGAGGATGCATGCATGTAGCAGAGATAAATAACTTTAGAGGATGTTCTAACCTCTGGAGACTAAAATAAAGTAAAATAACAACTTAAGGGCATTCATATGTGAAATACTGAGCTTCTACAGCTCCTAGAAAACAAGCACTGACTTGTTAACATAGCTGCTGCTGTTCAGGAGAAGAATTGAGTTTTTGCAGTTGTAACTCATTTATCTGTTTATCCTAATTCGACGAACTACAGCCTCTTTTATTACAGTGTTTTCCCCCCATAAACAGATGTGTATCTTTTCTTAGAATCAATGCACTGAGTAATAACCTTGTGTCCAAGAACACTTAAAAGTGTCATGCAGAGATAGATGCTGTACCGTGCACCAGCGCACAAAGGCTTCCTTTCATGCCTCAGTGCACCACAGACCAAGTCATGTCAAATAGATTCTACGTGGCATCCATCTTCAAGATCTTCTGACTGCAATCAGGTTAGAGGTGAGCAAAACAACGATGCGAGAAATCAATTTCATATTATCATTGTCATGAGGGAGCACAGGCTCGTTGGAATACTTTGAGGAATGTCTGGAAATTAAGTGCAGCTAAAAGAAAGAGCCGGTGAACTCTTAGAAATGGCTCTGTTGTCCCATCTAGGGTGATACTGCAACGCTACTATCCTACCTTCCATCACATGTTGACATGCTTTGTGCAAATGGGACCAGACGTCAGTTAAACTAAAAGGGAATTAACAAAATTTTTCTTTGGAGGGTGTCCAAACTTGATTTCAGGAGTTCCATGTCTCATACTTACAGTTGATGTGACATTTTAATAAAGCCACAGGCGTGGAACGGAGACACTACCAGGAGCTCTTTCGAGACAAATAAGATTAAGTCCCAGTTTGTCCTTCCTCCTCCTGCTTGTAGAATACTGAGCTGTGCCTGTTACAGGATTGATTTAATTTTAATTTGCATAAAATTACATCAAATAGCAGCCGGTAAAAGGTCACACAGAAGATATGGAGTATGTTTGAAAACCAGTTCATTTATTTTCCCTTCCTTAACTCATTCATCCTCATTGCCGGTGTTCCACAAACCAAAGAAGAGCGACTTGGGGAACGTTGTTACCTGGCAGCCACAGTCTTACAACAGAACTGAGCAGCGTACCGCGTGGGGAAAACACACAAGTCCTGAGTTTACACACAACAGCCCTGCAGAGATCAAAAATCCATACTGTGCTAATTCTATAAGAGGAAAGCGGGAAAACAAGAGGAGGAGAACAAGAGAAAAGAGGAACGAGGGATGGAGGAAGACGCAGACAGGAAGGAGGGGGCCAGTTGGCTGCACTCCCCGGCATGCCTGCTGTGTGTGAGAAAGCAGCTGTGGCCTACTGAGGATTACATAACATACTGAGACACATACGCACAGGCGTGCACGTACACAGACACACACTCGACTGCGTATGGATGTGTATGGATATTCACAGTTTTGCCGCAGATTCTCGGCTCTATCTTTTGTCACTTCTTCCTCTTTCTTTCTTTCTGTCCTTATCATGATCTCTAAAGAGGCTGACACAGGGGTCACAACGCTGATGTATCTCTCTGGTCCTGACCACAACTTTAACAACCCAGTGAGGAGCGACTTTTCGCTTGGAGGCCTCAGCCAAAATACAACATAACCCTCTGCTTCTATGACCGTCTATCTGTGTGTGCTTGTCACTCCTGAGGGGGGGGTTCAAGCCCACCGGACTGTGAAATGCGAAACCCTGCAGCGGGGAGAATGTGCGTGCTCGGCAACTTCCCCCCACCTCTACGCTCACCCCTGATGGAGCTGCCACTGCTGCCGCCGCCGCGCCTGGGAAATGTGCGTGTTATGGAGTCGCGCGAAAGTGGATGTAAGTGGATGCATCTGAGCACACAGGGTCGCATATGGAGGTCGCGCCGGAGCTATGCTGCTACTTCCACATTTAGAAACACCAGAGCCACATACAATCTGTCCACATCCACATGTAGAAGCCCATAATGCACTGTGAAGCAACATACAGACATTTCGCTTGGGTAGGCATCAGGCACTCAGTATACATGTGTCTGTGTGCGTGTGTGTGTGCTGAACCCCTAAGGGACAATATATGTATTGGAGGGGATGGAGTATGTCCTGAGGTCAATGACAGACAGCCATTTGTGGTGTCCTGTTACGTCCTACCCATCAGGGTCAAGTGGATGAGGGCACATCATCAGCCGAAGCTGAAGGTAGTTGAAAAATCCATCACGTCGGGCTGAAATTCAATCCAGATGTTTTGACTATTCCGAAGATGCTGATAAATGTTTGACAGTAAATGCAAACGAGGCTTTATCAGAGTGAATGCCTGTTTACAAAAGAGCATAACAAGCAATGGAAATTGCAGCCAAGATAACAAGCCATTTCTGTTGGTATAAAGATGCAAAATAACACATGTACTCTTTGCTTTGAAGAAAAGTGGGTTCCATAAATAACGAGTAAGTTCTGATCAGTTCTGTTTGTACCATATCCAGCTCAGCCCTGCTGTTTGTTCCAACTCTGAACAACCAACTGTACTGGGATTTGGAAGCGAGACAGTGCAGTTCAGTTTGGCACCATTAGGTTCAATAATGGAACAAATAGCAGCCTCAAATGTACCATCTGCAGACCTCCAAAACACTTTCCTCCTTTTCTACTCCCCATCCTCCTATAACCGCCTGAATCATGCCTCACAGACACCAACAGGGGACACAGTCTTCATTCTTGCCATCGCAACTCAGGGAGCCATTTAGGGGCCGACTACAACGGCCTCCTATCTCACCATCAGACCCGATAAAAGCATCAGATTCTAAATTGTGCCTGGAATACAGAGGGGATTGCTCAAACTGCGGGTCCTCGGCTGGAGACGGAGCTTTTAAGACGAGCCACAACTCATAATTCCTGCATTCAGGAGGGCCCGGTGGCATCTTCATGTCACGACAATGAACACAAGAATCGCTTTGCCAAGAACATGTCTGCGCTGTGTGAGGAGAGGGGGTTTCAAAGTGTGGGGCAAGTCATAATCCTCATGCTCAGAAGGACACAATGCAATCTTCTTACCCCAAAGAAGGGTTGTTTCCAAAAAAACCCTCTTTGATATTTACTCCAGTGTCTTGTAAGGGGACACAAGGCCTCAAATGCTTTGAGTTAAAACCAGCAAAATGGTCAATAAAGTGTTTTTATATATTTCCCACAATTTGGTAAAAAAAATAAAATATATATAAATGGATACAGACTATGCAGCTGCTAAATGAGCAGATATCTGCTTGGTTAAAAGGAATTAAACTAAAGCCTCTATTTTAGAGACAGCGGCTATTAAACTTGTTGATGATTTTCTTTAACTGGACGCAGTGTCAGGGGGAATAAGCTGCAGACAGTCGATCCAGTCAAAGAAAACTGACATTTCCAGTCTCCACAGATAAGAGCTTTCCCAGCCTTTTGCCTACACATGCAGCTCCCTCTCTCTTCCATTTGCATTAGATATTGATTTTGATATGCAGGCTGTGGGTGAGAAACTGGAGAGAGACATGCACTGCATATGGTACACGTAGGCCCATGCAATTTAAAATCCACTGTCAGTGAAGGCAGGGAGTTGGAGACTTGTTATGAAAAGACGCGTCAGTGGCTAACAGTAGGATGCCAATTAGGCTGCTTGGCCACAACGAATGGATCCGCGGTCACGCACCGGTTTCCCTCTCTCTCTCTTTCTCTCTCTCTCTCTCTCCATCTCTCCCCCTGTCACTCCCGCTCTCCCTCTTCTCCTCCTCCTCCTCCTCCTCCCCCTCTTATGCATGGAGCAGAGAAGTGGGGGAAAGCTGAAGCTCCTATTGCATGAACAATGCCGGCATCAAATTTCATGCAATGATTTTTTTTTTTTTTTCTTTTCTGCCTGGTCAGTCAAGTGCAGCACGGAAAGCATCATCGCCACCAGCAGCAGCAATGCAGGTGGGCCGACGACTGCCTGGCTCTTATTTGGGCTCAAGTACGAAAAAAAAAAAAAGCAAAGTAGGTGGGTTGTTTAGCAAGAGATGGTTCTCCTATATGCATGAAAACTGCAACTAAAAAGAGGAAGGTTTGGGTAGGAAAGCCGGATTTGTTAAATAAGAAGCACAGATTTTAAGCATTTTTACACCAGAAAAGACAGTATTTCTACAAGTAGCAGTAACATTTGTAACAGTTAAAATGTCTGTACATTTCACAGAGCCATGACCGACCCAAACACGGGCATTAGAATTCACTTGCCACCTGTGTATTTTTGGACTGATATGAACAGAAAAGATTTATGTGACACTGTGGAGTATGAGAGCAGTAATGGCCATGTGAAGTGCCGGTGCGTCTCCCCGTGCATCCATCACCATGTGGTCGCGTGGATCCCCGTGCTTTTCTCTCAGTATTCATCCGCTGGAGTTGGATGAAGGAAGTGTGTGTGAGGGGGTGTTGGAAACGAACATGCAGATGACAGTTATTCTTTTCCTACACTGCCTTCGCACATTTTTTTCACCAGTGCATTTAAAATTGGTACAAAGCCAGACATGTTAGGATATCTATTATAAATAAGAGAAGGGACTTCTCTCCATGCAGGGGGGTTCACAACTCAGTAATCTGAGGGATGCAGATGTATTATTCACGACCAGTTCAGTCCCCATTATGGGATTCGGATCTTCATCTTCCCAAATAGCATTTGACAGCTTTATTACGCGCCGGCGTGCGTTCGCATCTTATCCACTTTGCCATCTCTCGGAAAATTGTCAGATATGTGAGTGATTGGTGAGAATATCACCTCCTCATTTCTCCCTGAACTCCACACATACACGCTGTGGGGGAAAAGTTGACGCCCGCACCCGGAGCGCATGTGATCACTAATCAGCGTGGGGGATGTTCGGTTAAATGCTCTGTAATTAGGGGGATGTATAGCGGCTGGAATTGAAAGTTGAGACGTACCTGCTGCCAGTTTTCCTCCAGCGAAGGCATAGCAGAGAAGTAGCCGGTGTCGTGAACGAGCTGAAGTTCCTGAAAGATACTGTGGTTCGCCAAGACATCCATGCTGATGCTCGGTGATGGAAAACAAAAATGGTCCACAAGAAATATGCCTCCTTTCTTGGCTGTCTCAGACCTCTACATCCACTTCTTTCATATTAGTCCATAAGAGGAGATGAACTGCTCAGTGTGGCGGCTGGAGTCCCTGCACCTGAGCGCATTATCGGAATCGGTGCGTAAAAGAGACTGGAGGCTCCATGCGTATCCGTGTTGCCAAAATAGACACTGATAGGGAGCCAAAGCAGGGGAGGGGCTTGTTAAACGAAGGGGCGTTGTTTGGTTTGTCATTCAACTCCCCTGTTTGTCCATTTAAGGCAAATGGGCGGTCGAGGAGTTATTAGTGCGGAGTTGGAGCATGGAGAGGCGGGGTTAGACGGATGTAGCGGGCGGGATTGGCTCCGGTGCCACGTCACTCACGCCAAATACGGGCTCGATAGGTGAGCTATTTATGGATGGGTATATTAGATTTGGAAAAGGGTCTGAAAGGCTAGTCTGAGAGGAGATGCCCTGGTGTAAACATCATGTGCTCACAAACAGGAGCTGGAAACGGTATCAATAGGCCCCTATATTGTTCCACTGTGTAAATATTTAATTACAATAAGAGGCAAGATGAAGCATTAGGCTATAGGAAAAATTTATCCCTCTAAAGGGACTCACAGTGCTCTAATAATGAGTTTACAACTTATCATACCTAATGATGTGTCCTGTGATATCACCATAATAAATATTTTGTGTGTTTATGGCATATATTTAATGTCATAGCAGCACTATAATCCTATAAGTACTTCCTTGCAAGGTGTTCACCAAGGATAAAAGAGTAAAATTTTCATCTTAACATGTGACAGGCAAGAGGCTTATTATACTGACCCACATTGATAAAAATCAGCCTCAGCACTTCCTCTATGCAGCTCATCTGCTCCCAGTAAAGAGGGGTGAAAAAAAGTCCACCGTGTGTGTGTGGAATGATAAATAAGTAGCCAAATCTTTCTCGATACGTCTTGTTTGGTGGCGTGAGTAATGGCGCTTAGTCGCTCGGCCCGTGTAAGCCTTCGAAATTGTGCACTTCCACGCAGGCTCAGTGGTATTCTCTCACTGTCTCACACACTCCCTCACACAGAATGTTGTAGAGGTCTGTAATCTCATTACAGTGCCAGAGGAGGCTGGCCGAGGGCCCCGGCTACGCGATTTACACATGGCATTTTGGGAGGGAGAGCTCGGCTCAGACGGACGATGAAGCTCCTGCTGACATTTATCCATTGGACACAACTCACTCTGTCTCTCTTTCCTTTTTCTGCTTCTTTTTACCTGCTCTGTCTCTCTCTGCCTGTAGTTTTCTCTTTTTTCTGCCCCTTACTCTTAACATCTGCCCCTTTTATTTCTCATGTTTGATATCCTTCTTCTGTTTCTGCCATTCTCCATCTGTGCCTCACTTTTTCTCTATAACCCTGTACCACAGCTGGTATTTCGCTATCAGTGTTTCCAGGAGGAAGGAAGATATGACAGAAAGAAAACACATGCCAGAGACATAAATGCAAACATCAACGGCTGATGTGCTTTGTGGTGGGTCAACTGATAAAAAAAAAACAGGAAAGAAAACAACAATCTAGCCTTCCCGTGTCCTGTTTAGCTAGTCATCACATGGCTGACTGAAGTGTAAAATATTTAGGAGATAAATCCTGTTATGTTTGTGCATTGTTCATTTGGTCCCTTGGATTGTAGAAGAGGAAACGGAGAGTGGAAAATAGGTTTCATTCTCCACTGAAACCATTTAACACAAATTGTGATTTTGTCTAAAACAGTCCCATTAACATCACAACAAAATACCAGGAATTTTAACACTGACCGGTTGAGTATGTTGCATCTTTATGGTTGGACTGACGCTCAACATGGAAGTAAATCAAAGAACAAGATAACAAGAGCACACATTCTCTTTATTTCTGTTAAGGTTTATTCATATTTTCATTATTCCAGGGTTGAAAGCAGGTTTGTGTTTTCATGTTTTGCGCTCTGCCGCTTGGAGTGCACATTACAGTCATTAAAACTGTGTGCAAAGATGTTGGCTTCATGGTGGAACACTGCTGACACACAGAAAATTTACATCCCCAATAGTATTTAAGATGAATTGTGGGACTCTGTGCAGAGTTTAAAGTCTCCCAGTGTAACCACGTCATGAAAAAAAGTTTGATTCTGATTCTCTGATTCTATATATGTTTCTCTAAATGTTATCTCCCTACAGAAATGTCTAAATGCTTAATCAAAACCTGTCCTACAATGTCAGGTATGATTCTGGCATTTAACTAAATGTTTGGGGACTAAAACTGTCAAATGTATTCATTTTGATTCACACTTATTTCACCCCCAAGTTGCTGAAATACCTTGTTTTGCTGTGTACCACTCTGCTGCCGTCCCCGGGAATTAGCAAAACTGAAAGCCTCGTCTCGGTGCCCGTTGTCAGACTTGTACCACCACCCTGTCCAACCTCCTCCTCCTCCTTCTCCTCCTCGGCCCGAAGCCCATGCATATCATAGATAAAAAATAAGTGCTCGCCATTATCCGTGGGCACACAGCGTTATATTGTGGATGCTGACATTGCTCTTACCTGGCAGTTGGTGCTTTTACTATATTAATAATGGAGCAGGCGCCATCCATCATGGGGATATGAGGCTGCTAATCATGTCAGCTCCCTGCATATTCACTCCTTTCATCAAAAGAGGAGGAGAGGTAGTGGGAGAGACGCAGAGGAAGACAGAGGGAAATGGAGGAAAAGCAGGAGTGCAACGGTGAGAAGCGGAGATAAACAAAGAGGGAGGAAATGATAAAGGAAAAGAGAGGGGGAAAGAGAGAGATGGAAGGGGACAATATCAATGTGCTGAACACATGACAGATGCCCTTGGCCTTTTGCTGAATGGCTTCCCTGTTGGCAGGAGTTAACCAGTGTATTTAAACAGGACAAGACGAATGGGACCTCTGCTCCCCCTGCTCACTGAACCAGCCCATTTCTATTCCAACTCACAGCCTTCCCCCATGTGGAAATGCTAATATTGTTAGCTGACATTGCCGGGGTTAACACTTCATAACGGCATTTCATTGTAATATTCACTTTACTGCAACTTTCCTATTTTTCAAAGACTTTCATGGGAACTTCTGCTGAGCATGTTGGGTTTTTTTCAGCATTTGTAAACCCGAACAAAAAAATAAAAATAAAATATTTTAATAGTGAATCTTATTACTTTGATTTCTTAAACATTCTGGCTTTATTTAGCCTCTTTCCAAAGCAGTTTCACTTGGTTTGAGAGGAAGACCAAATCATTCTACTCTAACATCATATAACTGGGCAACCAAATTTTTTATACAGGTCGATTTGATTGAAAATAGCACCTGATGTTTGCAGCAACACACTCCGCAGCTCATCTCTCTACCCATTAGTCTCCTGGAACCGAAGGACCTTGAGTGTCAGTGCCTTGCTTTGCTTCATTTTCCCTCATTTGCTGTAATATGACATCCACATGCCCTGATGTGTTTGAACATAACATTTACATAAATATGGTGTGTTTTCTTCCCGTTCAAATTGCCTCAGTTGAATATTATGATAACCTTTATATTTAGAGAAAATAAAACCACATAAATTTGCTGCCAACATCTGTCCTCGAACATGCCTTTCGCCCAGCCATCAGCACGGAGGAGGAAATTTGCTCATGATGGATGGGCCTGGTTAAATAAAGATAAGATTTTGAAAACGTGGCCATATGTCTGCCGTATGCACTGTCTCTTTTGGCTCGGAGCCTGGACGCAGAACATCCTCAATATCCTGACATCTTCTTCATGCGGCTCCTCCATAGGGGAAGAACCAGCGGGGCGGGGGAGAAGGTGGAGGTGGGCGAAGAGTAGGGGGGCAGAGGGGTGGATTTCAGAGCGACAGGCCGACTGAGAAAAGCGATAATGAGCGCTCGGGGCTGTCTGGGGTGCAAACTCCTTCCTGCACGAGATAGCTGCAAGGAAAGGGAAGGGAACAGAGAAGGGGGAGGGAGTGAAGGGAGTACAGGGTGTAGGAGAAAGTGCCCTCTCAACTGGGTAATGTTTGATGCAACGATGCTGCTTCCTATGCCGGGAAAAAGAGAGCGGAAACACAGCCAGTGAGGAGGCCATGAGGGGCAGCTGTTAAGTGCCAATTAGGCGACGATGAGTGGGAGACGGAAATATCCATTTGCACACACACTCCTGCAAGCAAGCAGGGAGGAGTAGTCAAAAAGTGAAACAAATGGGGCCTAATCCCTGTCAGTTTTCCCAGAGTTGCTCTTCTTTTCACCCTCTATCTCCCTCCTGCCTGTTAGGTAATGTCACATCAGTGTCAGCTAAAAATGCGGGTTATGATTTGCTGTTCCATTTAGTTCTGTCTCCGTCTGGCCTTGGCCTCTTCTGAAGGCCACTGAAAGGAGTGTTTTGTAAGAGCTTGTCACATTATGCCAAAGCAGAGTGCCCCGTGTCAGAAGTCCAATTAGTGAGCAGATTCACTCACCAATTTAGTCCATGACACAGAAAATGATAAGGTAAGTGACGAAAATGGAGCCATTATGTTTTTTTGGAGCTTTTTTTCAGGCCTAGATAAGCTATTCAAAGGGAAGCATCAAATGTAGGGTCTGTGTCTGTAAGTCAGTGTGTGTATATGTGTGAGTGTGTATGTTTTGTTCATGTTGTTTATGTGCGTCTGTTGGTGTCTGCACTGTCTTTCCATGTGTGTGCACACTCACGTATGCCTGCCCTTGTGGGTGACACTGTTTGTGTTAAAAATTGCAGCTTGATCTGGGAGAACTGGGAGTAAAATGAGACCCGATGTAGAAGACGAGAAAAAGTTAGATTATACACTTGCAAACTCTTTTATTGCCAGGGAGACCCTAGGCCAAAGTGAGAAATAAATCTAGGAAAATAAAGGCAGAAATGACGAAACTCACAGAAACTGAGATTATCATACTAAACCTGAGTGTCCAACTACTCAAAAAAAAAACTGAGAAAAGCAGACACAATGCAGCTCTGCTATATAGAGAGTCCATGAAAGGGGTTCAAACAGCAAAATATCACTAAAGAGCAAATGAAAAATAACATCTACGTTTCTGATCTGCACCTGGCGACAGCAGACAAGAGAGCTACAAACCAATTCTGCAAGAGGTTCAGCACTTTGCGTGTGAGGTTGTCTGTTTTCAGGAGGTGACCTGGCATAAAGCATGGGTATAAAGGTCAGGAATGACACACGTCTTTTACAGGGAGCTATGGCAACTGTAGCTATAGAGAAACAGCTGACCTTGTTTGCAGCAAAAGGAGAAATTTACATTATCTGAATTCAGCACACAGACAACACACACAACACACACAACACGCTCTCTCTGCCACAGAATCACACAGTCAAGCTTAATGATTTTTATCCTTTCATACTCTGTTCACATGAAATTGTACAGCAGTCCAAATTACCTTGATAGATTCACAATGGCTTCAAATGTAGGAGCATCATTCGTCATCAGGGTCACTGACAATGAATGAGTCTTTTCATGTCCGAGCTCCCAGTCAATCTTGTTTCCATGCGTGCCGCACATCTGAGGCCTCAGTAATTTCCCTGGGCTGCCGCCTCAGATCCCCCCGCTCCATACTGTGTTTTGTATATTCATGTGTGTACCTTCCTATCTTAATCCTAGCTATTACTCGCATGGCTGGCCATGTTAAGGGGAGATTTGCTCACTCACAGTGAATGGGCCAATATTGACAGCACACCCACCGCATCAGCGATCAGTGTAAGGGCTTAACACGCACTAGATTCACACATTTGAAGCTGAATTCAATGAGGAAGGTGGTGTGTTGCAAAACAATCCTCACAGGGAATCTATGCAAATGCTAAATGTTACTCTTCGACTGTCAGGAGTGGTCATTTGACTGTAGATGTTGTTGACTTACGTGGTGCCCATGTGATGATACTTTGAATGATAATGCACTGGATTGTATTTTCTTCAAAGGTTAGGCATTATACATATATGGTATTAAAGCTATAAGCCAAAATTTTTAATACATATTTTTCATTTTTCTTTAACCTGAGGACCTAAATCAGAACAGGGATAATATCAGCTCTTCTTTTGTTTGCCTAAAGATGACCTGTGTTTTCAAATGCTGTGATTTCAGTGTGCAAGTATTTCTCAGTTCTTTCACAGTCACTTTAAAAGCGCTAAAATTAAAAACCCATTTCAAATGAGCTGCAACCTGTACTGACCAGTGCTGACAGATGTTAGGGGTCAACCAGGGTTAGGTCACTTCAGCTTAGGCCAGGTCAAGTGTTTTTTTTTCATTTGGATTACTGGGACAGATAACCTAAGGTCAAGCCCTCTATTATTTTCATTTCATGTAGATGTAGGGTCAGAGTCCCCTTTATCCACCTTGCTGAAGTGTCCTTGAGCAAGACAGCTCCTTCCCAGCTGCTGCTCTGTAGGTAACCTCTGCAGCCCAGTAGAGATGAACAACCCTTTCCCCAGCAAATGGATTTCTGTCCTGATGTGATTCAGTTCTGTTTGAGTTTAGCTCAGTTCATTTGAGTTCATTTTAACTCAGTTTACTTTTCCTTTTCTCTGCACTTCAGCTCAATTCAATAAAGCAGGAGAAAACTCTTGCTGTCGTTTATCAAACACAGCAGCAGCAGCGTCTGGAGCAGCAGCTGGCCCAAACCTCAACTGATCTCTCCTATATAGAGGTCAAAAGTTGACAAGAAGCTGACTCTCCTTTCATCCCGCAAACCTGGAGCTCCTTGCTACACTTTCCAGAGGCATGTCACCACTTCAAAGGTGTTAACGAAATGATTTGCAGACGAAAGCATCATCGCTTCTCTCTCTTGGCTGGCTCACAGTTGTCGCTGTCGTACTTTGTTTTGCTTAAATGAAATGATTGAGTCCGGGCTGTGTCGACGCCGTTGCAAGGAAAACCAGCCTCACATCATTACCGGTGACATTAGCAGGTGACAGCAGCAGCCACAGAGCCACCAATGCACTGAGGTTCAAAGCACCTGAGCTACGTAAACAGATGAGACGAAAGAAAATTAGAGAGAGAGAGAGAGAGAGAGAGAGAGGGAAAGAAAGCAAAGAGTAAAGTAATGGCTGGCTTGAAAGATGATCATACGTGTCCAGATTTTTGTTCCAAAATAAGATCAGATCCAAAATTAACAATAAAAAAGTGACAATTGATTTTAAATAATGACAGTACTGTTCTAAAGCATCCATATGCTATATTTTATGCTTGTAAATGAAAGCTCTTTAGCTTTGCAGGAGAGCTTTTGACATCAGAAGAACTTACAAAGAGCATTATATATTTGGCCCTGTTCTGTAATACACTGTTTTAAAGCTTCGGATGCAGAGATCAATACTGTAAAAAAAAAAAAAAAAGAGGGTTGCATTTCTTCTGTACTTCTGCAGTCGCCCAAGAGCAGAGGCCATGTAGTCCGATACTGTAAATTTCCTTAATCGATTCGAGTTGCAGGTCGCAGGGTCCACTGCTTCAACAACAGAGCAAACTGACCTCAGGGCAGGCAGTAAAAATAAAGCCAATGCTGCTAAGTTGGACCATGTAGTGCTTTAAATAGTCATACTCATAAGTGAAAATGTTGTGGTGATTTGATTTGCGGCAGAACAGCAATATGAGGGACAAGGGAGTTGATGTGGCATGACAGTCATATGATAGTGAGGTTGCACTGAAATTATAACCCTTTGTCTGTTTGAAGTGGTGAATACTGCGCCTTTTGTGTGATGCAGCCCAGAGGGGGCGAGCAGTATATACGGCTAACTCGCTGCAGAGGAGAGAGAAAAAAAGACGACACGAAGAGCTGAAGATGAGTCCCATTTTTTGGAACTTGTCACTCTGTTTTTCCGGTGCTGTTCAGCAGGTCAAGGCCCATTTTTCCAACTGCATAAATTCATTTCATTAAAGCACCTTTCATCCTATGAGCAAACTGTTTAGATGTCCCACTGAACGATGAGGAAAGCGTGACGCTTACACAGATGCAATGAATTCGTCATTGGGTTTTGGGCTGATCCAGCATCACCATACAAACAGTAAACAAACTCCTTCTTCTAAGAGCCGGGCGTCTATTTATTTAGCAGAAAAGCGCTCCCCATTAGTGTTTAAATTGCTGTTGTAAATAGAGGCAGTTCACATTAACAACCTCGTCCTCTGTGCATAATGCTCCCAGCGTCAGCATGCATTGTCATTACGACCATTTCTGCTCCATTATTTCAACACCAAATCACCAAATCCCCCTTTTCGAATTTGTCGTACTCCCCCCTCCCCCCGCCCCGCGATTCGCCTCAGTACAGTGGGGCTCGCACTTCAAACTGCTCTAAAATGAGCTTGTTTTGCCAGACCGGCAGCTAGCCAGACCAATCATCCATCTGCAATAATAGAAATCTTCTGGCTGATGATAGACTGAGGCAATCACTGGGCAGGCTGAGTGGGCTCTTCAGTCTGGCCTCTCCACCCCTGCTGTTGGTTGGTAGCAGGGGAGGGCCGGGGGAGGCTGGCACGGGTATCTGGTAGGCAGGCCTCTGAGTGCCCTGGCTGGCTGGCAGACCATATGAATACACATGGAAAATAAACAATAATAAAAAAAAAAAACTACACAAAATTACTTAGGACTGGGGGAGGGTGGAGCACAATATGTTTATCATTTAAAGGGACGGTTTAAATTTTCCCACATTACTTACCTGTGATTCATTTTAACACATTTTAATTTCTCAACCAGCTAACTGACTAACTTAACTAAAGCTTAACTGATCTACACATTGTCACATTGTTTTTTTTTCCATGCTGATGCAATCGTCAGATTTTGTATTTAACTGCTGTCTGATGAAAATCCTGTACTGCATCTTCAAACGACTTGGTGTCAATTTATTTCTGATGCACTCCAATGTGATTTGAAAAGGTTTTTATAGTAGGAGAATTTTCTCAGCCCATTGAAGAGCATGTCATCCAGATAGGGGGTACTCCAGTGATCTTGTATTGCACTTTCATTAAATAGGAAGACTCACAAGAGATACCATTTTAAAATGAATGATGAAAATTGAAGCAGCAGAGGCTTAGACACCCCGACTTTCCCCTAATGGAGCTCAATAGCATGTCTTTTCAGGCCTTCCCTGTCTGGTGAAAAAACCTCTTGAAAATCAGTGGAGTGCTCCGAAAACTTAAAGTAAACACCACCAAGCTGGGAGATCCGTGGTCTTCTTTGAACGCTAATGATATACATGTTAAGAAAAACAGTCAACAAGTACAAAATCATTAAACCCAACAGCAAAGAAACTTTTATCAAATGATTCTGGCCTGAAGTCAATAGTTTAACATCAAAAATCTTTCTTACTTTGCATTTCTCCCCCTCTATTTTCCTTTCTTTCTAATCTTAACCCTCTAATTCCCCACCTATGGTACATTGTTCATAGTCAGTCTGTGAATATTAAGACATTAAGACTTGCAGTGTAGCTCTCACCAACTATTAGGAAACCAGCCAGCCATGAGGCACACAAACAAGATCTGTAAACCTCTCCCCACTGAGAAAGCAAAGGTTATAAATCCATGTGCAAGATGGTTCTGAACACAGCCCTTCGTCTAATCTGTGAAGCCCATTGGTCTCGAGTGAGGTTGCAGAACTTTAATTACTACAGCAAACCAAATAACTGCACACAGACAGACAGACAGACAGAAGCTTGCAAAACAAAACAAAAAAATCCTCAGAAACTGAACTACTCATTTCTGTATCAGTTTTACATATGAATAAATCCTGTAACGTTTTCATGCAGACATAAAGAAACATTTCAACACTGTTAATCTGCCCCTACAAGTGTTTATTCATGGCTGCTTGACTGGAAGGCCCTACAGCTGGATAGTCATCGAGCCACCATGGCTTCCTTACATTCTGCCACCCTTCTTCTCTTTCATCCCCCTCATTATTTCTCTCTCTCAACCATCCTCCCTCCCACCACATCTCGGCTCTCTCTCAGTGCCCCGAGCACCTCTATCCCTCAATCATCCTGCACTTCCCCAGCTCTCCACACCTCCACTTCGACCCCGCTCCATCCCTTCATCCATCCTTCCACCTCTCCATCGTGTTCATCTGCATGGAGAGTGTCTCATTCAGCCCAGGCTAATTGGCTCTAATTAGAGTCATTCAGGAGGGGTTAATCAAGGATGACTTACGCAGATTATGACTGGTGGAGGGAGGAATTGGGGGCAACAGACAGCCTATGTGCCACGCCGGCAGGCACGTATCTCTCCTCCCAGCATGGTCTGGGGACTTGGCATAGATAAATGTGTTTATACCCATGCCACAATGTGATGTTTTAGGACGTGTGCTCCCGAAAAACGTCCACCCACTACATCTGTAAAAATATGAGTCTGAAAAACTTTTTTTTTCAAAGTGGTGATGAAGTGTGACATTCCAGTTTCTTAAAAAAAAAAAAAATCCAGACAACATGTTGAAATGAAGCGGATCACTGCGTTACCATCAACATTGCAGAAAATATGTGATTTTCATCGGTTGGGTGATATTATCTCTCCCTTCCCCACCTGTAAAAGATAAAAGACTTTTAAATAAGAACTTAAGACAGTCACGTTTCTACCCAGATATGTACTTTTGCAAATGAGGTGGGCTTGTGAGAGATGAGATTTAAAACATCTGTGATTGCTTGACAGCTGGACAGGTTTGTCAGAAAATGAGACGTTTAAAATTTGAAGTTACTGGGACTCAGCTTGGAAAACGATTAAGTTCTGTAAGACCAGTATTTAATGTGTTTGGTTAATGGCAGGTTTCTAAATTAAATTCAAGTGAGTCGTGCATGAATTGAAGATAGTATGTTGTTCCAGCCTAATAGGCAAAAAAGAGATGAATGGGGACAAAGTCAATCAGGAAGTATCTGTCATTAGTTAATATAAGTCCTGGAAAGGTTACAAAGACCTGAGGATGCTTACATGAGTTTCTGATAAGAATTTATGTTCAGTTGTACAAACTCTTCAGGCCTGAGACATCTGAGCCAAATTACTGCCCCTGAGCAATCAGCTGACACATCTCTTCCTCCTGACGGCAGCTTCAAACTCACACCAAAAGCCTTTTCTCTCGTGGTTTGCCTTTCCCTGTGCAAACACTGAATCATCTGTTACTTCATTTTGGAGAAAAGAGACTCAAATATTTGCCCAAAAGGCAGACAGAGTATATGATAATACAGCAGGCACAGTAATTTTAACATTGCTTCAGTGTTTTCATTGGAGGTCTGTGAAATTACCACCTGACATGTTTCCAAGCGGCCTCCCTCACACTCCTCATATCAGTGTAGTATTCACAATGCAATATTGCAGGTCTCTTTATTGCCTTCCCCTGTTCTTATATAAAGAGACCTATGGTAATTATTTAGGAGGGCCGTACTGTACTGAGATCCCTCTGGGAATGGAAACATTATGGCTGGGTCTTTCTCTCTCTCACTCTCACACACACACACACACACACACACACACACACTGGCATACTGGACAGAGAGTAATGGCCCAACCTCTGATGGTAATGGCTTCTCTTTCTGCGTGTGAGTGTGTGTGCACGGTGGCATACATGTATTTGTCTGAGCATGCTCCTACCAAGTCTATTTGATGTGACTAGTCCATTAGATTTTCAATGGGCTCCTACACCATAATCCTGAATACACTAAGGTTTTTTTCGATGGGCTCTTCATTGGAACTGCCCCACAGTACAGATTGCTCTTGTCACTGCTGAAGCAGACAAATTTCCCCTCATATCCTCTGCATATGGGATGGGATTGTCTCGTTATGGCCCTGTTAGATTCCCCCATGGCAACATTAGCCGGCGGCTGTAAAATATACATTTAGGACCCAAATCATTCTGGACTGGAGACAGTGAGGCTGTCTTCAGGCTAAGAGAAGTTAGCGAGGGGTGATGGAAAAGAGAAGAAGAGAAGTAGAAAGAGAAAGTAAGAGGGCAGTGGATTAGATGGTGTGATTTGAGAGGGCGTCTTGACAGTTCAGAGACCTCCAATGAAGCGCCACATGAAAACATGAATTCTCACGTACACATATATATGTGTACCCTGCACGCTCACACTCTCTGCACCAACATAACTAATTCACCCCAGCCAATCAATAAGCACTTGACAATTAATGAAATACAATACAGAGAACAGCACTAGCTAGCTGGTTCTTTTGCTTCATTTAAACTGCAGTTTGACAGCTGGAGGGAGATGCATTTGGAGATGTCTCGATTGGTCCTGACACAGGGCTCCTACAGACAAGCAGAAAATTTGGCCTCACAAATCTCCATTTTATCAAGTTAGTTTTGTTTCTTATTGAGCTACAAAATGCTTTGCTTGTGTGCAAAACAACCTGTTTCTTTTTTTTTCCTGTTTTTTTTTTGACAAGTTTTTGGAAACTTTAAAGTTAAAGGCAGATTCTTCACTTTGCAGAAAAAAAAAAGAAGACAAAAATCAGAAGACATACGGCACACACAAGCCTAGACATATTAAAATATATCTGCACACACTTGTGTGGAAACCTGGTTACCATTTTGTTTTTGTTTTTCTTTTCAAAGAAAGAAAAAAGGAAAAAAAAACATCCTTAATTGTTTTTTCCACCTTTTCTTTTTCTCTGTCTCCTGTGGCAGATGAGGATCCGGTGCTAATGTCCCTCTTCCATCACAGCGCCTCTCCAGCTGCAAAACACTGATTGGAGCTGGAACCACTTCATGATTGCACTCTCTTATTGGGAGCAAGAAAAAAAAAGAAACAGCGAGAAAGAAAAAAATCCTCATTTAATTCATTCTGCCTATCTTTCCCTCCCCATCTTCTAGTGTTTTGCGAGGTGGAAATTGGAAACGCCCTGCAAATGCGTCAGGGAGACATCCCAAACTGAATCTTGGTGCCATTACCCCAATGGGTGAAGCACAGTGGGGCTGAAAAATCTCCGGCTTGCTCTGTCTCGTTCAATGATTGTCTCATCAGCAGGAGTAATTTGGGTTCCTGGTTATCGCGTCATTTCTGATGCCGACGAGGGGGAGAAACGGGCAGAGACGTAATTACTTCTCTCTGCAGACGGAGAACAGATGAGGAATTGGGGAGTAATTAATAACTGGCTGGTACCCCACTGGAGTAGATGCTACCTCCCAGCACCGCTGCCCCCTCTGAGAGAGGCTTTACTCACTGTGAGAAACGAGTGGGAACACACTCTAGTAGCAAGCCTGATGGATCAGCAACAGGCATTTCAAAGGGGGAGAGAGAAAAAGAAATTAGATAGCAAGGTAAGAGTGAAAGAGGCAGGGGAGGGAGCAGAGGGAAGGAGATGAGATGGAGGAGTGACAGGAGCCGAGGAGAGAAGAACGAGTGAAGATGGGGCATGAAGTGGATGGTGAGGGGACAGATTGGCCTCGGCTTTGGTGCACTTGAGAGGCAGGAGAAAAGAAATGAGAGAAGATAGTGGCAGACAGGTGAGGAGGAGAGGCAGCAGGTGAGAGGAAGAAGATGCTCGGTGAGTCGAGTACATGCATCAAGCAAAAGTGACAAGTCTTCACTTTTGATGGGAGGCTGTCAAAGGGGCCCTTTCTGAGTCACTTTCCAGCTCATGTGGAATAAATCAAGAAAATATTACTAAAGGATACACTTCTCCTTTTCTTACTGACCGTTTTCATTTCCTCACCTACGTTTGAATAATGTTTGGCTCTTCCGCTCCCATCTCTGGCATGCATAGATTATTTCACGAAGCTCCCTGGCAACCGCATTCACAAAGCTGCCGGGGCTCGCTATTATCTTATCTTCTCTGTCTGAAGGCGTGTCACGTCAGCCTTGACAAGACATTAGCCTGCACTTTGCTGTTGAACATGCCCCTCTCTCTCTCTCTCTCTCTGTTTTTCTCTCCGCTATGGTGTCGTTGAGCAAGCCTCAGCAAAATTGACCCCCTCCCCTGCAAAAAAAAAGGGATTCATTTTTTAGAATATTTATTGAAAAGTCCCTCTCCCCCAGCATCTCTCTTCCCTCACTGCTGATGTGGAAGTCTGTTCAGCTTCCCATTTTCATTCAGCACCACTTCCTCCTTTCCATCTCCCCTTCTGTTTAATAAGATCTTGGCGACAGCGGCGGCAGCATCATGTCTGGTGTCGGGTGCCAGGAACAGAGCAAGATGATCAGCGCTTGTCAAAATACAATCTGGAGGCTTAGGTGAAGTCAACAAGATGAGAGACGATATCTGAACAGAGGAAAAGGGCCGACGATGATGTTTACCTTTCTTTCTGTGACACACAAAAACACACACATACATACACACATGCAGTGATTGTTATCTACCAAACAAGAGCTCAAAACTCAAACGGGTAGCTATCTCGAACAATCGCATGCAATAAAGTACACACAGTGGACATGCATATCCATTTAGTACATATGAGAACACAGAAGCACACACACATGCACAATGATAGTTATCTTTCACACAGCAGCACAAACAGAAGCTGATAGCAATCTCAGGTGCGCACACACACTCACACCGTGATTGGCCATTTCACGGGAGCTGAGTGACTCTTCTTCATGAGATACTGTGATGAATGTTGTGTTTGGACTCCATAGCTGCGCTCCAATATCCAAAGACAACACATGAAGGATCGGCGCGCATGAAGCAGCAATCGGACAAAGAGGAATTAAAAGGCAGAGCCGGCGAACAGTAAATGAGTTTGAGTGCACTGAGGAGGCTCGTGTTGTTACAGGCCAGTCCCAATCAGTCACACTCATCAGGGTCTCTGAGAGGGTTTATTAACAATTCAGGAAGCAGCCGGGCCCATTTTCACTATTAGCTGACTCCTGCTCTGACTCTTTCTACATCTATTTTCCTACCTCGCTCTTTCGTTCTCTCGCACACGCTGCAGTCTTCACCCTCCATTTTCTCCGCCAATCAGAAGGCTTTCTGTTAGATCAGGGCTATACTAAATGGGAGCTGATGGAGCAAATATGATCCTCTACTTTTTGTTAGTCCTGCGCTGCATCACTTCAGCACACATAAAAATACATCCTCTGGCCTTTTTTTCTGCAATTTTATGGTATCTGTGGAATAATGTTGAGAAAACTACCACTCAGAGATCATTGCTGAATGATCAAGAGCTACCTTGCTGTACTTTTGAGTCAATCTACCGCACTAAACTATTTTCTTTTACTCACAAAATTGCTGATTCAATCTACAAACAATTTTTTTCAGGTTTGCCTCTCTTTCCAAACCTGGTGGTTTTTATAGCTATTGAGCCATTGTTTGTGCACAGTCAATTCTCCTGGGCCGCGATGATGATGCCAGGTGTCGTCGCTAGGCAATTTGTGATGCAGCTGATTGCAAACCCTGTAAAAGTGAGCAGGTAGGGGGTTTAGGAGCCTTGCTGAAAATACGCACCGTCGCAGGGATCTGTAAACCCAGATGAGCCACACTCCATCAGGTAAGAGGAGGTCTGTCTGTGTTTGTTTCTCTGCCTCCTCCTCTCAGCATCCTCTATCTGTTGACAACACCTGTGGAAAGCAGCTGGCAGGGTAGCGGGGTGCTTTGCATTGTACATGCAGGCAGAGGGGGCTGGTTAAACCCGCTGGGGTTACAGGGATGTTACACACCATGACAACAGTCAGTGGCTTCGCTGCTGATGCAACTGCCCACATGGGACATGGAAACACGTGGGGAGCAAAGTTAGGTGTTTGCATATGTGAGTGAGTGTGTGTTCGTGTTGTTTCTGTTTCTGTTAGTGTGCACTGGAAGACTGGAAGCTTATGTGTGTATAGGTGAGATACCTGTGTCTATTTAAGCAGAAGAACAGGTGGCATCCTCATGTAATATGAGGAGATTCATTCCAAGAGTTCGAGAAATACACGTCTAATGCTTAAAATATAAAGAAGGAGCAGGACAACAGCAGAATACAAAGGAAAAAAAATACTGATGTCTGAGGTTCCCAGAGGTTAAAACATGACATCTCATCAGAAACTACAAAAATGAGTCCACCTATCTCCCTGTAATGCTTTGTAATATTAAAACCTGAGTGAAAATTGGATTTTAAAAATAATATTTACAAATGCCATAAGCGGTTTGTCTCTAAACCATTTTCTGCATTTGAAATGTGATTACAAAGAGGGTCTCAGTTGTGTAATCAGCAGCAATTTGTTCTGTCTCCTCATTTTTGTTTTCACTTCCCATTACCAGCAACATCTTCTAAGCTATTAACGTTGCAAGAGCACCTTGTTTACTATAAACTGCAGTGATCAGTGTCTTCTTGCAGCAGGAAACAAAACTTTTTTTTTTTAAACAGAGAATATAAAGTCTGTAAATTGGCTTAAATAGATCTGTATTTTCAAAGACATTAAGAAAGCGTGTTGTTGTAATAAATAGATTAATATACAGCTTTAGCCTATGTTGCCAAATTCAAATCACCCTACTTGCTTTCATGTGCCAACACAATAAGTGCGATAAGAATGCAGCCTCCACAACAAGCCCACATTATCTGATGTAATATTGCTACTTCACCAGCACCATTAGACTGCAGATTTAGCAATTGATTTCAGTGGCTCCAGCTCTTACCGACAACATGAACCCAAAGCTGGTCTCTTTGGCAGGTAAATCAAAGGCTGTGGCTTGTTATCAGGTTTCATATGCAGCTTGAGGATTAGGGGTATGTAATGTAATAAAACAGGTGCTCAGTGGGAGAGCTCTGATGGTATTACTATTGGTGCGCTGGGTCAGGCATAAGCCTCACATACACATAATAATATAGATACACAGATACAGACAGACACACATAAATATACACATATTGTATATATATGCTGGTCTACCACTTACACATACATGCTATTGCTATAAGCAAAAAATGGACATATGTTTTAGATTTTCATGAGAAAAAAATATTAAATTCATGAAGATTTATAAAACTCTGGAAACTGGAAACAATCCTGACTGCTCTTATCACAGGCCCCACTCCCCTGCATGACACGACTAATCCCCCCAGCCGGAAATCCAATCCCGCCCCTGTGTGACCGGGGAGGTACGGTGACGGATGGCTTGTAAGCATCCCACCATGTTTCATCAAGCCTTCTTCTCTCTTTGTCAGGGCCCGAGACTGAAGACTTCCATACAGCGTCTCACCTTAGGGACATCGCTGTGTTCAATAATTCAGTGGCTGTTGCTCCAGGCCTGTGGAGAGCGCTCATCAGTGACCGATGAACAGCCCTAGTGGGTCCTGGCTGCATCCAGGCGAGAGGTTTTTTTGTTTTTTCCACAACAGACCAGAGACAGTAAAATCTACTTGTAATTATCAAAGCTTTACCATTTGTTGTAGATTTTTCTCTCAGGACTGTGTCCGCAGACCCTGTTTGATTGACATCTCCCTCTCTGTCTTGTTGCACCTGTTGGGGAGGAACAACTTACACCTTTACCACTCTTATCCATTCTTGTAACAGTGTTTGTATGCTACTTTCCTGGCATTTAAAAAATAAATTTGATTTGTTTTCAAAGGTGCAGTTTTGGTCTGACAACAAACAGGTAACGTCCTTCAGCCAGTGTTCACTGATCAGTCTGCCTGCTTGTAGAGGTTTTATGCTGACAGGTTGCCAACCCGACAATAAGGCAAATTTCAACCCCGATCTCCCCTGCTCTCTGAACCCCCTGTGTCTGATTCTCATAGATTCGGGATTTGGTTTTTGTGGGAAAAACCGGAGAAGGGAAGGCATCAAAGCTGACAGACAGCTTGGGGGGAAGGGTGGCAGGGGGGCGGGACAAATAGGGAACCTGTCGGGCAGACTGGCAGAGACAGGACGACATAGAGGTTGACCAATTAATCGCAACTGGTGAGGTTTGAGTCCTCTGGGGTTCAGGAATACTTCAAAGAGAGTTGGAGGTTAATGTGCACACAACAGATAAAACCTCCTCCACTGGGTAGATCCAACAAAATCAATGCTCCTCTTGGCTCAGCTCAGGTTGATTCTCCCTTCGATGCTGTTTGACTGGCAGGGTGGTCAAAAAAAATTTTTAGCAACACCACCAGATAATTTTGCTATACATCGCACCTTACTCCCACAGCAGTGATTTTGAACATGTGTCACATCTGGGATGGGAATTGGTGGCCACTTTGAGTTATATATATTTTATAAGTCCATTGGGATGTTTCTCTTTCCTCAAGTCTCCAAAAGGGCCACAGAGGGAAAAAAGTTCATTCTTACTGATAATGTCTTTCTTGCTGCACACACACACATTTTGTGGTCTTAGCAATAAGAAGTCCTTCCCCATTCTCCCACTGTCCTGTAGGGAATTCAGACAGCAATAACTTCTACCTCTGCCACATTTATGTGCCATCTCTTTAACAAGGCCAGTGGCCAGGGAAACAACCAGCAAGGGAGGCTAGCAGGAGTCCTGGGTGACATGTTGCTGGTCTGTTTCAGGCATCGTTAGCACAGTTCAGGTGGAAGATGAAGGGAAGAGAAATGGAAAATATGGAGGAAGGGAAGCAAGAAAAAATAAAGGAGCAAGGGGAGAAGGTGGGGGGAAAAAGGAGGGAACAATTGACCATAATTCTGAAGGTTATAACAAACCAGGGTTGAAACCAGCAATAATCAGCCTAATGAACACTAAATCATTGTTACTACTCGGATTCAAATCACGGTTCAGTGCAGAAAATGTCCACCTTAACAAGGAACAACAAGAAAGAATAAGTGTGAGAAGAATAAAATGGAAGCCATCTGCCAAAGCAGATCATTTAAATGAAGAAAATAAGACTCAATCGCATACAAAAAAGACAGGAACACACTTCGTGTGCACTTTCATGCTTTGAGAAAATCCTCCTGCCTTTTAGGCCAAGGAAAGCATGCAAAGAATATGAGATCATTTAAAGAAATCCTACAAAGCTGATGTATGGAGATGTATGGTTTTTTTACTGGACAGCACTGCTGCTGCACCCGAGCTGCCTAACCATGGCATTACACCGGGAGTCAAAGAAGCTTTGTTTTCACATTACTGGGCAGAAAAAGGGGTTGCAACCTATGTCAAGCATTTGCGCCGAACAATGTGAGAACAACTGCACACGCATGATAACTATTTTCCCTGCATTGTTCTTTCTCAGCTGCCAATCTACCTGTGCTGATCTATAGGAGGCACAGAAAAACACACACACACACAGGCACACGGGGCTCTTTTCTCCCTAATCCAGCAGTGTTTTCTCAGTGGACAGCAGAGGAAACAGCATGATCTAAATAGCTCATTAACTTTTGATGACTGGGTCCTTTGGCTGTATCTTGAAAGCAAACGGGAGCCAGACTCCTTATGGCTATTGATTCAGCAACACCCCGCTCTACACGTCCCGAGGAGGGCTACTCGGGACTCCACATTATACATGCCAGGATCTGTGCATTTGTTAACAACTGACTGGGACAGTGTGTGACCTGCTGTGTTCTAAAAGCGCAAACCACATTTGTCACCACATCACTAACGGCTGTAACACATTATTGTTATGGTCACACTGATCCTAAAACAAGTCCTTTGGTTTGGTAGATCAGGCCAAGCAGGGAGAGATCTGAGTGCCAGCTAAAGTATGAAGCCACCCACACAGGAGTCGTTAGTCACTGATGCAACACACCTGTGGGATACCAGGACCCTGGGCCACCCAGAGATGATCCCTTAAAGGATTAACTCTTTGATTTGCTTGCTTTGGATTGTGTAAAAAAACATGGAAACTTTTCCACCCAATTTTTTAATGCATAAAATAAAACCTGAAGTGACACCTAGAGAAAGCTGAAGAGGGCATCACCCTGGAAGGAGGACGACACGTTGTATAGAGAGTTCAGTACAGCAGATACAGATGAGTCAACAGAAACACCCTCATTTTTTAAATTCCAGATTCACTTCAATTCAGGTTGCTTGACGTTGTCTTTGCTATCAACGCCGCATACGTTGTCTTTGTGGTTGCCGCCGCCACAACTTGTATGTGTGTGCAGGGTTATTAGCTATGCAGTAACCCCTTTGTGCACAAAGCTGAACAGTATCCAGTATTTACCAAGAAAAAAGCAGGATTAGACAAAAACTCTGAATAAAAAAGCATACAGAATTTTCTGTACTGATCATACAACCCCCTACATTTGTCCTGTGAACCTGTTCCGACCCTGACGCTGAGAACCACTTAGCTATGCCTCTCTTTTATTTCCTGCATCTACATTTGACTTTGAGCAGTTGATCTTAGTCCTTTAGTTAAAAACTGGCTCACACAAAAAGCCCCACCAGTAGCAGTTTGGACAATAAGCCCAATGTTTGGGTTATTTGCATTGCAGAGGGGGGGGGTTAATGCTTCTGTTGGAAAACGGAAGTGGTGTATGTAAATTTGGATTAAGTAGATAAGGCCCCTGTCAGCTTCAATAAGTACTGTTGCCATTGTGTGTGTGTGTGTGTGTGTGTGTGTGTGTGTGTGTGTGCGCGTCTGTATCTGTATGTGTGCATGTGTGTCAGTCAGTGGCTTTAGGCTGAAGAAATGCATATAAATGAGCTCTTTACCTGCAACTACCACTTCAATTAAAGGCTGCACTTAGGCAAGCTCCTAACTGTGTGTTTTTATAGGGATGCCAGATGTTTGTGCATGTGTGTACTCTATGAATAGATATGAATATGAATCATATGTCTGTCTATATGAGGGCAGGAGAAAGTAAGGACGGGTCTAAGAGCCTGTGACTGACAGGCGCCCTAGAAAAATTATCAAAACATTGACTAAGCTTTTATTAAATATGAAATTATTATTATTAATAGGATATTTTATTTACAATGTACTAATAAAATTGACTGATTTATTGTTTTGTATAGGGTTTCTTAAACGTGGTATCAGTCTTGCATCAAATAATGAATTCCACTGAATGCAGAATGTTGTTGTGTCTGCACAGTGTTATATTTTTAAGGGTGGCGTGGCCTGTGGTGGTGGTGGTGGGGCCCAGCGTGATATCTTTTCATGGGGCCCAAAATCCCTGGCAGCAGCCCTGCCTGAGGGACAGACCAATCCACGCATTTAAATCACACCTTGAACTGCTTGATGACTGCAGGCCAACAGGCTCTGTGTCCGAAGATGATAGTGCCGCTCTATGACTCAAACTATATCTGCCGTTGTGTTTCCAGCATCACGTTCCGCGCAGCAACAGGGGAGAAAGAGCAAGGGACCAAGGAAAGCACTGATAAGGCATGGAGCTAGTCGTGTAGAGGGTCAGTGCGGCGGAGAGATAGGGCAGCTACATGGCGAAAGGAAGCCAAGCATGACCACTCTTTCCCTCATCCGTCTTTCCTTTTCATCTCTCCACCCCTCCAGTCATCCTCAGTATGGTCTTGTTATCTCACGCAGCACTGATGACTGCTCTGTGCGTGGCTGTGTGTGTATATCTTTGCTTGCATTTGTGCTCGTAGTTGTGAATGAATGCGCGCATGCTGGCCTGCCATTTTGTCATGCTTGTGTTCAATTCCCCTAAACATCATTTCAGCCGCTATTGAGGTCTGCAACAGCAAGCACAGAGCCGTCTTTTCAGCATGAACAAAAAGTGAGGATGAGACGAGGTAAAGCCCCTGCATCGATTTTACACCCACTCCCCGGCTGCAGATGTCCTTGAATATAAATGACGGTGTTTCAACCCACTCCTCTCTGCAAGGCTCCCAGAATTCTTTATGGCTATCATAGTGAGGATCTCCCTCATTTTCTAAGCTTAACCAAACCTGCTCTTCTCATATCCCCACAGCAACCTCAACATTTGCCTCATCACTGAAACTCATTTTGACACCCAAGAGGGAGGCAAACTAAGAGAGAATTTGATCTCTGCGAGTCTCCGGGAGCGAGTCCTCTAATCTCTCCCCGACCAATCCGGTGGGGCAGGGACACTTACTGTACAACTCACTCATCTCCAGTGGCAGCTTTGATTCTCTCGCTCCTCTCTGCTGATTTCGCATAATCACGCGGTAATGAGGTTGGCTGCGGTGCGCTGGTGTGGCCCCGGTGCACGGCCGTCTTGCGCTCGCATGTTAAGGGGCTGCAAGGGGGTTTTAGTGAAGAGGAGGGAGGAGGAGGAGTTGGAAGAAAAGGTCTGGACCCCCCTACTTTGCGAGCACATTTGTTAGAAATACAATTATACAGGCGCACAGAAGCATACCGGGCTCCACAATGATTTCTCCATTCTCCAGCCGGTGGAGCGGCTAATTTCCTTAGCAGCTAAGTACTTATAGATTGCTCTGTAAGAGAAGCTCTCGACGATGGAGCCGAGCTCAACGGATGAGGGCAATGTATCGCATGATTGTTTCTGCCTCATATCTGCCATATAGTGAAGCATGTTCTCACACATGGGCCACGTTACCGTGTTACGCACTCAGCAGGTAAACCTGAGGGTTACCTGAGCAGGAATACAGGAGTGGATGAAATGACAAGAACACCTCACAATATAATGTGACCCAGTACACAATATGATACTATTATACTGATTTTCTTTGCCACTGACAACAATGAGAAAACTGGCTTTACTCCAAATGCTGGAAAATAGTGCATGTACTCAGGTATTTAATACAAGTACAACTTTGAGGAACTTGTTTTGTACTCTCCATCTTGTGCAACTTAATGCTTATTTTCCACTTCATTTATTAGATACAAACGATACAAACTACTGGCAGATTAAGAATTTACATACAGAACGTGATGAAATTATAAATATGATGCACTGTAAAAAAAAAAAAAAAGAAAGGATGATGTTCATGTGTCAGAAATAACAATCTAATATAATACGAATGATAATAAATGATAATAAGTATAAAACACTCTGAAAAGGGCCATTTACTTTGATATGTAGGTACACACTTCTACAACATTGGCCTCTACATCGCTCCACAGAGGTGAAAACACTTTTAGATAAGTTCACTTACAAATCAGAGTTTGATCAGTGACATTTACTTTGGATGACAATGGAGGCCAATTTTGGACAGAGAGTAAGAGGGGTGAGAACTAGAGGAGGAGGAGGGGTGAAACAGGACAGGGGAGAAGCAGAGGACAAGGAAGAGGAAGAGGAAGGGGAAGGGGAAGGGGAGGGGGAGCACAATAACTGATGAAATCACAGCAACTGGGCAACATGTTAAACCAAATCTGAGCTGCAACTGTTAAGTGTTTGCTTTAGACATTTTGCTACCTGTGTGTATGTGTTTACTACATGTATGATAAAATGTTATTGTAAACTGCTATGCCCTGCACACAGACAAAGTAAAAACCACATTTTTACTTCAGTGAGTAGCTGGAGCTTTGTGTGCTTGTAGAAATTATGGTTTGTGTGCACTGTGTTGACACAAAAACACAGTTTTTAAAAGAGTTTTAAGAGTTTTGCAAGAATTGTTTGCTTTTGTACGAAAGATATAATGTCGTTCTGGTCTGGTATAAGGTTTTGTGGTTGGTGTGTAGAGATTTGCAAAAAGAGCCCATAGTTTCAAAGACAGAGCCAGAGCAATCAAAAAAAAACTGTAATGGGATTTGTTGAGAAGAAAAAAAAGAAGAAGAATATAGAATGTTTCTAGCCTTATCTTTTTAAGTAAAGTTTTGAATGATTACGAATTAAAATGAGAAAACTTTGTCCTACAAATGAAGAATATTTCTTTAGACGGCTTCATTCCAAAAAGTTATGTATGTATTTTAGGAAAATACAAAAGTGTATTAAGTGATTGATTAAAGCAACACACTGTGCAGTATTGTATTGCTTACAGTGTCATTTTATTATAGTAAGTTGCTTTGGTAGGTGGCTTATATATATCTTACCTACATGTCAGCCTTTATTTACTCAGTGTCCTATTTTCCAGATGGTGGTTTTCTTATTTCATCAACTTTATTTGAGATGCACTCAGATCAGTGGGACTAGCGGTGTGTGAGCCTGTGCAGGCTTGTGGTTTTTGTGTGCATATCCCATAACATCACAAGTGCCAGGCATCACACTGAGAGTGGACATGAGGTGACGGACCGCTGCAAGCTGCTGTCAAACTCTGCGGGGGGTGTCGTTTACCCATCATGCAGTGTTGTGGAAAGCGTGGCATCACCAGTCATGTCATTAACCCTTTACGTGTGACTGCGTCTCAATAAGCAGACATCGAGCTGCATCTAATTTTGGCTTCTATAGAAGTCACAGCGGTTGCAGCACCAATTTATTTCAGTGGTTTATTATTCAGTGTATTGTCATTGGATGGATATTGGTCAATATAAACATTGCACTTTTTACCTTTCAAACATCAATATCGGTATTTGCTTGAAAAATCCAGGATTAGTAATGATCAAATCACATTATAACATTTTTGTTTCAAAGAAAAATCATAAAAAATAAAAAAGAACACATCACATTGATTTCTTAATGAAAACCATTATTTGCAATAATAGAGGATTTATACAGGCCCATATATACATTTACACAAACACATACAGTCCAACCTACCCCACTGACCTGCTTTCTCAACACAGCAGATGCGCATGATGTTCCCTCTCCCCTTTTTCTTCTCCTTTCCTTCTTCTCTCTACATGCACACACACACCCACACACACACAGATATACACGCACAGCTGAGGGGGTGAAATGTGGAAAGGTCTTGTGGGTGCTCATCACACACACTTGACAGAAGCAGTGCTCTTGGCAAGGGGGAGCTACATGATATACGAAGATGGCCACTTTAAGCCCACCATCACACACACACACACACTGCTCATCAGCCCCCTGCCCCCCAACCAGCTCTTGAGATGCTGATGGTGACATATATGGAACACATGCAGACTGAGACCTCTTAAATATTCATGTCTCGTCTGTGTGTGCCTGTACGTTGCCGTGTGCATCACAGACAGCGTGTGCAGGTTTGTGTCCACGTGTGCATCCATACATTTGCAGACAGATGTCAGTCTGGCCTTGTGGCTGTGTGTGTGTGTACTCTGGCTGCATGTCGGTACATGATTGTATACGTAGTGTGCAGATGTGAATATCTATTGTCCTACATTTCAACTGTCAGTTGTGAAACCTTGCAGTCTGCTCTATCTACAGTCTCAACAGCAGAGAAATCCAATCTGATTTTTGCAAACTATAACTCTTGTCTTCACAGCAGTTTTTCCACTTTCTATAGAACCTAATCTATACATTAAAGAAATGACACCTTTTCAGTCCTTAGAATGACCCTGATTGCTCACTTAAGTGCTAGTGTATGATTGTGGTCCTAAAGTGTGTATGGTCCTACACACGTTCACTCAATTTTCAGCCCTCTTTAGGAAAACACTGGTTGTTGTTGTGGTCCAGACCACTATCAAAGTGACCCATTTCTGTTCTGAGAGTGTCCTTGTCAGCTTCTAGTGCTTTAACACGTGACTCAAAAGAGGCTACAGCCAAACAGCCAACAGGTTCAGATATGAATACCCCCACTATAACTTATGCTCTCCTCAAAATGACCTTTGGGTCCATCCTTGTCTTTGTGAGACATATGAAAGCCTTCGCCTCGAGGTCTGTCTCAATGCTGTAATGCATGGTCAAGTGTCTGGGCCTATTTGCCGTTATAACACTTGAATCTAATCAGGGGATAGGCCACTTTTAGAGTGTTTGGAGAAACCACTTGTGCCCACAGGCAATCAACACCTCATCAGAGGCCCCTCTCTCACGTGGAGAGAAGGGGGCACGAGGCCCAGCAGTGAAGAGCACAATTTTGCCTCCTTGTCTTTCTTACCCTTTCTTTTTTTCCCGTATCCTTTGTTGTGTTACTCTCCTCTTTATTGTGTCTCTCTCGATTCTTGTCGTACTCTCATTTTTGTGAGATAGATGCAAAAAAGGGGCCGAAGTTTATTCACTTGAGCTGATTTTAACCACCATCATTTCCCTATTTCATTTGTCTTGAAGCCAAGATGAGCTGTTTGCAGCCAAGAGTGCTCATCAGCAGCAAATGAAATGCTACAATTTGTCATCATTTGCTGAAAAATACTCCTTTTTCCATGGCATTTAAGTAGGATCACAAAAAAAGGGTTTTCAATTTATTCCTTCTTTTATTAAGGAAAGGGCATATGAATTGTTGCCGTGCGCGCAGCCAGTAATCATCGTGCTCAAATTGGCAACATCACATACATGGCAATAAGATGTCTAACTGAAAGCAACAGACACTGCTTCACAGCTGTGGGATGAACACTTAGTGTGAGCTCTGCTGGGGGAAATACAGTACATCCTGAGCCCAGACTAAGATTCACTTCTCTTCTGCAGGGGGACTAATCTACACTTTCCCCATTGTCACCCAGTAGCAGTGCATATCTCCACCCCAGCACATTGATCTGCTGCTGAGACATAACAGAGGGAATGTATGATCTGTTCCCTGTGAATACTCTTCCACCTGTTTCCCCACGATTCCCATCAAGAGAGACAGACAGAGAGAAAGCGGGGGAGAGGGTGAAAGAGGTAAGAGAGAGAAGAAAGGAGACATAATACACACAGACAGAGACACACTAATGATGTTGTCAGACAGCTCTCTAGTCTTTGAACACACTCCCAGTTGTGTTTGCGGGTGCGCCTCTGCGTGCACACGTGCGGACTAACACATTATTGTATTAGACAGGCACTCCATCACTGTCAAGTGGCAAATTTGGAGGGAGAGGCAGCTTCCTGCAGTTGCAACAAATCTCAAAAAGCCCTTTTGTGTCTGTCAGTCTAGGAGTCTTTCATTTTGACGGCAGAGAGAACCAACAAGATCAGACTTACCAGCGTTCTTTTCATCTTGCCAGGGATAAAGGAAGACAAACAAACCAGTTATGTTCTCCTCTGTCTCTGCATCACATGGTCCAATTTTTTATAGGAGCCGTGGAGAGATGCAATATTAGGTTGGAGATACCTGCTATTTGGATCGAGTGGGATTATCTGGCTTGCTTTAGCACCTAAAGTGGCATTTAGTGGTCATTATTCAATATCATCTAGTTTCATCTAGTTTAAACACTTTCTCTGTAACACTTACACTGTTTCAGCAGCAACCACAGCTTACTCAGAGTACTTTCTACCTACATGCTCTCAATAATGTTATTCATGGCCTCCCTGACTGACACATTAATCAAAAGCGTAATCTACTGTTATCCGACATGATCAAGTGCATGGCTCTTTGTGTCAAATGCCCCGACTGCTTAATGTAGATTTTATAGTTTAATAGTTGCACTGAGGACGGGGAGAAGTAAACACAAAATCAGTTACAGTGATGGCACACAGCACACACTCACACCGACAGATCTGTATCTGCTGAGTGCGATGAGGGGGAAAAAATCGCTTCATTGCTGCTTTTACTACTTCTATTTAGTAGTACTGCTGCTACTGCTTTGTGGTAATGCTACTTGTTTAGAAGAGGATGTGAATACTTCTTCTTTTACCGATTAATAAATACATCTCTTGTTAGTGCCACTACTACTATAAACTAATTTAAGCACCACTGCTGCTGCCGCCGCCGCTGCTGCTGCTACCTCTGCGCCTCTGATAATGATTACTGTAGGGTGCAACAAGAATAAAACAGGCAGGAGGTAACACATTATGTAAAAATATGCTTCAAGAAGTGATTCAGTAGACGATGCCACATTGTTAAATTAGCCCTCACTAATGCAGCAGAGCTGTTAGCTAACCAAACGTGCTGCAGACGTGTTGGTGCAACAGAACAAAGGCAACAAAATGTCAAGATTGTGATACAAATCGGTCGAGTTGTGTCTTTGTGGATGAATGGTTTGACAACCCCTTCCCCACACCCCTCCATCATGCTCACCACCACCCTGCTCCTCATCCTCCTCATCCAACTTGAGAGACAATTCCTCTGTTCCTTAATGATGTCTGTGTGGGTGGGGCTTTTTTTTACACCATCAAAGACAAGACACTCACAGGCGAGTATAAGAAATTACTTAATCATTGCACCAGTGCACAATCTCTGTCTCTCACCCTCACTCTCTCCTTCTCTTTTCCCTTTACTGACACACACACACACATATTCACACACTGCTCTCCTTCTGTGTAACTTTGCTAGAGGCACCGGCTTGGCACCTTCTCTCTTTCTTTAGAACACTCTCAGACTAATCAGTGGAACCCTGTCCTCGCCCAACATACAAGAGGAGTGTGTGGGACATGAATAAGGCACCAGACTCACAGCCGCAGTGTCAGCCATGTTCTCTTTCTCTATCTATCGCCCTCCCCAAAAAAATCCAACCAGGCCCCTCCCCTCTGAGCCCTGGGTGAGTCTTTCTGGAGACAGCACCCTTCTTTTTGATGTTTGACAACTGAGAGAGAGGAGAGGGGAGGGGTTGGAGGGGGAGAAGGGGGGGACTGCACCTTTCATCCAGCGGATGCTATCCTAAAGGGAAAGAAGGGATGTGTGTGAGGCTGTGTGCATATTTTGAGCTTGTATCTGTGTGGGCCAACGTCGTCTAAAAAAAAAAAAAACACAAAATGATGCTCCATGACTATGAAAGATTTAAAGTTATGCTTCTGAAACAAATTACCAACAGGTATCAGAACACCAAAATCACAAAAACATTGAAGGTGGATTAAATTTGTAGTGCTCAAGGCATCCAGAAATTAGGGCACAGATGTAAAGTTTTCATATTAACATTATAGGATCAGTAGGAGCAGTATATGATGAAGAGAATCTAAGAAGTTTCAAATATGACTGACATGAATTAAATAACTAAAGTAAGAAAATATATATTACATTTGTGGGAACTGAGCTAAAGCCTGCAGAATGGCCCTTTAAGTCATAATTATCATTGCACATTTTATAAAACCTGTGTCTTGTGTGTGCCTATATATGCACATGTCTACACGCATGTGTCACACTTTGAGATAAGGTTCTGCAGTAATTAACCTAAACCCATGTTTTTGCACAGTAGGGTAAAAGACAGGCAGGCCATGTCCCCTCACTAACAGAAAGCAGGAGAGAATTGAAGTCACATGTGTCCTTGTCCCTGCGTGCAGGCTCTTGTCATTGTGCTGCAATAGGCCTATGATCTCCCGTTCACTAACATAAAGCCCCCTCAGGCTCCTCTCTCGCCCACCTAAGGTTTCAAGGTTGCTGCTCCGCTGTCACATTCTGACTATTCTGTTCTCTTTTTTTTTCTTTCCTCTGCTGTGAATAGAGTATTCACCTCCCCCTCACTGACTTCACTGTAAGCTTATCATTATGCTCAGATCAGGCTTTGGTAATGGAATCAAACAAAATGCAGACCAGTGTGCAGGGAGAAGACTAAGATGAGGTCGGGAAAGCTAGCAGAGATCAAAAAACAGCAACATCGAGCACCCGGAAAATTGTTGGGACGCTTGACATTGGGTACAGAGATGAACTGGGGCTGTGAGAAAGGAACACTAATCAGGATGGGGCAGACAATCACACACGTGGGAAACACACATGGATGAGAAGTGAAGTATCTAAAACGAGAGGAAAGGTGATTATGTCAAAATAAGACGGGGGAAAAAGACATAACCATAAAAACATAAAAGGGCAGGAAATGACAGAAAACCCTTCAGTGCCTAAAATGTAATTTGTCAAAATGTCACAGTCTGGTCATTGTCTGAATCAAAGAGTGAGGACTTTTTTGTAAACTCCTTTTACACCAGTGCTCAGCTCTTCTGCAGCAGGACATTCTTTGCAAAGAAAGAAATTGGACACATCAAAGAATGAGGCTGCAAAATTTAATCACAGAATAACTCCCAGATGCCTTGAAGATCACAGATTCATGATTTATTGCTGTGTAACAGTGTCTGAGGGCAGAACTGTCTTTTAAGACCCTCTTAAAATGTCTGTGTATTGCTCCCCACTTAATAAACCCACTGGAAATGACAAGTGTCATTGCATTGAGTGAATTCAAACACTGTTTTTAGGAGTTTCACAAGGTCAGCAGTGGAGTTAGGACACTTGTAGTCTTTACACACATGCAACGCACACATGCTCATAAATCCAAGCATGTCGGCCTTGGTGCAGTAAAACCAGCAGTCTCTCTTTCTGTCTCTTTATCATTCCTCACAGAGTCGTCACACACCTCAACACATTCGTCCCCCGTCCTCTCTCCATCCCTCTTTTTGCCCACTCCTTACCTTCAGCTTCATTCAGCCCACCCAGACCTTGGAAAAGTCATAATTGAATGCAGTCTGAATACCTGAAAAAAAAGCATGAGGTGCACTCGACTCCTCTTTTCATGAATTGTCCTGCTTGCCTCTGAGTGGCTTGCAAGATAACCAAGTGCACTTTGTCAGGCTTGTTCAAATATTTCAGCCCACACTCTGCGTGGAACAAAAAGTTTTTTCATAAAAATGCATGATTGCCATGCATTTTTTTAATTATGCAATGAGTCTAAAGAGTGTTTCATAAGCCTGGAGGTCATATAAATTCTTCAGTCCAGGGAGGATAGTCACTAAAAGCTAGACCTGTGTCCCAATTTCATACTATTTAACTATTCTAAGCTGGTTTTGCATCCCAGTATCCCTGGAAATGATGCCCATGTTGGACGATTCTGCACCTCATAATTTACATCCAATGCCAAAGTGCAGCACTAATGCAGGAACTGGTGAACCCTCTACGTAGCGGGCTGGAAAGTAAGGGTGTGGAAGTTTGAGTGGTGGATGTTTGTGCAGGAGTCAGAAGTTTTATTAAAGACTCCTTAACCGTAGTTTATTTTTCAAGGTCACAGTCTTTCCACAACCTGAACCAAACTGTGGTTTTTGTGCACAAATGTTGCAGAAGACAAGAAATTAAAAACTATGACAATGGGCATTAAAAAAGGCTGGTACTGAAGGCATCCCTGGTTTGTAGTATGACATCTTTGCCTGAAGAATGTTCAGGAAAAGATCATTGTTCAGTGTATTTGCATTCCAAAGTTGCTGTTTGATCAAAATGGTCAATTCATTCATTTACTGTAAATGCAAAACCAGTATATAATGCAAAATTGTACTTAGTACATACTGTATGTCACCGTATCAGCATGCACTGTGGGATTAGGACACTTCATCTCTCTCTGATCACTACAAACTTAAAGTTGCAAGACCAACATTTCATCCCTCTCACTCCCTTCTGCCTCTTGTCCTCTTCCCTTCCTTTCCTTTCCTTTCTTCATCATATATCTCACCCCATCCCTCTTGTCCACACTTGTATGTTTATGGTTTTATTTTTACAAGGACATATACAGCCAGGATGACATACTGCAAGCAATCGCCTGTTGACTTGTATCACAGTATTCCTGCCATTGTTGGCCAAAGTGGAAGTGCTCCAATACTTGTCAGATAAATATGGATTTAAGGTGCGGTTTGATCATGAAAACTGTTATTTTTTTCCCGTATCGGGTATTGAACCTTTCAGCAACAAGACATTACCCTCTTCGTTGCCACCTGTTCTGTCAGAAAAAGTGAAAAAGATGTTGTGCAACAAGAAAGAAAAACAGAGTGTAGAAGAGCTCAAGGAGTTTATCTATGTGTAGTACATGATATTTTCTTCACTTTAAGAGTGTTGAGCTGTGCTGCTGTCAACATGATGGATAATGTTTTAGGGCTAGGTCTCCTGGGAGTGATCTGTTGTCTGCACCATCAACTGTGCAGAGCAGAGGCAGAAAGAGAAAGAGAGAATAAGAGAAACTGACAGAGGGCAGCAGACAGAGAGAGCAGAACCAGTCCTCATTACAGTCAAATCCTGCTGGGGGTTGACCAAACTGGGGCGATTTGAAGTTTAAAGTTTAAAGAATTTCCCTGTCTCTTTCTGACTCTATCTCTCTGTACTTTAATAACAAGGAAAGACACACACATGCACACCTTCAGTCAACACACACACACACACACTAGGCGCCCTATCTCTGGCCTGTGGGAACTCATTATCTTCCCAGACGAGTGGTGCCACGGGTTGCCAGGTCGGTCTCCTGCCACCGTGTCACTCTGTGACGTCAAGTTCAAATATATGGCTTGTAGAGACACTTGGGCGGGAGGAGGACGAAAGACAAAGCAACTGTTGACACACGGTGCCCTGACTTCGGTCTTTGGGGCATCACATGTGTGTGTGGAGGTTTTTGTGATTCAACAAAACAAACATTAGTACCTGAAGCTGAACTTCAGGTATATCATTAAATTGTACTAAATAGGATTTCAGAGCCAAAAGAGCCACTAAAAGCCCTTTGTGACAACAAGTTAATACAATGACAACACTGGAATTGATTTAAGAATTTTGGCACCATAAAGCAATAATTCAGATTTCCTGCGATGTTGGACCTGTGATGGATTTTGTGCGTTTACACCATTGCATTACAATGATTTAAATAGATTTTATTAATGCTAAATTCCCATAAATCGGGCTTCTGAGCTTCCTGTGATCCTTTGAAATTAAAAAACCAACAGCATTTCACTGGATTTTGTCAGAAGATGCTCTGACACACCAGAGATGCTGAAGCAGGAAGCTCCATTTTGTCACTGATTGTAACGTGAACGACAGGTAAACCTTCTATTTTCAGGAGCAGCGGCAAGCGTTAATGCGGTGACCCCGGATGGACGTTAGCAGGTCATCCACTCACCGGCACACAGATGATCTACGCACTAGCTCACAGAAATAGGTCGATGGCATAAACTAAATCCAGTTGCAATACTGCTTTTCATTGATTTTTTTATCCACCGTGGGATAATACACGTATTTCAGGGAATGGATGGGCCTCTGTGTGTGTGTGTGTGTGTGTGTGTGTGTGTGTGTGTGTGTGTGTGTGTGTGTGTGTGTGTGTGTGTGTGTG
>JBBMJY010000017.1:5994724-6007992 GCA_037833715.1 Toxotes lorentzi | reverse complement strand
GTGTGTGTGTGTGTGTGTGTGTGTGTGTGTGTGTGTGTGTGTGTGTGTGTGTTTGTGTGTGTGTGTGTGTGTGTGAGTGTGTGTGTGTGTGTGTGTGTGTGTGTGTGTGTGTGTGCACATGCATAAACACATGATGGATAAAACCACTGATGATTGGTCGTTACAGCAGGTGTTGACTAATGCTTTCATCATGGGTGAGAATGGAAGCGTAACTCTTATCGGACATATAGGAGACATAATGCAGTATAAGACTATAACTTAGAACGAGTGTGTTATTATTAGTGTGCCGGTGCTCGCTCGCCCAGCCGCTGCTGAGAAAGACAGAGGAGAGTTATTTGTGAAACGCCACTACGACTGTACCGGGGTCCTAATTGGATTTCCTCTCTCGTTCAAAACGTCCTCTCTACTTTTTATGGGAATGACCTCTAAGTCGGTCACACACACAGACACACACACACACTCGCTCAGGTCTAGACATGTTCAGAATTTGTGAAAATTCACTTTCTCTCTTAATTGCAAATGAACTTTGTTGGTCATATATTTTACATCACAAGGAGTGTTTGAATAATGCAGCCACAGAGAACCTCACACTTCTAGAAGCTTGCAAACATGTAGCTTTCTATTTCCTAGCCTGTAAACTTCATGATGATCATTACAATCAAGGTCATACTTAAGTGTTTCCTGGGTTAAGGTCATTCTGTTATGAATGAGAAATGGAGTCAAACATATTTGCTCATGTCAGCGCCTAAGGATAGACGTTGCATCCGTGCTAGTTTATGCAGATCCTGATTACTGAGTTTGAACATTAGAAAGCAAGAAAAGTGGCTTTCACACAGTCCTTTAGGTTTAAGATGTCCTTATATTGTGTTGCCTTCCAATAATAGAGTGCCACATTGCCTCATGCTTCTAAGGGCCTCTAGTCTTTTGATTAGTTTTCTATGACTTTTTCAAACCAACACATATAATGATGGACAGGACGTTTGTTTTTTTCCATATTCATGTTCCCATTTGCTGGAATTATGCAGCCATTAAATGTGAATTTCAGTTGATGTAAGCATCATTTAGTTTCAGTGAAGAGCTGGGAGTAGATGATAAAAACAATCTACATGAAACTGTCAGACAGTATGGAATAAGATGATTCTAAGACCCTCAAAGCTGTACATAGTGCTGTTTTAAATGTGAACAATGCTGCTGTAGGGACCTTAAATTGAGGAAGACACATTGTTTGATCCTTTTGTTCTTATGCTTTATCACAATATGGCACTTGGAAGTGCACATGTATGAAAGCTGTGACATGCAACCTGAACTAGCCTGCTTGCATTATAGGACACTTGTGTGCCAAGTTTGCACAAGGCCACATATTGTATGAATGCATGCTGAAGCTCCAAGGGCAAGAAAACACAGAATACAATGTTTCTCACTCTTTCGCATACAAATGGAAAAGATTTGTATTCTTTCCTCACACACCAACCCGCAACTTACAAGAAAAAAAATGCATAAATACAAAGATTATTCTCATCTAACCGTGCTTTCTGCTGACTTTAACTGTATATTTTTCCTCTTTTACTTGCTCTGTCTCATCATTCTGGAAACAAACCTGTCCGCCTGTTTACAGATGGCAGAGCTCAGAATAATCCTCATCCACACCCACACACTCTGGCTTTATACATATCTTTTTTTTTCCTTCTCTCTTACATTTTCTGCACCTCCTTTTAATGACTGCTCCTGTATACAGGCCTCCAAACTCCCACATGTTGATGTATAAGTTTGCCATGTGTCTTAGACTATAGAAAGTGGAGAATTTTATATAGGTGGTATTCATGTTACAGATGTTGAATACACCAAATTCTCAAGACATGTGAGAAAGCACAGGTGTGTTCATTTTCCTAATTACAGCTAATTAATGCTAACGAGTGTATCAACAAGGAATGGTGTGTGTCGGCAGTGTTTAATTACCGCATGAATAAATAAAGTGAAACGTTGACATGAAGTCAGCATATTGTTTACTGTTTGTATTTGGCCAACATAGATCCAGCAAATGTGTTCATTTACATACATGATAAGAAAATTGCCCTGCATGGCTATTAGCATGTAAATGGCCTCATTCACCATCCAGCCTATTGAGGCAACAATCAAAACTCTCAGAGGATGTGAGGAATAAGCTCTTTCCATGCTGTGAATGCAGGTTTCAGATGATTTAAATGTAGTTTTGTGCTGCAAATTTCAACGACAATTCAAGGAGAAAGAAATGAAATGATATAAAGAGTGATATCATCTCCATAGTAAATAAACGTTAGCCATTTTCACCTCAAATTATCATTCCTCTGACTCTTTTCTTCTCTCTCTGTATGTGAAAGGCAGAATGTCACATTTAATATTCACAACAAGCTTCTTGCCAATCCCCCTGAGTTTCCTGGTGCCAGATGACGAGCAGGCTGTCAGGGGTCACCCAGCAACCTGGTCGCTCTCTGAACACCCGCAGGTCCTCTGCGGAAGTGACCTAATAACTGTGCCAGGGCCTCGCTGCGCCCTGCCGTCTCTGTCCCCACCGCCCGCTCAACGGCCACAGATCGTGATCTCGCCCCCGCTGCCGTTGAGGATTACAGCCACCCCTTCCTATTCCCTCCCCTCGCCTTCTTCCTCTCTTCTCAGATCCGCTCAACAGTTTTATGACTTGGGGTTTTATGAGCTTTGTCTACTTATTTTGTCCTCTTCCTCCTCTTCTTTTTTTTTCTAACCAACGTTTCTGCAGACAGCTTTCTCAGCTCATTTCCATCAGATACCCTACAGGGAATCGCTGAGCGTAAAGTTGTGTCTATCCCTAGCCGCCGCTCAACTTCTGCGCCCATAAAGCAAAATAAAAACGTGCTTTAGTGATTTGTCAACTTCTGTCCTCCGGGGGATATAATGTGGAGATGGTGTATCCTTGAAATCTATTGTTTGGAGACGCTGCGTGAGCCATCCTTCAAAAGTGTTCGGTGAACACTTGCTGTTGTGTTTGTGTGCGCTTGCTACACATGTACTTTCCTGTTTGTTTGTTTTTGTGATATGATCTATTAAGTTGTTTCCATTCATGTGTGCTCAACCATATGCTTTCAGCAGCCGTCACATAACACATGATGATAGTCACATGAAGACTATCAGCAATCTGCCCTTTCTCCTCATTCCAAATCAAACCCCCTCAGCACACCACTCCATATCTTTTGTCATTCAAACGTGACTCCACCTCTTTCCTTTATTGTTCACCTCTTCCTTCTTAACTCTCTCTCAACATGCATCCTGATGAAAGACAGCTTGTGACCTCCTGTTATCTTCCATCCATTCCTGCTTTCCTGCCCCATCCTCTCCTTCCCTCCATTCACACCCAGCCCATTACCGTCAGACAGACCGCCACGTGCTGCGCCCCGTCCCTCACCGCTCTGACGGGTGGCAACAATAGAGACAGGAGAGCCAAAATGGCAGCCGCCTGCCCCTGTCTGGCCCGTCCCCGGGGGCCAGTCGCGTATCGGCCCAGCCAATCTTAATGCACGTCTTCCGCAACAAATTGGCCAGTTTACTTAAGAGTCTGCTGTGGCCCATGAATATTTGATGTGGTCAGGGCTGTGGAGTGGAGGGATACAATGACAGGGTCTTATCTTATTTAGCCAGACAGAGGGGGTCTGTTCCCAGCCTGACCCAGAACACTCCACCACTCTCCTGAGATCTGGAAGAACCCAATCCAGGAGAAGTAGATGCTATGAAAACATTTTTTTTTCATTTGTCCACACCTTTGAAGTGTGAAAACCCCAGGTCTTGAAATGGTACCAATCACAGCTGTTGGATGAAAACCAAATTGACAGCAGAATGCAATTTTTTTTCTTCTTGTGATTGACATTTGGGAAATCATACAATGGGCTTTTAACAGGTTTAATGGACCCAGGAGTGATATAACACACCCCAGCAGACTCAATCCAAATAACAAAAAGAAAACATGATCACAATACCGAGGGACTGCAGTGCCAAGAGCAATGCAGTGCTCAAGTTACATCTTCTGTGTCTTCTTAAAGATGTGGAGATTTGATCATCGGCGCTGCAAAAGACATTGAGAAGACATTGCTCAAGAATAAATCTAAGTAGAAATGTGAAATAGTATTTCTCTCTGTGATAAAATCAACGCAACGAGGCAAGGATGGCAGAGAGAGGGAACAAAATAAGGATACTTTTCCCAGTTATCCCTCCCCCCTCCTCTCTCTCTGTGCGTCTTTCTGTCCCTCTAGGCTCGGGGTAGCTATGTGATTTAAAAAAGGCCTCTCATATTGCCTTGGCTGTGATGGCTAGTAATACTGTAGCCTCCAAATCAATGGAGCCTGTCCTAGATTTCGCTGTGGTCTCAACTCTCTCTCTATAAAGGGATCTGGAGGGCACTCTATATTTTTATTACCTGCAGAGAGAAATGGAGAGGCCGGGACCTGGATCTTATTTCACACACACACTCACACACACTTGCACACTTGCTCAAAAGCAGGCTTGCATGCATGCAGACATAAAAACTGTCCCACTTGCATGAACACATGAGTAAATACACACACAGGCAATTCAAGCGTGCACCAACACATACACCAACTGTCCACCTACTTTACCTGAGACCCCTGGTGGCTTGAAAAAAGGGACCCCAGCAGAGACTGTCTCTCTTCATTAGGAGTTGAACACACAAACCCACACACACACACACACACTCAGAGGGGCATGATGCAAATGCCACAGTGGGTTACGCTGACTACTCTGCTGACTGTGCACATTGGGAGGCTGCAGCAGGAAAGGTTGCATCCAGTTTCTAGAGTAAGCGGAGGATGAGAGAAAAGAAGGCTAAAAAGCAGAAAGCAGATGTGCTGAATGTTGTGTGTTTAGCACAACAAGAGACATCCTAAAAGTTTTTGCAACATCCAGAGAGCCATTTTTAATTCCTCAGCAGTAACATCTTGACTTTAAAGAATATTTTGTTTAGTCCAAATAGTCCAAAATCTGAAGATGTTTAATTTACTATCCTATAAGATGAACAAACACAAAATGCACAAATAGTCTGCTTTAGAGGTAGAGGCGACACCTCTTATATGGAGATTTTATGGAACTTATTGAGCACACCTTACAGATCTATAGGCATTAAACATTAAATATATGACATTCTGAATACATTTTTTTGGTGAACTATTCCTTCAAGACCAGTTATACTGTAATTGTGCAGACTGAAATTGTAAATGGCTTCATTTACTGTCACACAGTAGCATGCAAAATCTGCACCGACTCGATAGTTAACGCTCCTCACCCCTTTGACATCGGCAGGTTAAAGGCGAACATCGCTCGTCTCCCCCATGAGCCTCTGTGCCCCATCCACCCACCCAAATGCCATCCAGCCAGCCATTCAGCCATTCAGCCAACCTTCGTCAGCAGCTAATTAAATCTACTGCTATTCATTTGGCCCTAATGTGCTTTTAATTGGATTACAGGGCCGGTCATGGGGAGGGTTCAGGATGGGGTGAGGAGGACGACAGAGAGCAGAGAGTGAGGTGAGGGGACGAGGGATGAGAGGCTGTTTGACATGAGCGCCAGCGAGGTAACCTTATTATTCTGACCAAGCAAAGGGGCAGAACAGGAAAGGAAAGATGGAGAGAAGGGTGAACAGATGAAGGACAGGGAAGGAAGAGGCTTTTATAATGATGCGATGAGTGTTTGTTTTATTACAGGCAGCAGGATTTGTGCAGAAGAGAAACTCGGCACATCTGTAACCGGCAGGGGGGACAGAGAAGGGCAGAGATGGAGGGTTGGTGTAGAGAAGAGACGGGGCTTTGATGGGGTGATAAGAATTTTACTGCATGTAGGTGTGTTTTGGCATTTGTGAGTAAAATAAGAGCAGGGAAAGAAAGACAGCACCCAGTGATAGCCAGAGAGGGAAGAAAAGATCAGAAGAGCGGGAGGAGTGACGAGAATACGGATGGTGGAAAGAGGAACTGAAGTTTTGGCGCGGCAGAGAGAAATGTATGAGTTGTTTATTGTCAGAAGTCCTCAGGGTTTGGGAAATGCAGCAAAGCAGGAGCTGAAGTATAGAGCTTTTAATAGTCTTCCTTTTGAACTCTAAAGCGAGAGGAAGAAAGAGAAAGATGTTGTTTCACCATGACTTGTTTAACTTTTTGGAATAAAAGGCCTCACATTTGACCACTTGCTTGGTATTCAAGTCACTACGTACAACAAGATTAAAAGGGGGGATTTTCAAAGAACGAGGTCAATGTTTAATTTTTAGTTGAATTGATAAATAAATTACAGCCGGATCGATGGAGTTTTAATCTGCGGCTGGTCTTGACAGACAGCCAAGTCTCTCTCCCCCTCCCGCCCACTGTTTGGAGCCAGCACAGGCCACCTGATTATGAATGAAACTTGTGTCCAGCAGGCTGGCCCCTCATCTCCAGTGCCCAGCCCTCTTTGAGCCTGACCTCATACACCTAAGTGCTCGTACACCAAAGCACTTTTCATAAATATTTTTAAAATTACACAGTTGGTCAGATGATTATGTGTAATTTTTTTCAGCCTGTTGCTTGTTGCTGCTTGTCTCCAAGCAGCTGAAAAATAAGTTAATGCAGGTCCAAATGTGACTTGAATTGTATTTTCTATGTGATTATTTGGATGTTGAAACCATGCAGGTGGAACATTGGATACTGAAAAAATTAGCTTGTTACTTCCTGTTTTGTATTGTAAAGACACTTGTAATGTAAAGCAATCCAGCAGACTGTGACCCACTGGTCCACAATGCAAATGCAACGCAGAGTTGGTTAATTGGTCTCATTTGTTCACAGTAATTAGACTAATGTGTCAATTAATCAATGAAATAATGATTCATTGATATTTAAAAAATAATACAAGTGCAATTTATTTTTTCTTGCCCACCATGTAGAAAGTCTAAGCCCACCAATGTCTGGAGCTGCTGTGTGTTCCTCTGCATGTTTGTCTTACCTCCCAGAGCTCACAGCCACCCATTGTTTTCAGAAAATCCATTAATGGGCACTGTTTTCATTTTTTCTATTACACTGCACTGCAACATACTTCCTCTGGCTGCAATGAAGTGTCAAAACAAAAACTTAAGGCGGAGTGGCAGGCAAATTTAGTTGGAGACGTGCATTGATTTCTCCACTTTCAGTTCCGGTAGAATGGAGCTACTTTCAATACAAATGAAATGATTGTGACTTTATGGAGCTACAGAGCCATGTTTGGTAAAAATTAAAAGGGTCATCATCCATCAAGTGATGAATTATGTTTGCCAGTGCAGCAACAACTGCTTTAATGCACTTTTGAAAACAATAGGGCGACTGTGACCCCTGGGTTTCAAGGCAAACTTGCAGCAGCACAAACTAATAGTAGTACACTTTTCATAGGCATTAATGGGGAAATCCAACCATTTTCAGCATCAAGATCAGTTCACCTGTCACTGGGAGTACTATCTGTACTAACATGATCACCCAGGTATTTTTTAAGGACAAAGCCTGTTTTCTTCACAATTTTAACTGTGATTGTTGCATTCTCCTGTGTCATATCTTGTGAGTTTAATCTGAATACAAACAAAAATGCAAAAATGTCAATCTGTGGTTTTACAGAGTTATCCGCTGGGTCTATTTCTGGACATGCAGCAGCCAACAGAGACTTTGAGTCACCATGATGTTGCAGAATCTCAACATTTCTTCTTCTTCTTCAAAAAAGTTCCTATGAAAAGGGTTGACAATGTGATTCTGCAGAGCAACAGGGTTTTTTGTTTTTTCAAAAATAAAAATGTAATTTTTTGGATACCTAACCTTTAAAGCAAGAGCCTTTAAATTCATGACAATTAGGACCTTGGTGGCCCTGTAAGCCTGCTTACACAAACAAGGTGACACTTCGGTTGTCTTGGTTTAAGGCTCTAAAGCCCAACCAGATGATGTCAAAATCAATATGGCAATGTCATCAGGACAGGACCAGGAGTAATGACGGGTCCCTCAACCTGCTCTGAAGTCATGCACATGCACACACTTAAAACACACCCACATCACTCCCCCGCTTCTTCATCATATCATCAAGACCATCAGCAGGCTTAATGGGGAAGAGATCAATACATCACAGGGGTCGAGGTGAACGAGGCGAGTACACCGGCAGCTCGTGACACTCATGCTAATGGTGCCATGAGCCACACCACTCACCCGTCACTGTCAAACTGACTGTCCCGAATGAGCTGCCCATTGTCCTTATCATCGCCATCTCCACCCTTGCTTAAGCCACTCACTCTTACTGGCTGACCAGTATGTTGGATGATAGTAGGCCGGAGGTCAATCCCTCTTGATACTACTAGGTCTTTAGTTAAGTGTGGGAAGCAACGTTACTCCTGACATCCAAATGAGATCTCTGTAGATTAGAGTCGGTGGTTTCTTGGATTCAGTGACTACATTGGAGAGAGCATGCCCAGTTTGCTTGTTGGCTCGAGTGCGGGTTTATGTTAAGTGTGTCCCCTCGCCCTAACCCCTCATTACAGCCAGTTTATCATGCCAGGAAGAGAGTGGCAAAAACAAATTAGTCCACAGGAGGGGAAAATAGCTGGGGATATCGATTTCGCCTTTTCATGCCAGAGTGGAGCACAGAAAATATTGGGCTATAAAAGGGAAACAAGGATATAAAGCCATTACGGTGCGCACTTAATTGATCCCACTTCCCATAACAAATTAATTGAGCGGAAAATGGCAGATGGCTTTGATGAATGTCATAAAAAAGGCTTGTCAGCAAGCCCAGTGTGTGCGACCCCCTTGCTCACTCGCTGTATCACATGAAGAGCTGCTTAGGAACAAGGTTTGTGGGAGTGCAGTGTGTGCTTCTTCCAGTATTTACATCCCAGTGATCCTGATGTTAATCATGTTGACTTATTGACATCATTGCTAATTGTGCACCACTTCTCTTCTTCGTCTGGTTTCTCTCCCTTTGCGTTCCTTAACTGCAGTCAGTGTACAGGTGCAGGTTTGTTTGCCCACGTGGGAGTGTGTGTTTCAGTGTATGTTTATACTGACAGGCTGCTGCCCCAGTAGCAGAACAAATGCTAATTTAATCAATTGGCTATAAATCCTACTGGCCGCTGACTCATGCGTCTTCTGCCCTGGGGACTCCAACAAAAACCCTGCCAGTGCAGTTTGTTCAGCATACACACACTTGTGCCCGTGCACACACACGAACACATCGAAGCATCCATCTTCTACTCTCATCTTTTCCCTCTTCCATCACCCCAACATCAGAATTATCGTGGAGCAACCAGTGAGTACAAACACACATGCAGATGTTGACATACTGAGATAATTGCTATTTTTTCCTTCAGCTAAAATTCATCAGCTGTGGAGACAGCTTAGAAGCTGCGATTGATGCACACACACAAGCACACACACACACACACACACATCCATCTCATGTTAACTTTCCTGCTACCCATCTTAAGAGAGAGAATTATTTATTGAGTGCATATTCCTCCCCACTTTTGTCCTCTCTCTTGCACACACGCACACACACACACGATGCTGACACACCTGCAGTTTCATGACATCCAAATCTGCTAAAGCTGCTGAGACAGCGTATTGGGAGGTGGTGGTGGGGGGGGCTGTGAGACTGGTTGGGGGGCACAGTGGGGCGATAGAGTGACAGAGAGACAGAAAAACAGGGATGCAGAAAGGGCAGAGTGACAGAGAGAAAAAAATGCCAAGAAGAGCAACAGAGCGATAAAGAAAGTCAGAAAAAGATAGAAAAAAGGGTGACAAGAGAGAGAGTGGGAAGGGGAGTGAAGCTGCTGTCTGCTAGCAGCATGGTTGGTTGGTACCCACAGGCTCTGTTCAGAATTCTGCAGGGCCTCTGTGGCCCCCGTGTTCCCCATCAATCTCAGCCGGCTCTGGCAGCCACCAGCGGCTGCATCTTAATCTGCTGGGGCTGAACGTGAGGACGGACAGGTCGCCTGGGCCGTGCAGTAAATAACCCTTCTCCTGACTGTCCCCTCCTATTCCCCTATGCATACACAGGCATGGAAGCACACACATGCATACACACACACATATTCTGGCTGCTCTTTCTCTACACAAATATTTCTGCAGCTTCTGACTGCGGAAAGGCAGCAAAGTAAGTTCTGTGTCAAGTTTTTAAGCATTAAAAATGCACGTTACATGATTAGAAAGTCAAATTTTCCACAGTCCACAGGGCAAAAAGTGTAAAGTAAAACATTTTCTCTCATGTTCTGTTGTAAGCACACGGTAGAAAATGTGATTTTTATAAAATCAAGTTTTGAGATTGTAACTTTCGGTAAATATGACAGATTATGTGGCTTGAATGGTTCATTTTTGTCTAATTTTGGAGAAAATTTGAACTCTCAATTTTAGACAGTATAACTTGTTCAGATAAATAATTAATGTCAATCTGACTCTGACAAAAATTCTGTTGAGCAGGAAAGTTTTATTTTTGACCTTGGAAATAGTAATTTCACAAAATATTTTTAACTCAGGGTCTGCTCATGACCTTTTGTTGGAGGTGTCAAACTAATCATCAGCAGATGCAGTGCGGGAAAAAGTAGTTTGAAAGTGGATGAACGCTCCAGAAAAAGCTTCTGAATGGACAGCTAGTAAATGGTCAAAAAGATTTTTTTGAAGGTGAGCTGGTAATCAAGTGGATAGTTTCTGCAAAATGAGCCATTCGTAAATAAAGCTGGGGTTATCGTTTCACCAGAGAATTCAAATAGCCTGACACACAATTTACATAATGTTTGTGACATTTTACCACATGGGTGCCTCACTCTTTATTTGGGGTGTGGTTTATAAAGGCAGTTCTCACATCTACTTGTTTTTATTCGTCTATGCCTCTGTCTCACATTTACACAAACACACACACACACACACACAATCCCACACAAAGCCGGCATCATCCTTACAAGCAGCAGCGGTGACAGCTGCAAAGATCTGACACAAAAGATGCACTATCTGAGAAACACGGAGGAGGCAAGGTGAGAGAGACCCGGTGGATTAGAGGGCGGCTATCTCTCTCGCCCAGGGCCCTCTGAAATCCAGGAAGCAACCGGCACGAGTCACTGGGGCTCAGAAGCTATAAGGCCACTCCGCCCACAACCCTATGCCTCCTCTCAGTGAGGATCAGTTGAATTTACAACCCCCCATTCCTGTTCTCCAATGGTAAGACCTTGACAGGTCATAGGTCAACGTATCCTCCCCACCTGCCAAGCACACTTGCTCCGATGGCTCCAGGGCAGAGTGCATTGTGTTCCCACTGGGACGCTGGTAGCCATGGAAACCTTTGAACTCAGCAGCGAGAGGAGGTGAGGGCTGAGAGCTGGGTTTGTAAGGTAACAGTGTTCTGTCTGTGTGAATGACAGCTTCCCAGGGTCTTTATCTCTCTCTCTCTCTCTCTCAACACACATCCATGTTAAATTACAAATGTATTCAGGTTGCAAAAACACACACAAAAAAATCTTATGCCATATGCAAACATGAGTCAAGTCTGGATGGAGAAAATATACAGGCATACACACATTCTCACTCTGCATAGACACACACAAACACACTTGCCTTCTCTGTTTGACAGATGACCTTACGCTCTGTGTCACTGAGCCGCAGTGTCTGCCTCTGTTGGGAGTAATAGTGTCCAGAATGACATGTTATGACGGGAAGGAGCACTGCGGCAAGTCCACACAAACACACACTCACACTGGCACACACACTCTTAGTCCATGATGTGAGTGTGTTTTTGGTCTTTTACCACTGATGTCCTTGTACTCGATCATTAAAAGAAAGAAGGGTGGGGAGTTGAATGTCAATTTTCATTTAAAAAGAAAAAAGTCATAGATCAAAATGCACTGCAGTACTTAAAGAATGAGGATTCTTTCTTTACATCTTTAATGAGCTCTAAAGGATACCAGTCACTTAAGAACAATTTTAACATTTGTCTGCAAGATGATAAATTGTTATGGAAATGTTCATTGGGGAAGAACTTCCTCCATGTCCATCAAATTCTTGCAGGGCTTGGACGACATGTTTCACCTCCAGTATGAATAGCCGAACAGGCAGTTATCTCTCTCCACAGAGCCCTAATGAAAGGACAGACTCTAGTATCGGTCTGCACTTCTGGTTTATTCACAGGATGAGATGGCAGAAGCTGGAAATCAAATTGCTTTGACAAACACTGCATAGTGTGGAAAGCACTGGTCCAGCTGTGTGAAGCCAAACATGGCTGATAAAGAAACACCAGAGACCAGCTTCAAACTCCTGGCAATCAAAGAAGAAAATTACAGATGCTGCAGTAGCACAAAAAATTGAACTGAGAGTAACAAGATGGTGCTTCAAATGAAAGACTGAAATTGGCATCCTTCACAAGTTTGTAGTTTAAGTAAAGGTTTTCTGAACTAGATGATATTTGTATTTGTTAGTTTTATTTGATATTTGTTAGGGGGAAATAAATAATATTGAATAAATATGAATATTTCTGGACCTGTGGGATCACAGTTTCATTCATAAAGCAGAGGTTTCGATTTTTTCAAACCTATTTAAATTCAATATTCACATCATATGAGTTGTTTGTTGCTCTTGTCCTAGTGGTCATGAAGCAATAACCTTCTAACTTAACTCCACTCTAAAAGATGATGGACAAAAGCTGCAGTCCTCATTTTATGCAAAACTTCTTGCAGCTGATATGAAGCTTCAGCAGAAGGCTGAAGCTCTCTTTTTTCCATTTGGGTTTATAGGGCTAGGTGTCACTGTCTGTGTCTATGTGGAGCATGAATGAATGCAACGCAATTGATTGTAATGATGCAGTCAAAGAAACTGGATTTAACGTGGATTGTTCACATCTCAGCTGATACCAATCTATTGTATCAGATCTGTGCATCCCTCCTAAGATAAAGTGGACATCTTTATCCTGGCATTCGCATTTAGATTTATTGACGCCAGGAAACACTGACTGTGGAAACACAAAGAGGGAAATTCATACTTAAAAGGATCACATCTTTGGAGGATACCCTCTTCATTTGTCCAATGCAGACCACTGATGCTTCATGTTAGCTATGGCCAAACAAGCACTGTGTTTTGTCAGAGGAGGAATGATTATTGTGACCAATAACTTTCAATGTGAGTATTGCATTAAGACACACTAGAAAAAATCTGTGCCAAGTCTTTGAGAAAGAAAGAAAGAAAGAAAGAAAGAAGAAAGAAAGAAAGAAAGAAAGAAAGAAAGAAAGAAAGAAAGAAAGAAAG
>JBBMJY010000017.1:5981111-5991426 GCA_037833715.1 Toxotes lorentzi | reverse complement strand
ATAGATAGATAGATAGATAGATAGATAGATAGATAGATAGATAGATAGATAGATAGATAGATAGATAGATAGATCAGTCCTTCATTTAATTTTTATAGCCTTTTAATTACACAACCCCACGCATGCTCAGACAAGTTCGAAGGCATCAAGCACTTACCTCGGCTAAGCCCGTGAATTTTCCTCGTTTCCTCGGCAGCCTTCGTGACTTTCCGGTACCCTCCGTGTTCAGTCGACTCCTGTCGATAGAGATGATTTTCGCTGTCGTCGTCTCCCTCGTCCTCCTCTCAGTGTTGTTGTTCCCGGTGACGCGACGGAGGTGTAGCCTGACGCGGTCTCTTACGTGTCGGTCTGAATAAAAGTGGAGCTCCGTAGACCCGGGAGTGACGAAGCGAGTCTGTGTTGGTAAGAGGATACGCATCCGATGTTTGCTAAACAGATAGATGGCTGCCCAGAGAAGTTATTTGCGCCTAATATCCGCTCAAAGCCAACAAAGAGATCATGGCGGCGGTGTTGCAGAGGCTCACAAAATGAGTCAGTCTCTGCAAGGCTCGCTGGCTCGCAACACAGCTGAGACATAGGTATTAATGTGGGAGTGGGCTTGATTTTTTTTTTTTATATAAACAATTTAGAAATAAGTTACAGAAGCAGTTAGCTATGTACAGCTAATTCATGTCAGTATTGTGGTAGACTAAAATTGAGACAACAAACTCGCTAATGAAAGTGGGGTGCCCTAGTTGCAAACAAAACTGGCATACAATGCATGCAGACATTTCCCTCCATATAGGCGCACAGCTAGCGTTATTAATGCTAACCAGTGCAACATTAGTTTCAGCTACAGTTGAATCTTACGGCACAGCACCAGACTGCAACACAATCTATTAAATATTGAAAATAAAAATGAGTTAAAAGTGAACCTTGGTAAATTTTAAGTAAATAGCTGCTAGCTGTATTAACTTTCTCTGCACTCCTATTAGCTTGTTAGCATGCTACATGCTAATTTCAAGCTGGTAACTATGAGAAATACCAAGGAGTTAGCTTTAGCTTTTAGCGTATATGGAAGTAAAGGCACGTAATAACATATTTTAAGTCTATATGTGAACATAATGTCAGGTCTTGAACATCGTGTCTGCTATATGGATTTAATTGATTGTAGTTATCAAAATCCATCTCTTTTCTGTAAGGTAACTCGTTTACGATGTCTTATAAATGAATTATACGCTAGCATGTTAAGCTAAGCCACACCCTCCTTGGGGACTTCAGCAGGCTCTAGTTGTGGCTAAGACAACCCCCAGGGTGTTTCCTGTACGCCAAAGACTGCTTTCTCAGTGTTTGTGCTGAACAATTCGTTATAAGCATGTTCATACAGATACAAAGTTATTTACTTTTTGCAGATTTTAAATGACCATGGAGGCTGGTGCAGACACACAGCAGAGTGGTGAAACAGCTGTCTCAGAATCTGAGGCCCAGCAGATCACCCTGGCCCAGGTAAACCTTATCATCACTTTAATTTTACACATCACAATATAAGTGGCATGGTTATTGCCCGCAAAGTACTGAAGCGGAGAGTAGTGACTGTTCCCAAGAACTGTTGCATACAGACATTGTATGGTTGTGGTTGCAGGCATCCATTGCTGCCGGCCAGGTGTCGTCCAGTAGTCCCACAGTCACCCTTGTGCAGTTACCCAACGGTCAGACAGTTCAAGTGCACGGGGTGATCCAGGCTGCACAGCCGTCTGTCATCCAGTCCCCACAAGTCCAGACAGTACAGGTGAGAGGAGGAAAAGCAACCTTTGCACTTATAATTGTTTCTTTGCAGAGTATAATAACAGTTTTATTGTACAAATAATAATCACTGACTCCTGACAAGTTTGATTTAGAATTTAAAAATTAAAGAAATTAACTTAAAACATCAATATTGATAATTGTCATTATGATGAACGTATCCTGCAAAAACAGTGTGATTAGTAGCTGTAAGCCTGTAGTTCTTTTTTCTTGATTGGTAAATTATATCTTTCACATATGGCTCCATCTTCACTATTACATAATTACAATAAGTTAAAACTTTGTGAATTATTTCCTAGATGTACGTAACAGATTTTTTTTTCAAGTAAATTAATGTATTATGATTTTTGTTCACTTGCAGATTTCGACTGTTGCTGAGAGCGAGGACTCGCAGGAGTCTGTTGACAGCGTGACGGATTCTCAGAAGAGGAGAGAGATCCTGTCTAGACGACCGTCTTACAGGTCTGTGTGATATATATTATCAACACTCCCAAGGAACAAGGCTCCAGTTCCAGTGTAAATTAGAGAAGGATTGTATAATTTTGCAGAATCTGTACAATCGTGAGAGATTGTTTTTAATATGGAAAAGTGTTTGTTGAGATTTTTTTGCAACTGTTCCCCTCTACAGGAAGATTCTGAATGACTTATCGTCAGATGCTCCAGCAGTGCCTCGAATTGAGGAAGAGAAGTCAGAGGATGACTCAGCCCCTGCCATCACCACCGTCACCATGCCCACTCCCATCTATCAGACCAGCAGTGGCCAGTATAGTAAGTAGTTTTGGATAGTGATACAGGAAGCTTGTGGTTTCTGTTGAAATGTGTCGGATTTCCTGCTGTGCCTTTTTTGCACATTCGTGTTTCTTGTGCTGAGGTGAATTGAATATACAGGCTGTTGATAATCATTTGTGGTATAATACTGAGCCAATACTGTAATTTCTTTGGCTTATATTACATTAAGGATTTTATGTAGTAACACCTCTTTGCACTGGCTCAAACTCTTGATTGACACTGAATGAGCATTAAGCTCTTGTCCTTAAATACTGTCTAACATGAGGCAGAGTTTGTCCTGGACACACGTTAAAAGCCATATTAGATGGGTGACATCAATAGACACTTTGATGTGCACAGAGGATGTCAGTACTGAATGCTGTGCATTGATTTCCCACATGTCTTTATTGCAGCTGGCAGTGCTTAAACTGTATACTACAGAAAATAGATTTGTGTTTACTTGCCACTCTGTCTTGTCCTGAAGTTTCCTTATCTGAATTCTAGTCGAATTCTAACACGACAATGTCCCTCTGTAGTTGCCATTACCCAGGGTGGGGCCATCCAGCTGGCCAATAATGGCACAGATGGAGTGCAGGGTCTGCAGACACTGACCATGGCCAACGCTGCTGCAGCCCAGCCTGGTGCCACCATCCTGCAGTATGCTCAGACCAGTGACGGGCAGCAGATTCTAGTGCCCAGCAACCAAGTGGTTGTACAAGGTGGGGAAGTAAAAAGTTTTTGAATGAGTTTTGAAACTCAGTTTTGACACAAGAAACTATACCAATCAGAACATTCAATGTGAATTTGTTTGCATTTTTATATTTACTTTGCAAAAAACACTGTCTTTGTCTGTCAGCTGCCTCTGGTGATGTCCAGGCCTATCAGATCCGCACAGCTCCCACCAGCACCATCACTCCTGGGGTGGTCATGGCAACTTCGCCTGCACTGGGAACAGCAGGAGCCACAGAGGAAGTCACGCGCAAAAGGGAGGTTCGACTTATGAAAAACAGGTATGTGTATTATGAGGTTGACTGGTGGTGCATGCTTTTCTTGTTGGTGTTGTGTGTTATCAGCTTGGAGATCATCTTCGGAGAATCATCATTTCAAAAACTAAGCGTTGAATTCCAGAATTTGCATAGTGTAGCTTTAACTGCAGATACACACTCACACGTGGTCTTCATGTCACATAGAGAGGCAGCCCGCGAATGTCGCAGAAAGAAGAAGGAGTATGTCAAGTGTCTGGAGAATCGCGTGGCTGTGCTGGAGAACCAGAACAAAACCCTCATCGAGGAACTCAAAGCACTCAAAGACTTGTACTGTCACAAATCCGAGTAGAAATGCCACCAAACGCCTGCCAGTGGCTCAACAGGTGCCCGTCTGTCCCCATGTATAGAGACTCAGCACAGAGCCATGCATCTGGATGCTACTCTCCCTTTTCTACTCTTTTGCTTTCTTTTTAAAGACTGCTGAAAATCTGTAAAGTGACTCACAAGGAATAGAATAAAAACACCCCCCCTCCCACTTCACCGATTTTAAATCCAAATTCTGTTCCCATCAGTTTCCCATAGAAGGGTGCAGCAGTGTAAAGAACAGATGTGGTGGAGACGACAACTATACAGGGTCCTTGTGGTGAAGTGGTAGAACAGACAATGAAGCTGTTTTTGTTTTGTGCCACCAAAAGGAAGCATTCCAGTCACTGGTGCCTGGACAAACTGGGCTACATCACCAGCAACGGGGAACTGCTCGATTGCCATCACCGCTAACGACTTTTTACAGTTTAATCTCCCCGAGACACTTGGATCATCTTGAGAGGTCACATTTGTGTGCAACGTTTGTAATTATAACTGAGCTGTTGCATTTAACTTCTGTTACTTACTAATGCTTTGAACTGTAGATGGACTGTGTCACAGATATTTTATCATTGAGCCGTGCTTTGGTTTATGTATTAGATTATCTGCTCTGATAACATCATTGGTATTTTGTTAACTTTTATTTACCTTGCCTTGACAAGACATGAACAGAAGCCAGGTTATAAAATTGTGTTCATGTTAATTGCAGCTTTAAAAATACACAAAGACACTAGAACGTGGGCAGTAGGGAATTCGGAAATCATGGTAGTCAAAATATTAAGACTTGTCTTTTTAGCTTTTTTAGCTTTAAAGACACAGTAATCAGGAAAAAATACACAAGTGGAGCATTTATGATTACAGACTTCTTCAAAAGTTTAGGAGTCTGTGGCGTTTTCCCAGTCATATTACTGAGGCTCATTAATGTAGGTTTTTACCTAACTTCACAAAAACATGCCCCGAGTTACAAAAAGGAGCAGATTAGTTATATGACTGTGCAGTTATCAGTGTTCTGTTATGGACTAATATGCCTTCAGTAATTGAACAAATGGGAATATAATGGAAATGAGCTGTTGCTCTTGCACCAGAATATATAATGTAAACAAAAGAAGGTTAACCCACAGTGTTTGGGCTAAAAGTGTTTTTTTGTTTTGTTTTTTTCACCTGTATTTTTAAATTAGTTCTGTATAATGGAAGAGAAAAAAAGTCCTGCAGTTAGAGGTTGGTAAATTGTGAATAAGAATTTGAAATGAGCTGTTAAGCATCAGCAGAGACTGTTCAGATTCTGTTTACAGGATTACAAAGCGGCATGCGCACTTTCCTTGCCTTGCATATACAATCCTACTACATTTCACATGATTTAACAGAAAAATCTCATGCAGCACTAACAGGCAGAGCCTTCTGCTGCATGGTGAGATGCCTCTGAGATTTAACTCGAAAGTAACACTGCTAACCAGTAATTAAACACAAAGTATGTGGGTGTTTTGTTGCTTATTTAATTATCAAGGCATCATCACACATTGATCAGGATGTTTTTAGTTGTGTGGAACATCAAATTTCACCAAGTGCGACCCAATTGCACCTATCAAACACCCTGCAAAAGTACTGCAAAGTGCGACCAAATCATAAACACAATGAATCCACAGTGAACAATTTTAACAATTTTCATTTTAACAGAATGTCATACTCATATTCTTTTAGGTGTTATGTATAGCCATGACATAGTGTGCTTTTTTTTATGTTGCTTTTCATGATTTTTGTATTCACAATTTCTAAATGTCAGCACCAACTTGTATAATACAGTGCATTATGTCAGAGCTATTCAAATATTGCATTTTTGGCAGCTGGTAATAAATGTGTTTCTGGTAATCTTTGGTGATTTTAAAATGTCTGACTTGATTTTTATTCAAAACCAGTAAAATATTACAAAGAAGAAGGCAGTCACTGAAAGACAACCGAGTCAGAGGGACACTAAGTTGTCACAAATCCCTCCGGGGTGGCAATTTCCAAGCTTTATATATATGGATGTCCCTTTGTTTGTCATAATAGACCTCTTCAACTGTGAAGTGCTGCTTGAGCATGCTCAGAAAGTTTGTGTCTCGCTCGTAGCGGATCTTGCAGGCTAGTAAAACCACAGTGGTGTCGGAACACAGGTGCTCCAGAGTCTGCAGCAGCTGCACAAACGTGTCCTCCAGGTAAACAATGTCTGCTCCCAGCACCAGATCAAATCCCCCGGCTGGATAAAGATCAAGGCCCTGACCCCAGGTCAGCTCAGACACGATCACTGAGCTCTGGGAGTCAGGGGGCAGGTTGGCCTTAACATTGGCTGAGAGGAAATCCAGGGCAGGCTCTCTGTCAGTGATGGTCACTTTGGCACCTGGAAAAGTTGAAAATACAACATTTTCATAGCCCAGTTCTGATATTTATGTAAGAATGTATTTTCCAATCACCACTATGTTTAAAATGATGTTATGCAATCTTACTCTTGTTGTGGTGGGACCCTGTAAACTCTAAATGGTTACTAAATAAACACTCACCCAGCAGGGCTGCTACAATCCCAACCAGTCCAGTTCCAGCTCCCAGTTCAATTGCCACCTTTCCCTTTAACTCCACCTTCCCCAGCTCCAGGTACATGCACATGACAACTGCCTGGAAAACAAACATAATATGCATTTATCCAAATACTTAGTAATGAATGGCGAACAGTAGTAATGTTACAACGGATGTGTATCACTTACTGCATCCCACACAACTGCTGCTACCCCAAGCTTTTTCCAGTCCTGGGACAGACGGAGGTCGTGGTCGGCAAATCTAAACTGTGCTGATGAATTGTGGAGTTTGGAAAGCGCAGGTAGCGAATACTCTACATACGGAACCAGAGCCATGCCGTGAAATGCATAGAAACTATACTACCTTTCGCTTGTTTTACCTTGTGTCCCTATGCTCATGCGCAATGAGGTTCTTCTTCGTTTAGGTTTTAAGGCAGCTAGCTGATTTACTGAATCATTACTGCCATCTTCTGGAGTTTATTATCTGCTTTAGTGTCAGTTTCTTACTTTAATTTTTTTTTATATCATTTATGTTTTATGCAACATATCAAACAACTTTTCGGCCTCATCATATTAGACTTTGTACATTTCTTTTTATTAAATACTGTGGCCCATTCAAGCGTCTCTGTGTTATAAAACGTTCCAAGCCCTCCTTTCACACGTCAATGAGCAGTTTCAGCCTATAATGTAACTCCTTGGCAAAAAGTGACCAATGGGAAAGCCTGGCTTTGTATTGGGCGTGTCTTCATGGGTTTTTCTCAACGGCTGTATTTTCTCCGTAATGAAGGGGGCGTGGCTGCAGATGAAGCCCGCCAGGTCTGTGAAGTTGACAGTGTATGGCACCAATGCAGCTTCCGTTTCACTTGCATTCCTACACTCATAATAAAAGCAGAGAAATTAACTGCGTGGGATCCAGACACGCAGTCATTTAAAGTTCCCCAAGAGTGAAGTGAAATTAAAGATTAACCTATGAAAATTGGAATGAGGATTTTTCCATTTCACTCTCATAGATATTTTTCCTCAGAATTCCTTTCTCTGGACTCTGACTTTGTTTTCCTCAGAACTGTGATTTTATTCTCACAATATCTTTTGCAGGTTTTAAAGTCGGGTATTGTTCTTGGTTTTACCGTTTTCTGACATTTTATAGATGAAGCAACAAAACACGTAAATAAGCCACTATATTGCACTTGGTGACATGGTCCTGTGGGACACTCTAATTAATTAAGATTCAATTGCACATTCACCATTCTGCTGCTGTGAATACTCACTAAATATATATTATTCCATCATGGAGAATAGTTCCCAACAAATACACTTTTGCAATGTACAAACATCGCTTTAACATGACTCCGTTTTACATACATGTAAATCAATTTACATTTCAATTTACATTGAACCTACATGAAATGACGCTCGATGAGGGCTTTTAGTTTGAAGGGCAGCAGCCGGATGTTACCTCTGAACTTAACGGCTTCAATGGATTTGACATCCAAGACGTTTCTCCTGCAAATGCGACGAGATGAAAGCTAACGTTGGTTATCTTTTTAAACTTTCACTACCAGCTACCATTCCGCTTTCTTAGTTATTTCTAGAGTTTTTTTTCCCCGGTGATAGAATTTGTGTATTTGTCCGGTAGGAAAGCCTGTAATTGTGACAAAGACCTCAACTGCAGTGATAATGGATTGATCCATGCTGTTGAAGAAGCCAAGAATGGATTGAGCTACGGAAGCTAAGCTAGCGTTAGCCGGCTAGCCATGGAGGGAGATAGAGGAGCTCGTGACTTTGTATTGTTGGCGTCTATTCCGTAAAATGAGTTGATATAAGTTAGACACCGTCCAAAACTATTCAGTCCACGTATGTAATTCTTATTAAAGTGCGCCAGTGCTATGCTGCGCACACGCCCTGAATATGTCAGCTGTCCTGCACATACCGCAGCTACCCAGTTGGCTGTCATTACATAGGTCCCATCCTACTCAGATGCTAGACTTTTACTCTGCAGCCAAACACACAGGCTGGGCTGGTATTTAATACACTAAATTAAACTAGGTCATTTTAAAGATTCAAATGTAGAGTTGATGTTAAACCTGCTCCCACCAAACTAGAATCAGGTCTAACTAGTTTCAGATTTACTTTGGTCTTACATTTATTTACTTCCACTTGAAAGGTTTTGATAACACTTTACGTAAGTTGCGGACACCCTGCAGCCTGGGCAGTGCTGTCAAGTTAGACTAGTAGGTGATCCCTCCTCAGTTGTATGGGAAACAGTGCTGGCTGTAGCAGGACTGTTGTAGGTCAACGATGGGAGGTTCGGTGTCTTGCTGCATCTCTCCTGGAGAGAGTCCCAAGATCCACAGGAGAGAGGTGGAGCTGGAGGAGTATCCCATCACCACCACTGAGGACGTGAGCGAAGACACCGGGACCTACCTGCAGCACATCAGTGACAGGGAGCTCCCAGACGGTGGGTTTACTTTGTAGTGTGTCTATTGCTTTTAACAATGACTGACTCTCATTTCTTATCTACAGTTTAGCATTAAATTATACTTGCATCTTTCAGAGCTGGCTCAAGAGGCCAATCCATCAGACCACCCAAGAGCCAGCACGCTGTTCCTCAACAAGTCGCAGACAGATGGTATCAGTATTTCTCTGTAGAAGATGTCGTTATTTGAATTGCTTAAAATGAACTTTTCTTTGAATCTCCCAATCTAACAAACTTTTTTCCCCATTTCAGTTCGTGAGAAAAGGAAAAGCAACTACATGAATCATGTAAGTGAGAGGCCTACATGTGCTTGATATGGCTTGAAACAGAAAATTAGTCTGAAGTATTTAAGTGAGGACTTGTACTTTGTAAAGGGAGTCTTAGCATTAGTTATTTTAACATTTCTTCCTTCACTTTTAACTCAGCATCATCTAGGATTTAAACTGATGTTTCTCCAGTTATGTGTGTTTCTAAAACCTTTTTGCCACTTTTTTTTTAAACATTAAACAACATTACTGTTTCTGTATCAGACATCCCCAGGACTCCTGACAAAAAAATACAGTTCCTGCTCAACAATATTCATCGATGATAGCACAGTCAGCCAGCCCAACCTCAAGAGCACGATCAAATGGTAAGTGACTTCACCTCCGTCTTCTAAAGATCTTCTCAGGAATAGTTAGGATTTTTAGTGGGCTGGTTACCTGGAAGGTCAGCGGTCATGTGACGAGGGAGGAATTTGTGACGACCAGTGACGAGGAATTTGTCCTCCACCTCTCAAAAAAGTTGTTCCACTGATAACACGTTTTCATTTGAACTAATATAACAAGTCAGGAGTGTTGCAAGATTTTTCTGAACTTCAGACAAAGCATCAAGTTTTCTTTAAATACCAGTTGCAACAGGCGTGATCTGCAAAGCAGTCGGAAAAATCACAGAGACAGGAAGAAGACATAATATTCAAATACAACATTGGAGCTGTTGTTTGGTGCAGAGGAATAAAATCACATCCAGTGGTTCATTGTTTGTCTGTGTCGATATCTCTCCTTCCAGCGTCGCACTGGCCATATACTATCATATAAAAAACAGGTAGGAAAAGTTTCATATACTGTCATAGATTTCACCTCTTGCAGGTGCTGTTGTACTGTTTTCTGTCTGTCCTGCACTTAGGTGTTTAGTGAAGAAATAAAGCGATAATTGAATTGGCCTAATTTGGCGTTTATCAAATTGTTTTAGCATAAAAGCAACTTCTTGGTGGTGGCCAGTAGTTAGGAAACACACCTTAATAATCAAATCATTCTATCAAACTTTTGTTGGTAGACGATAGTTAGTTAGTTAGTTAGTTAGTTAGTTAGTTAGTTAGTTAGTTAGTTAGTTAGTTAGTTAGTTAGTTAGTTAGT
>JBBMJY010000017.1:5913164-5981011 GCA_037833715.1 Toxotes lorentzi | reverse complement strand
GATAGATAGATAGATAGATAGATAGATAGATAGATAGATAGATAGATAGATAGATAGATAGATAGATAGATAGATTTTATTAAGTGTTAATGGCATCATAGCAACGTTTTTAATAGGTATAAGTAGATTAGTTAGTATTTAATCTCTATTAGTGGTAAGTAAGTAGTTAGTTGTCCGTGAGTAAATTAGTTTCAAGCCTTTGCTGACGTCATAGAGACTTTTTTTCTGATGTTGATTGGTTATTTCAAACTGAGCTTACAAGTTTTTAATGATCACAAATTATGTCACATCTTGCCAGTGGAGAAAAGCCGGTTAGCTCATCAAGACATAAAGTCAGTTGGAACATTAAGTGATAAGAGGTTAGTGAAGTACTTTGCAAATCAGTATTTATTTAGATAAGACGTCTCACCTTTGTGTTCATCATATCATGGAGCTGGAATTCCATTTAGGATCAGGTTGAAGAAAGAAAATGTTAAAACACTGGTATTGATCTTTGACGCTATTAAACCCACACCGATAAACGATGATCATTTTGTACAATGGGATGAAAATGATATAATATGCACATTTAACATCAGCTTGTTAACATTCTTCTCCTGCAGAGATTCAAACCGCTCGCTGGATATATTCGATGAGAAGAAGCACCCTCTGTCGGTGAGTTGAGGTATTTGATTACATAAAGCAGCGATGTTTACTATTCGCTCTGTGCGGATGGACCAGTGATGATGATGATGACCCTTTGCCCAACAGCGAGAAAAGGTTCCAGATGACTACTCTGTGGTTGACCCAGAACACAAACTCATCTACCGCTTTATAAGAACACTCTTCAGCTCTGCTCAGCTCACTGCTGAATGTGCCATTGTTACTCTGGTAAGTTAACAGCTCCAGGTTTACATTACAAGAGTCTGATAAATGAGTAAAAGACACAGTCTCCTATCTTTATCACTGTTAAGTTTGTATATTGCCTGTGTGAACGGATGGTTGTGTGCTGTCTTAGGTGTACCTGGAAAGGCTGCTGACTTATGCTGAGATGGACATCTGTCCTTGTAACTGGAAGCGCATTGTTCTCGGTGCCATCCTGCTGGCTTCCAAGGTCTGGGACGACCAGGCTGTGTGGAATGTCGACTACTGCCAGATCCTGAAAGATATCACTGTGGAGGACATGTGAGTTTCTTTACTTACTTACTTTTGATCCATCAAATAACTGTTTATTGAACAAAAGCCGATTGGGCAACATGTTGCAGCCCAATGTTGTAACTTTTCTCATAAAAATGTGAAACTCTCTGACAGAGTCTCTGCTTCACTCCATGTTTTGCAGGAACGAGATGGAGCGTCACTTCCTGGAGCTGCTCCAATTCAACATCAATGTCCCAGCCAGCGTCTACGCCAAGTATTACTTTGATCTGCGCTCACTGGCTGATGACAACAACCTCAGTTTCCCACTGGAGCCACTCAGCAACAAGCGGGCCCAAAAACTGGAGGTGAGTCAATCCCTTTGTGCAGATGAAAGTGTCCAAAATCAGATTGTTTTTTTTTTTTGCTACTGAACTGGTGTTGTTTGTTGTTTGTGTTGTAAATGTGTTATGCCTTGGCGGCTCTCGTGTTGTTCAGACAGCTTTGTGCTTATGATATTGTCTCTAGGCCATCTCCAGGCTGTGTGAAGACAAGTACAAGGACCTGAGTAAATCTGCTATGAGGAGGTCTGTCAGCGCAGACAACCTGGTTGGTGTGAAGAACTCCCAGGCTGTGCTTTCTTAAGTCTAAGACAGCCATCTGAAATCTGGCGAGGAGGTGGACCGACGGGGTCAGAGTGAAGCTACAGGATGTGGTGCCACACTCAAGAAATTCATCAAGAGACATTTCCAAAATAGATTACATTATTATTAGTAACTGAAATGTTTCATCACAAAATGTTAAATGTCAGCTTTGGGGAAGAACAAAAAAAAAAACATGGGTTTACCATCAATATCTCTAAAATATAATGGATCCTGTCTCTATGTGTTCATTACAAAGAACTTCAGGTATCTGCCTTTAAAGCATGGTAATTTGGTGACTGTCATGTTTTTATTTCAAATTGTGGATGCCTAACTTTGGAAGGAATTAGTATGAAAATGCTTCCTGTTGCCACACAAATTGAGGACGTCATCTTTTTTTTTTTTCGTCACTCATCAGTCTCTTTTGGGGAGTATTTTCTCTGGCTTTGGCCCTCTTCTCTCCACCAGCTGTATCCCCTCTCCTTTATTCAGACAATGACAAACTGTCTTGAACTACCCTGTGGTGTAGTTCTGCACATGGACAAAGAGTAGACTTTGTTTTGCTTACTATGTAGGCTCCTATAGCTGTGAAATGTACGAGACTTTATTTAATTCAAAAATAAATTTCAGTCGCTGTTTGAAGTTGAGGCTGCTTAGGTGGGAACATGTGTCATGGTGTTTTTTGTTTCAGGAGCTGTAAAGTCTTTTGGACGAATGAAGATATTTGGAAAAGGAGTGAAAAAACCAACCAAGTGATCGTGGCTTTACTTTGATATGTGATTGCATCTATGAAGTCTTGTTCTTTTGTAAAAAGAGTCTTTTTTGTTTAAAAAAAAAAAAATCATAGTACAATGTGATAATGAGCTTCTTCTGTAAAAGTGGTCAGGCATCACATATTTACCTTGACATTATACAGCTAAGCTGAATTTAAAAGCTAGTTTTACTGTATATCACCAGTGAACTTTTATAGTAAATATGTGTCTGATAATTGGTTTAAAAAAATAAATTATTGACTTATTGAGTCACCAGAACATACCATTATTAGCTCTTGCAGGAGATTGTTTATTGGCACAGATCTCAACTACCTGCTAATACCGTATCCAGTATAAACTGTCAGTAAATGTCAGTGATTATTAGTTTAGTTCATAACTTCAATTGGACTATAGGAAGAGCACCAGAGATCAGACGAGTTTGTTTCTGCTGAAGGGATCTGTTGCACACCCTAACTCTTCCAATAAAACTTAGCATCAGTGTAGAATAGATGACAAGCTCTTGAGCATCATATATCTTGTGCATGAAGCACTTTGCATCATTTAAGTAACATGGCAAGTAGCCAAATATTAAACATTAAAGATTGTCCCTTTTTCCACACGCCTGTGATACAAGTCTGACTTGAAGGAGCTGATTGCAGTCTGGCTGCTGGTCCCATGGGGGCACTGATGTTCCAAGCAGAAGCCCCATTATTGCTGAAACCTTCAGGCTGAAACAACCGCAGGCTCATATACTCCTTGACCATGATACCTACAACCATGTTGCACAGCTTGTTGGTCAGGAAGGAGCAGTCCAGGGCTGGTGTCTATGCCCAAAACTGCTGCTTATATCAGGCAGGTAGTCACAGTGATTACAGATCACACGGATCACAGTGACGTTTGCCAACCACATGGTGATAGTTTTTTTTTTTTTAAGTGATATATACGTGTGTATGTGCACTTTCTGATCAGTTTAGATGAAGAGCTTTTTCACAATCAGAAAATGAACGAATTGATGAGATAGATTCTGCAAATGGTCCTGACACACTGCACTATAATATTGTGGGGTTGTCTGCTAATATGATCGGAAAAACAGCAAGATAATTTCAGGCTTAGGTCTTTCTATTTGTATTCCACCTCTTCAATTTCAGTGGGACCACTTTCCTCCATGTCTCCTAGTAACTAGTAATTTACCAATGGCCCCTCCTCTATACACTGCATTTAGTTCAGGACCTATAGATACTCAGCAAACAGTGTTCTGCCCCTAAGCATGAAAATACAACCTGTGCATATGAATTCCTTAAACAACTCTTTCTCCAACTCATCCAGCAACACAGATGCAGGTGACTGGAATCAACATGCGGATGAAATTTCAAGCTTTCTTTCCTGGGACTTTTCTTTTTCACAGAAAACATCCCTTGCGTTTTTTCTTCTTTTTCTTGGCTGTGCCCTTTTTTCATCTATAACAAATGGATTGCTCTTTTTTCTGAAATATAAGCAGGTGCTGTGGCAGCCAAAAAATATATGCGCTTCTGCTTTTGGGATGACTTTTGTAATTGCTTTAGTTGTATTATCTTCTATAATGCGTAAGCAAACTCAGATGTATGGATGGTGGTGCATAATTCAGTTTTGTATATTGCGTTGTTTTTACCTGACATCCCAGATTACTTTGGTTCTAATGGCTGTAGAACGCTACATATTCATTTGTCATGGCATCCACTACCTGAGGATAGTTAATACCAACTGTGTTACCATTAGTTTGGGACTCACATGGCTGGTCAGTGTGACAATGAGCTTTCATGGAGGGTTAGTGCTGAGCCAGATTCAGTGTGACTTCCAGCAGCAAACCAGCGGGCTCTTGTGCAATGCTGTTACCATCAAGGAACACATCAGATTTTCCTGGGAAGAGGACTTGCTGGTTTTTGGGCCCCCATCTGTCATCACAATTTTTTGCGTATTGGCCATCTGCTACTGCTATGGGTGCATGTATCATGTAGCACTCAGGGTGAGCATGGCTCTTAAGTGTAGTAATCATAGAGCCAACTGCACCGTGGGACTCTACTTTTTAATGTTTTTCTTGCAGGTGTTATTCACCACTTTTTTTGTCATCCTTACAGTGATGGGGAAAACAAAAGCACCCTCCTGTAGGATGATCACCCCCATACTGACACCACTTCTATTTATAATACCTTCATGCATCAATGCAATCTTCTTTCTCACCCGGAACCCGCAGATTAAGAAACTGCTCTCTTCTGCCTACCATCAGAAAATCCAATCTACTCTCAAGACAGAAGTGGAGGTGCTTCAGCAGAATACAGGAGAGCACACATGTCAGGTTGAAGGCAGACGGCAGATGCGGAGGGAGAACGTGGCGACAGTGACTCATATTTTACCAGGCAGCGTTTTCCCTTCTAGTTCTGAGGAGTGTTAATAGGCACAGAAGACTGACTGCTTTCGGATGTCTCCAGGGTCCCTTTAGCAGAGGCAAACTACTCAAACTACTACACTACAAATGCTCCATTGTTGGTCACATTTTTCGTAGCATTCTTATATGGCACAATTGGCCTAATTGCTATCATCAACTGATCATAAATTCAGCTCATGATTTATCATGACCCTTAATGTTCTGTAGATATGTTTACAGTTCGGTGGCAACAGGCATTTTGTGGTTAATAGGAGGTGTGATTTTTATCCCTGTAGATATGTTAATTTAATTAACAATTGGTTACACACATGCACACTCACACAAGATGGCTCTGTAGTTGGTATGTGTAATCGAGAAGTGCTCCAACATACTGTGCTGACTGTATTTTGTAGATATTATTAGTTATTCATTGATTTCTGTTACATTCAGTGTTCATTTCTCATTCACGATATGCAATATTAATTTTGCCTCCTAAGGGTTAAGATTAATGTGACTTTGAATTTGATACATTGTGAAGTACTCAGTGTTATTAAGCATTGGTTTTTGTCAATGTTATTTGCATGAGTTTGTTGAAGGTAATATATTATTAACATCTAAATGTTGTCATTAAGGTTTTGTTGTAACTTTACTCCAGTATATCCTTCAGATACTTGTGTATAATTAAACATATTTGTTGGATCTACTTTATAGTTTGAACACCTGTTTCTTTTTCAGTCACAACTTTGGAAAAGAGAACCAAGATTGACATAAGATTTGCACACACATTAGCAAATACCTGAGAAAAATAGGGTGCATTTCATACATCTCTAAAGGCATGCAGCCTTTAGAGTTCTATGGCTTTTCAAAAAATGGGAAAATTATCAAATTTATCACCGATCTCTTTTAAAGTCGAATAAGAAACATTAAAGTGCACTAGGTGGGAACATACACATGCTTATTTACACTTATCAAAACTGCAATCTGTCTCTTACCTTAACCAAAGTACCATTGTTTCTTAAACCAAGCCACAACCAAGGCTGTGGATGTGAGCCCTAGTCTCTGGTGTGACAGTCGTGTGCTTTGTGCGCGTGCCATTAACTTGGCTAATTCTAGTTTAATAGCAGCATCTGTGTGACTAAAATTATCTTTGGATTGCTATGGCAGCACAGGTAGTGTGTGGCCAATGTGATATGAGGAGCAGGAAAATGTTGAAACGATATGAGGAGGAAGAGGTAGTGTGTCTCACATCACATCCCATTAATTTACTTCTGGTCTGGTCTTAGGTAAGGTAATGAATTTCATGGCTTCTACTAATCCTAACTTATTATAAAACAGTGTAGTCTTGACAAAAGATAAAAGATAAAATGTATGTTAGGTACATTAGCTATATAGGTATAGGCTACTGTACCTATATAGGTATAGGTATAGTAGCTATATCCTTTCCTCAGTCAAATTACATTTGTTCCTAGGAAGAAACTGTTACAGCTATATTGAAAGCTGTAGAATGTAGTTTTACACACGCATCGATTGATTTGAAGAAAATCTGTCAGTACATAAAAACGCATTCCTTCACTGTGATCTCAATTATGCTTCCAAGGACAATTAGTTTCTCCTTTTATCTCATTTCTTTCTTCTTTTTTTTATTGAACTACACCACAGACAAGAAATATTTTCTACAATCCAGCAGCAGCAATCCAACACCTCCACATCTCTTTAACCATATTTAGATAATAGTGATGGAGAGGAGAAGAAGGGGTTCATGCTTTAGTTCTTTTTGTATATTAACTGTAGCAAGGTTTTCCTTTTTGTCATCTGCATCTTGTGATGATTTAGTGGCAATTAAACTGTTCAAGGTCTTTAGTAGCTGAGGTTTTTGTATTGGGGGAGTCAAATCAAACTAATGTCCAGTGTTTAGAGTTTGCCTCAGCGGGAAATCAGCCTGTTGTGCCCTGTATGGTGTTTTTCTGCCAGTCTGCTCTCTGGTAATTGTGTCAGGAGGCCCAGACCAATCCTTTTCTCCTTGCAGCAACCTCATTTTTGACATTTTCTTAACCTCAAATACTTTAAAGTGGTATACACAGTAGTGTAATTTCTCTTTTTGCAGCTAATTCAAGCTGAGAGGTTGCTGGTGGCAGAATTGTAGTCCCTATTTGTAACCACAAAGGGGCAGTGCTGCTTTTTTTTAAGATGACTTGCCTGACTGCAGGTGTGAGATTAGTCCATGTGTTAATGCGACATCCTCCCCGACTCTCTCAAGCTCTGGTGCAGCTTGCTTGTATCATCGTCAGACGGGGGGATGCCAGGCCACTTTCATCAGAGGGATGAAGACCTGCAGATGATTGTTTGTTTGAAGTGTTATTGCTGATATAATGCTGAAATTGCAGTATTGACCAATAGGCAGGAAACCATTCAAAAGCATTTAAAAAAAAAAAGAAATATTCCACTTAGCATTTCTAATGGCAGAAAAAGGCACGAATGAAAGGTTTATTAAATTTATTTAGATAATCCTTCTGAAATTTATTGATGATATCTACTCAATATGCAGATGTGAGTGGGTCGTATTAATTTATTTGATCACAGGCTTGTTTAGCATTTAACTTCTGCACAAATGTGTGCACCACCTTCACTGTAGTAAATACCTGCATCCAGTTAAGCTCATGTCAGTAAAGGTACATGAAAACTGTCATAACCTGAAATGAATAGTGTGTGTGCATGTACGCCTGTGACTGTGTGTGTGTCCTGTAGGGATCACAGTGCCAGTGCAGCTTCATTAATCTCTCTGCATCATGGGACTTGTCTAAACTCTAAAAGAGGGCTAGAGAGAGCAAGCTGCACCCCCGGGAGTCACTCCGTTTACCCTCCACACACGCAGGTCACTCCTCATATCACATACTCTTCAACTATACAATGTCAAACCCTCCAATAGGCCTGAAAAAACAGAAACGTTGCTGCTGATCTGTGCAGAATGTGTGTGATCTGTGTTTTTGCGTGTGCATATCTGTGTTTCTCCATGCATGAAGAGTGATAGAAGGTGAGATTAGACAGTGAGACTTTTTCAGCAGTATGTGGGTCATACTGAACGTGTTGCATGACTTCTTCAAGTAGAAAAAGGCAAAACTGTGCCACAACTGTATCATAAATATTAATTTCCCTTCAATAATGCATAGGAAAGCACATACACTGATTACATTACAAAACTTACTGCTATAAATATCTCAAGACGCTCACATAGGGATAAGATTCACACTATACACTTACTATACTGTATACTACAGATTAGAGTTGTTTTTTAATAAACCTGGATGTCTTTCAGTGTCGCCCTGCTCAAAAACAATGAGAAGAAAAATATGATCTTTCACAGCTTTGAACACAAAAATCAGTATCTGTAGCTGTCCAGGAATCAGACATTAGACAGTCAAGTATAATCAAATCACCTGTTTCCCTTTCCTTTTAAAACACTGCACTCTTGTGCAGAACTGAACAGAGTGGATTCACCGCAAAAGATTCTGCTAAAAGAAAAGAAGTTTCCCTGTGTGGAAGATGAATGAGAAAATAAATGGCACTTTTAATTAAATTAGCCTGGGAGGATGTAACATATTTGGCATCTATGCTGCTCTGATCCACCAGTCAGTCTCTTACAAAGCAGCTCCGCAATTCTCTCTCCGTGTGCCATGGTGTACTCTGACTACTCTTTCTTGAATTACATCATTTATATCACAGCCACATGTGGTTAAAGTAAAAAAGTGTAAAATGTTGTAAGTCATTTTTCTTGCCTTAGAGAGTTGTATCAAAGGAAAATTTCTGCACAAACTGGACTGTATCACTCAAGGAAAAGAACTGGACAGGATAGCAAATTGACTGCAGCATGTGCTTTTGAAGCTTGTAGTATGGTGCAACCATAAATCCCTGTAATCACTGACATGAGGACTGCACTGTCCTCATTAGTTGTTGTTCAGATCCAGAAAGCTCTTACTGTCTTATGGTCCACATGCTGTTTCAGCAACTCTCTCACCAGCCAAGAACATCAGTCTTGGATAATACTGCAAAAATCCTTAAATCATGTTCAATGACAATTTTTTTTTTTTTTTTTTTTAAATCTCACTTTCAGATTTGGTTCAAAACCTCCATGATTCCAGTTTTATCATCTTAATAGCTAATTTAAAAAGTACAAATACAAATGTTTGTGTATTTTTGTTTTGTGCATGTCCGTGTCTCTAATCCAAGCTCTTACCGTCTCTTCCATCACAACTTTGCCGTCCCACTGTTGCTACCACTGAGCTGGCACAAAAATGGTCGTCAACTGCTGGTTCATCTCTCCTCTAATGAGCTTGGTGTATGATTTAAACCTTGTTTTGCACCCCTGGCTTCTGGCATCGGGGAAAAAATACCAGGCCAGCCACTTTGTAAGTGTTAAACCAGACATTAGGCAGATGCCAACAAGACCAAATGCACTTCGACCTTTAAGGGGAATAGGAAAGATGTTGAGGAAATGAAATGGTTTCCCTTTCCCTTCATAAACCTTACTGCAGGCTTTAACATTAAAAGAGTTGATAAAGGACACAGAGTGAATTATAGTGCATGTAGTGGTGAGGTTACATGCACCTCTGCGATTGGAAATCTTATACATGACTGAGCCGCTGTGCTGTGCTGGCTGCTAAGAGTCAACAGTCCTTTTCACAATAGTTTTCATCTAAAACACAAAAGTGCTTATCCGTATACACGTTTTCATTTGCACAGCAAATGAGAAAATGTTGGTTGTGCAGAACCAGGATCCTTTTTTTTTTCGTGCAAGTTGAATGCATTCCAATGCAATTTGTCCTGAGTTTTGCTTTTTATGGCGCAGTGTACAGTATTTGATTGTGCAGCATTCTGCAACCTGTGGCATGTGTGTTAGCATGATACTGTACACTGATGGTGTTTTAGTTCTGAAGAAGGTAAAATGCTTTTAACTGCAAATTCGTAAGTCATAGGACTATGTCCAACTCAGACAATAAAAATCTTGTGCAGTAGCAGCAGAGGTGTTGATGTTAAAAGCGACTTGCATTTAATTTTCTTTTTTCTTCCATGGTGAGTTGACCATTGCCAAGGTCACGCTCAGATTTTAGTCTGCACATTTCAACATTACTTGAGGTCAGATGTACAAGACACATGTACTGACAAAAAGAGTTTTATATTTGAAAAAATAATGGCCAAAATGGTTAACTGTCTTCCATTAAACCAGTTCACACCAAAGGTTAATTTGTTCTGACGGTCATGATGGTCCTGTCAGAATTATAGTCGGCATTAAATCATAGAGTGTGACCTAGCCTTTAGAAAAATTTGGTTCTTTAAGTACGAGGTCAAACAGTCACCCTTTTCATTTATGATCTTCATGATAACTTACAGAAAAATGTCTTTAGGAATTCTTGCTTTTTTCTTATTCCTGTATCAGAATAAGAAGTCCAACTGGACAGGAGGTGTGAATAGGGAGTTACGAAGGGAGGAGGTTTGGCAGGTTTGGGGCATTTGAGATGCAGCCGAGGCCCTGTGGTCACCTGGCAACCGGCAGAGCCTGTGTTTTAATGTTCCTTTGCGCGCTGTGATCAGCAGATGCATTAGAATGATGATGACGCGCTGAGTAGAACAAAACTGTTTTTAATGGGCTAGAGGCCTGGCTGCTGAGCAGTGCTGGTGCAGAGCAAAGAGTGGAGGCATGGGTGAAGTTTGTGTGTGTACGTTTTTCTTTTTCTCTTTTTATATCTGTGTTAATCAGTACACAGTATTCTCTCCACACAGTTTATTGATCAAGCTCAGTTTATTCCTCCTGAACAAAGTCTAAATTTTACTTGCTGGTGATGCTAGATGAAAAGTCAGGATCATCAAAGTCAGTAGGATTCATCCTCTTGGGACAGTGAAAGCCTAAACCAAATTTCATGCCAATCAATTCAGAATTGGTGGTGGAACGACTGATGAACCAACAGACTGGCAGACATTTTGACATGTGGTTCCTAGGCAGGAGCCAACAGTGGCTTTGGGAAAACTGTAAAACTGACTGCAGAACAGTGTCAAAGCCACAGTGGATCTATTGTTGACCTTCACGATCAGGTAACTGTCCAATAGCCTGATTCCTCAGCCAAGAGACTGTAATAAAGCTAATGGAGCAAAAGAAAATAGAGGGAATGGGGGGAGGAGACCAGGAGACAGCCATGCTTAGGTTCCCTGTCCAACCTCCTCTGTGAGGCACATGGGCTATATGTATATGACATGTCATCATCCATGTCTGCCTTTACATGAGCTCCTCCATTTCTCCATTGCTCTGTTCCTTTTCCACTCTCTCTTCTTTCATGTCTGTATAATCCTCTTTTGTATGACTCGTTTATACTTTCTGCTTTTTAATCAGGATAATTAGGCTTAGACTTTTCCCATGCCACTCCTTTCCTGCAGAAGATGGTGGAATACTTTTGCTAAATAATGCTCTTATTATTGAAGGATAATCATCTAAAACGTTATTTAAAGGTTATATTTTTATGACAGCGGTGAAGGTTGAAGATAAGGCAGTGAGGTAGGGGTTTATGGCCCATGATGCTTTATATTGTCCAGAACAAAATCAATTTTAGTGACAACGCTACGCTCTACAGTGGGAAATGAGATGAGGATACAAGGCTGCATCACAGGGTCCTGCTCAGCTTTGCATGACTCCTGCCTTGTCTCTTCTCATCTCACTGTTCCTGACACAAAAGATGATCTTTGATCATTAGTACTGTGGGTGAATAGTTTCAGAAAGGACTGGAATATCTTTCATTTCGATTGTGCAAGCATGTTTTTGCAAAAATATCCAGCTCATGGAAGACAGTGGGGGATCTTTCCAAGTTAGCAGAAAACAACAGACACTAGGCAATGATCTCAGCAAGTGAGATTTACACCACAGATGAAATGAAAAGTTTTAAAAGCTCTCTGTGTTGTTTAATGATTTCATAATATCAATATATATCTTTTGAACATACCTTATATATTAGCTCTACAAATCATTTGTTTAGGTTACTTCCAGTCCAGTCACTTGTCTTCTGCTCCTTTGCTGCTCTTCTTCTCTTTTCCTCAATCAATCAAAGCCTAGAATGATCTCTTCTCATTTCCCTTTTTCACTCGTTTCAAGAAAAAATAAAGCTCAGCACTCCATACATGGACATGTAAGATAGACATTTTTTGCAGTGCAGCATTGCCGAGCACTTATGCTGCTCAGCAGCCGCAGTAACAGTTAACAGGATTAGACATGGCTTACATAAACATCTCCCATGGCAACAGTGCACCGGCAAAGGCAGGGAGATTTCCCTCACCGGAAAACATCATCGTTGGTGTGGTCAGCTGAGCTGGCTTTGATGCATGATGTTTACAGCCATGTGTTTCCTGTGCATGCAAAATGTGTCCATCTTAGCACATCCTTGTTTTACAGCCACTACCACCATCAATTTTGGTCAGTAAAGGGATCCTACTAGTTGAGTAAATCATGTTTGATAAATTGCTTTTTTATGTGCAGTTTTGTCTTTAATGTTTCAGTCCAAAGCCAAAAGACTGCAGCTTAAATGCTCCTTGTATGTTTGTATAGCCTCTCTACAAGCTGTGTGTCTTTTTGTTTGTGTGCGACACTGTCTTCTGGTCTGCCAGTGTTGTGACAGTTTGGCAGCGATGCCTGAAGTTGTGTCCCGTTGAATATACTAGGCCTTTAGAATGGTTCATTTCCCATAATTCCCTCTGGAGAGGCACATCGCTCACTGCCTCTGATGGCTTCAGCTCTGAAGGAGAGTAGAAGTCTCTGTGTCTCTTGCAGTTTCCCTCGAAATGTTTCTGCTAATATCTAGTTTAAATTTTCTGTCCACGAAAGAGGTCAGCTTTGCCACAGCTTTAAAGGGGATAGAGGAAAATTTGGCACTTTCACTTCTCAAATGGCCTGCATAGTTCTGTGGTACATATAACTGTATAGCCAGTTGTTCAGACAAAATATATCCATTTAAAACAGACTTTATATTTGGACTAAGACTCAGTTTGTGTGAATCCATTTAAATCGATAAAAGGTGCTGCAGTATGTGTATCAATTTGTAAATTGCAATTTATACCTTTTTATTATCAAACAAAGAGGAAGATGACGCGTACACACAAAGATATATACACACATTTACCCTTGTAACCACATAAAAGCATATACACACAGTTTTAGGCTTAAGGGAAGGTTGAAAAGACAAAAACCAATGAATAATAATAAACATGTTGTCACCCATGAATGATGCAGTTCCCATCACATTGTTTTGCAGTAGTGAGTTGTGACCTCTTTGGTCCAGTAACATTAGGGCAGGACTCATTTGAAGGATTTTGGTGACATTTACAGTGATATAAAAATATGCAAAAAACTACATTTTTTGGCACATAGAATTTAATAGTGGAACAGTATCCCAAGGACATTAACAAGGTAACAACATGGAAAAGGTCTTTCTCATTTTCACGGGACCTTTAACATCTCTTCTCCTTCACCTAACCATTTCAGCAGCTCCTCTTTCCTTGTAATTGTCTCTCTTCATCCTCAGTCTCTGCTGTTAATTTGACCCCCTCCTTCTTCACTCTGTGTGTTTCTGTCTGCTTTGCTCTGTCCTTTCCCATTTGTCCCTTTCCTTCTTCTCTCTGCCTCTCAGCTTAGATAAGGTGATTTAGAAGGAAGGGGAACTGCTCCGCTGCCTTATGGGCGGGACGTGTTTTGCCTTTGCTCATTTTTTGTCTATTTCCCTAATGTTCTTATTTGCTTAAGAAGCAGACAGACCTCACTGTCACTACGTAAATTTAATGTCACTCACTGTGACAGTTTACATTGGCCACATCCAGTATGTCCTCTTTCTCTCCTGTCTATATTTTGCACCGTTCTTGCTCATTCTCATTCAAGGCTGCTGGGTACTTAATGCCATAACAAATTCTAGTTATGTAGGTGTGTCCAGACAAAGGACACAAAGAAACAGCACAGTGGCTTTGAAATCACACTTATGTAGTGCACAAGACTATTTTGCAAATTAGGACTTCACCCAGCAGCTCAAGCTGTATGACCATCCTTAGTTCTAAAAATCATAGGAAAGCATCTTTATTTCTCTGCTCCAATATTTTCACTCACATTGTCAATCCAAGTTCTCCAAATTAAATGCAAAAACACACTCTTGGTCTTTGCCCTCCAGAATGATATGTAGGCGTTTTCTGATCTCGCAACACAATGGAAAGATCAGCTAGATCATCACTGGAGAAAAATCAACTGGGGCTTTCAAATAAAATTCTGCACTTGTTAAGGTTTAGTTCGCTGTGACTAGGTATTAGCAAGAACTCTTGCCAAGAACATGGAGTCAGATTTGATTTTTTGATTTGAGTTGATTTCCATCTCTAAGTCTACCCCAGATTGGTCAAGACAGATCTCTGTTATCTTCCCACAGCACAGTAATTGCTGGGATAACAGCATTTTCTTGTGAAGGGCTTCAAGTGTGTGAAGGACTGTGCTCTTCTGCTCTGCCTTTTCTCATGCAATCTGAAATGCATGTTCTGTGATGATCCACAAGACACTTTATATTCCCTCCCTCTGGTGTCATGGTTATTTTCTCTCATCTTTATCCTCAGCACTGCAAATTGCCCCTATCCTGATATCTCATTGCCGAGTCTTGCTTTGCAGATGAACTGGATGGTGCTGGACTGTCACTTTGCCTTACAACACAACAGAGTCTCAGCAGTCATTGTTTAAATCCATGGCTGTGATTGGTGATAAATGTGTATAATTAGACTGAGTAAGGGCCTGTAGTCTTCCTATTGATTTCATGGCTCATTTAGGGAATTAAGAGGTCTGCAAATTCCTAAGCACAGCAGACAGGATGAGGGGATTAAATGGCAAAGGTCCCATCTTCCAGAGACTGAAACTTTGTCTTGCATGCACATACAGTTACTTGAAGAGATTCTTATGAGTGAGATACGATGATAGGGTGCAGACCAGTTGCAATAAATGATCTAATTTTATATTTTTAAGGTACTTTGAAACGTGTACCAATGACAAGCTTTTTCTTAGTCCTGCTTAGTCCTGTGCCACTCAGAATAAATCAGCCACAGCTGAAACGTGTCTCTGACATTGTTGTTTCTGTCCCATTTACTGTTGCCAGCACCTCTGAAGGGGGAGTGTATGATCTGAACACCGTGTTCACCTTGAGATGTCTCCCCTGGCACTGGTGTATTTGTCCACCACAAGGGGGTCTTTAACCTACATAGGTAGCTACATTAGCAGGACTAAAAGCATGCTACAAAACAGCAAAGTCAGCAGCGGGACGTGAACTATGAGTTGGATGTTGAGATAGATAGCTTCCCTCAGGCTTTTTCCAAGCTTGCGCCAAATGAAAATAGCCACATCACAATGCGTGGTCCAGGCTCACATCTTGCGATGACCAGAAGGAGGATGATAAGTTCGATTTCATAAACATCATGCTGGATTTTTTTCACACATCAGAAACATTCCATTGATAAAACAACACTGGAAATGACATTGATAGTTTTTTTTAATTGTTTGTTTCATTGCCCTTTTATGTTCATTTTATTGCTCTGTGCTTGCTTTGCTTGGGGGGCCAGTGAGGTAACCACGAGCAGCTTTGTTGCTAACCAGTGAGAGTGGTAATTCCTTCATATGCAGCATGCACTTTAGCTAAATACACTATTGTGTTTTCTTACATTAAAAATGTGAGTATAGGCCTTAGATCTCTGTTACTGTAAGAGAGAAACTGTGTTTCAGTAACAGCTATCATTCCACTGTGCCGTCTATATTTTAGTTTTTGTGATTTCTAAAAAAGCCAAACAAGAACCAGCCTCTACCCTTGCTTGAGGTTCATTAAGGTGAAAGCTGCACTGTGCGCATGATTTAAAGGAACGGAGTGGAGAGTCAGGGGTCGATTCTAATTTGGCCTCGGACTGCAGCTGATTACGACGATAACAGTGCTGCTGAGTTGCATTACACTGCTGTCGTCTGGCTGATACCTGATTGCAGCTTATCAGGGGCATTTACATCACTGATTACCTTCTGCCTGCTGTGGCTGCACCCAGATCCGCTGTCCTTGTCCAGACTGTAAGACAGTAAACCTGACAAATGTCACTATGGAATTCTTGATAATGACACTTACATGAAAGCATAAATTAAATCTATTAGGATTTGCAAAATGCAAAGAGTCAAAGAAAAAAAAATGCAAATAATAATAATCTGGAATTGTCTTTTAACAGCTTCACAACAACTGATCATGTTTATTGCCATTATCCTGACGGTATTAACAAACAGTGTAGATCCTCTTCTCTGTTAATACCTTCATCATCACCCCTTCCCACCTGTCTTTCCTTTTCCCTTGGGGTTGGAAAAAGAAAGGTTGGAAGTTGCTTTGTTTGTGTGTATATATATATGTGTGTATGTGTGCATGTGTGTGTGTGTGTGTGTGTACTGGGGGGAGGGAAGTAGACGTTGCTGGATAACTGAGTTTCCCTTGGCAGCAGGCTGCGGAAGTGTCACCGCTCATAGACCTCCACTCTAAGCGCATCCAAGTGCTTCCCTGTCCCTGCACATAATTTGCTCCTGCTAAAGATGAACCTGTCACCTGAAGCAGAGATGGACTCCATACTACCTGCTCCATATGAGTGTAGTACAAGAGAATCTCTATTTTTAGCTTTTGTCTTAATTTATTTGAAGAAATAATAATGATTATTATTATGATTTTTTAAAAAAAAGATCAAATTCAGCTTCAGACAGCTGGTTAAAATACTAAATCGTCTGGAGATCACTGAAGTGCAATGATCCAGTGTCATTGAGGATTACTGATCAAAGCACCTTCACTTAATAGACTGAATCATTGATCACAGGCCATAGGGGTCACCTCTGTCCTTGCAGTGCTTTCTCTTGGATTAGATGTGATGAAAAGGGACGTTTCTGATACAACGGGGTGTTGTCATTATTATGTATTATTATATATTATGTACGGTTCGCTGCACCCAGGAGTCAGGACTGGCATGCCTGCAGTGCAAGGGCAAGGGTGTGTGTGTGTGTGCTGATGTTCCATGTTTGTGGTTCAGAGTTTGAGATTGATCTTTCAGTGCAAAGTGCATTCAAACTAACAATTCATTAAGTCTTAAAAATAAATTTAAGAAGAGAAAAAAATGGATGCATGTAAAACTAAATGTATGACTGTTTTGGACAGGTTTTGCATGGGCAAGAGAAGAAAGGAAGAATAGTTCGAATAATAATGTATCTATTTTTCAAAAAGGGAGGCTAATACTGAGGCAGAAAGAGAAAAGGGCAAAAGGGAGAGAAATAAAACAGTTAAAATGGAGGAGAGGTGAAAGTGGAAAAGAGAGAATATAAGGATGAGTGGGAGAGAAATGGAAGGCAGATGAATCTGTGTGTTAGTGAATGATGAGGTGTGCAATGGGACCTAATCTGCTGTCTGCTCAGTACAGTGCACACTCTGTGCACTGAATGTGAATGGAATGCTGGTGCAGAAAACTAAACTCTGCACCTCTTACTGTCTCCTGCTTCTCTTGCAGTGTGTATACCAGGCTGTCCATCTTTCCATCACAACCACAGCCATTCACTTTCCACCATGGGCCTGTATGACATCTCTGCAAGCCTGCAAACTCTGGCGGTGAGCTCCTTTTACTCATTATTTTGATTATGTGTTTGTATCCCGCACACTTTTTCACAACTGGGAGGTCAAATTTTCAATTCAAACCAAAGAATCCCAATTTTCTTTCTTTTTGTAAACCATCCCAAATTTGCAAAGGTATTCGGTCGAAATGCCAAAGTATTCCTTTAATTACAGTAGGAAGGAGCATTATCCAGAGTTTTTTACTCAGTTGTGCTGACGTGGTTAAAGTGCTGTAGTAGTAGTAGCTGTTTATATTACTCCCAAAATGGAAATTACATTACAGAACTAATCTCAAGTAAAAAGGCAAACACTAAAAACAGAATATACACAAATACAACCTGTCTGCCTCCAACAGGAGATTGTATCAGATAGTCAGGCCAAACAAAAGTCCCTCAACATTTGTCTGTAATCTCATCAGACTGGGAACAAATCTGTGTAACTCCATTTATCTATGATTAGACTTTTGAATCAACAAGGGGTTTAATAGAAAAGATGCCCTGTACATATAAAACATTCATAACAATCTTCAGTGTGAAAACCATTACCTCAGATTAGATTTACTCAGATTTTGTTTGCATGTGATGAAAAATTGATATGAACCTTGCACTGGGCAAATGAAAACACAGGAGATGTGAGTGTGCAGATGAGGCTGAATACCTGGTGAAACAAAATGACAGCATTACACAGTATTAACGGACATGTTTTATGAAAGTGAACATTTCAAGCAGTGCAACTGAAAAAGCTAACATTTGATAAATATTGATAGGCAGTGTTACTAGAAAACCTTTAGATGATAAATCATGGCTAATATTGCAAAGGGTTTTTGTGTACTTGGTGAAAAATGATAGATCCTGAACCTGCTGCAGATGACAGGGGAAAGTCATTGAGGGAGAAGTTTTTTTGGCAGGCGACACTTTTTCACGGGGTTCCCAGTCAAAAGGAGAGGCAGTGTGACAGGCCAGTCAATAGAAGTCAGCAGTGATTATGCAAGTTGCTTATGGCTAATGAGAAAGGTCAGCGCATTGCCAAGAGAGTGGGACACATGCCCAGTCTCACACTGAGATGTACAGTACACACTGCTGTACAAAACTGTGCTGTACAAAAACATATTTCTCATTCGTCTGCGCTGCGGAAAGTGAAATGTCCTCTTTAAAGAGAAATATTATTCCCAGCACATATACTTTTTTAATTGTAGTTCAAACTGGTATAAAATGCTGCCTGTTTCATATCTAAATGGTTTCATATCTCTGTAAAAATGCTATAGCTGTGATGCAGCCCCTGCAAAGTAAAGTAGGGAACCAGTTCAGTGTAGAAGGAGCAGGTCCACAGGATGTCATTAATATTGTTGACATAAAGGAAAAATACACTGTCTGCTTTGCATTTCTGGGCCCATTTGCTTTTTGGTGGCACATTTGTCTTATTTCTGCAGACAAGTACCCAAGCATAGACGTGTGATGTTACATAGAAATCTTTCCGGCCTCAGCAGCCAGATCTAAAACATCCAGGATACATTATGTCAGGATTTGCTGTTGGTCCTTCAGCTTCAAACAGTGAGGGCTTCTTTACTATAGAGCTGCCCGACAGTAGTCTCAGTAGCCTGCTGAGAATTGACAGAACCTTTGACTGAAAGCAGCAAGTTAAAACTAATTTCTGTTTATTTAACTAATCCCATAGAGTTTTTGGTCCCATGACCCTCTTCCTCGAATTCAACTTGCTCAGGGGTTATCATTAGACTTTGGTCATGTGATAACAGGTGGTTGTTAATTTTGGGGGCAGTGAGAGGTGCTGTAACTCCTGTCTCTGTTCAAAGATGGCCTCTGGTGTCTTCCTTGATCTTTCTCTGGCAGACAGCTGACTCGTGGTCGGTGCTGTGACCAGTCGTGGTTTGTTGTTTGCAAACAGCTGATGTCTGCTTCCGCTGCTCTTTCAGTCTATTCCCCAGGGTCCTTACTGTGTTACCATTGTAGTGTTCATCACACTTTTGGGGTGTGCTATCAGAGATCTTAAGGTGTTAAATTGTTGTGGTAGGTGTTGACTTCAATACTGACTTGACTTCAATACTTTCAATACAGTTCAAATCCATCAATACTCTGGTTACATGACTAAAGATCTCTGTGTCCCAAAGGCCAAGAATGAGTCTCAATCTCAGTATTTTTTTTAAAAAACCATTTGTTTGTGCCATGTAAACCCAAATGAACAGATTTCATTTATTTTATTTAATGTTACGTATGCAGGGATGTATACTGAAGAGCAGTTGTCAGCATGCATAATAATATGAAGAGTAGCTCTGATGGGAGCAGTTCTCTGTCATCATTGGAGAGATTTGTATTTTTTATTGCCAGGGCATTTCCATATGGCCAAACAACTCCCCATCCCACCACCCACCCCACCTTCGGCTAAGCAAGCTTTGGTTGACACAACAGCACCCTCTCTGCACTTTATCTCCCTCACTCATTGCTTTGATGTGTTGTGATTGTGTTGGTGTGGTGGTTGGTTGTGTGTATGGGTGGGATGGGGGTGGGGGGGTTGGGGCGGGTGTAGCAGAGAAAAGCGTTCTGCAGTGAAAATGTGCTCCCACTGAAGCGTAGAGAGACTGCAGCACAGTGAACGAGCCTGTGCACCACCTGCAGTCGTGTGTGTGTGCGTATGAGAGAGAGGGAGAGAGGGAAATAATCACCCAAGACATAAAGATTCAACACCCTGCTCCTCTCCTGTTCTGCCATCCTCTATCCTTTCTTTCTCTCCTCCCTTCTTCTCTCCCTTCGACCCAATTTTCCACACACTCTACAATCATCTCACCCTGTGCCTGCCTTGTATCAGCCTTGCACCGTGACGGCTGCTGCGTGTCCGTTTGTGTGTGTGTATTGCGCATGCTGGTGTGTGTGTTCACCAGTAGTCTCTGCTCAGTATTCTCAAACACATTCTCCCCTCCTGCCTCTCCTCTCTCTGCGATTCCCAGCCTTCCTTTTTGTCTTTCTTCTCCTGATGTCTCCCATCCATCCATTTTGACTCCTCCATTCACTCTTTCAGTCCATTCTGTCACTCCTCCACCTCTCCCGGTGATCACTACTTGATGCGCACTTTCGTTCGTACGCACACTGCCGTCTCCTCTTCAGCGACACTGGGTTCAACTCTGAAATATAAACACAGAATGAATACACTCAATCTGTCATTCTCAATAGAAACCCCATCTGTTTTCCATCTTTTTTCTTTCTCTTTCAACCGTTCTGTTCCCAGTCATTTCTCCCTTTCTCCCCCCTCCTCATTCTTTTGCTCCCCTCCTCCCGCGCTGGCTGAGTAAGTGCTGCAGCATCAGTGCATGTGTGTATGTGTGAGAGAGAGCAGCACAGAGCGAAAGAGAGAGACGAGTGTGTGTAAGCGGAGTGTGTGAGCGTGAAGCACCGGGGATCCTGAGCCTGGAGGGGAGCCGTGTGATGAGAGGGGGGCTCTTCTGCCTGTGGATGTATGTGCCAGGACAGCGGTTTTTTTGCAGGCGAGTGTACGTGAGCATGAATGTGTGTGTGAGACACGGAATGTGGGCATGCCAGCGTGTGTGTGTGTATGTGTAACAGTGTCGTCGATCAGCGACAGGCTCTTCGCATTATGCAGCCGACGGTGCTCATCACACTTTGAGGACTGACTCATCTAGACTGGGCTGTGGAGACAGAAGAGACGAAAGAGAGCGAAAGACAGATGGATGGAAAGACAGGAAGACAGTTTTAGGCTCTTGATGCTCTGGGTCCCTCTAGACCATCCAAGGGTCTAGTCCATTTGTGGGACGCCAGTAGCTTCACATCGGCCCCCCTTGCTCCCCCACAAATTGGAATTGCAGACACACAGCCAGACAGGTAGCCAAAATTGCCAAAAAAATCCCTGAAAGGAAAATAAATCCCCAGTCGTCATCTGACTTGAAGGAAGGTTTTCATTTCATTTCTGCTCCACGGACTAGGACAAGAGGGTCTCCTGTCTCCGTGAGGTCTTTTTTTCGCTTGACATCATTCTTTTTCAGGGGTTGCAGGATCCTAACCCGGAGCCAAGGGGGAAGATAAGAGGCTGGCAGACAAGACGGGACAGACGCAGGCATGGCTCGCCTCAACTGGTGCCTGGCTGCCGTCATCAGCTGGGGCAAGTTCCTCTTCGCCTGCTTCTTTCCTCTGCGGGGGGCCAAGCGAGACAAGGTAAGACTTCATGGAGGGGGGGTAGGGGTGCTGGAAATGGGAGATTAAAAGGAGATTCAATGGACTTAGAGGACGACTTCTGCACACGTCGCCTTTCGTGTCCCACTTCGGCCCATGCAGGTGGCTTTCTTTTGCAAAAATGCCAAAAAATACATCTGAAATTCTCATCCTGCGTGAAATCCATATCAGGATGGGCCTCGTTCTCAATCATCCCACTCAGCCTTTACATGCATACTGCCAGCTTTAGCTAAACCACCAAATGACGTAGCTTTGAAAGCGAGCTTGGCGACTGGTCATGGACCATGGGCTCTGGAAGGCTGGTTGGTGTCCCTCTTAAGTGCTGATTCAAGGTCAGTGTTACATCTCCAAGTGGTCTCCAGGCTGCTGCTACAGATAAAGATGGTGGGGAACCATGGGGTTCAGATTTTGGATTTGCCACATGAGCCAGGCACTTGCAGCAACCACCTGGAGGAAATGATAGTTTCTCCTGATACATAGGGTCACCTTGCTTTCACAACTGCAGAATTGTAATGCACCATTATTGGGGGTTCGTGTATTCCCAAGAAAGAGCTCTTGCTTTTCCCCATTTATCTCCTGCCATTGCTTTTCATGCTGTATTCGTTCGATTTTGATGAGGGGGTTGTGAGTCTTTCATCCCTGCGCCATATTCCGAGACTCGTATGGCACATGTGCCATACGCTCATGTGCCATGAGCAAGAAAGGCCAATCTGAGTTCATTGAATGGTATCAGCTGAATGCACACTCTCTTCCTTTGTCTGTTTCCCCGGAGCCAATGTTATTAGCAAAACCTGCACCGCAATCTTTGCCTTTTTGCTTTTCTCTAGCAGATAATCACTCATGTGTAACAACTCCAGTATGTCCAAATGGCAATATTTCCTCTTACACACTCCAACATGAGCACTTACACATATGCTAGGACGCCAGAAACAGTGCCTGGGGCGAAGCTCTGATGAATGGTGATGGGTGGGATCATTTTTGGAGGTGATTTTTTTCTTTTCCGTGCGAATGTTTTTAAATGGCACAAGCGTCTCCAGAGCAAAGAGACCTTTTTTTTATTGCGGTCATCATAACACTAAAAACACTGACCATAACAATATAATCCACTGCATCCTCAGCAGTTTTTAAAAATATTCCGTCCCCCTAGTGAGAATATTATCATGAAATAAAAACACCTTTTGGGGCTTTTCATGTGTCCTTCTATCATATATTTTAATCACCAACTTTGGCTAATTTTGCATCATGGCAAGCTTCAACCCTGGACTTAAATCTCTGTCAAAAGGTTTGAAACTTGAGTGTTGCAGTGCTGTAACTCTCCCTCAACTGCGAGCTCTCTGCTGTTGCGTATGAGAACTGTTTGGGCAGCAGGGGTGTTACAAAATCTGGTGGTGATGGGATTTTGCTTGCGGTGATGCCGTAGCATGCAGTGCTGCAGCCGCCCGTCGAGCCCCAACACCCTCCCACCAGCAGCAAACCCCCCCACCCCCCCATTGCCGCAGCTCCTTATCTCTACACCCGTGCTCAATCCCACCACACTCCCCTGTCGCACTCTCTCGTATGTGTGTGTAAATGTGTGTGGAGATTGTTAGTGCCTCTGCAGACACACACACTTGTTATATATCTCCTCAACCCTATACAATGAATCCCCAACCCATTATGTTCATTCAGTCACAGCTTTGGCTCAGCCTGTACTTTCTGCATTGGCCTTATTAATACAGAGAGGAGTAGTTCAGCCACATCTTCAAGTATGCTATTATATAGATATTGTACCCTTAGGCATGGTCCACAGTTGTAGCCTTGTTCCTTATACAGTAGAACAAACATTCATATAGCCCAGTGATGTGATAAAAATTCAAAGATCTCATTTTTGTCTACATTTGAGTCCTAAGAGTCTAATTTTACAAGAATATTCCAACTTGTTTTTAGTGAAACTTAATTTTTTTTTTCCAAAATCAAAATCAGGCAAAAATATTCTTAGTACGGCAACAGAGTTTTTTTCCTCGTTTTTAGATTCAGAATAGACAGACTGCTTCATAGGAAGTTTGTTTTTAACTGATAATTTACATAGATATTTACCTTTCGCCTTCTCTCTAGTAACAGTGTTTTACATGTAAATGTTTTCCACATACAGGATCATCAACAAAATGTCAGTGTCTTTCCTGCTCTATGATTAACTTCGATATTTTTGTTTTTCTATCACTGACGAAATATAGCTGCAAAAGCTGTCACCACTTGTTTAGCTAATTATTGCAATGGTAGTTGGCCAGTAAGGCTGCCCACTGCAACAAGTTTAGGAAATTTTAGTCTGATGAGCTCTTCGGTGGCTACATCTTGTTTGATTGGACAAATAAATTAGATTTAAGCCTCCAAACTGCATTTTAGGTCACTTTTTGCAGTGTGCATGAGGACCATTCAGTCTGTTGCTGCTCAGTCACTCCAGCTGCAGCACTAGAACTGGTCATGTGACCGACTGGGAGGTGAAAGTGGAGAGGTAAGGCTGTGTGCCTTCCCTCCAAGGACCGCTGTGAGGTGTTCAGTTTCCATGGCAACGGAGTTCACGCAGTCCCCACATGATAGGGCCGGGTTACTACAGGAGATTGGCTGGGAATCTTGTTGGTATCGGGTACGTTTGACTGTGAATGGGAGGGGGTTTTGTAAGAAAGAGACTGGGAAACAGAGAGGGAGGCAGTGGGATGATGATGTGTAAAGGTTTTCTCCATGTGTTACTATGGTGACACTATAGTGGTACTATGGAAGGGTAACCCTCTCCTCTCCTCTTCTCCCATCCTCACATTTTGTCCCCTTGTCTCTCCAATTTCTCTTCCTTTCTGATTCTTCCTTTTTAGTTGAATTGTATCATCTCTCCTTTCCTCATGTCTCTTTTCTTTTCCTTTCCTTTTCTTTTCTTTCCTTAGCTCTTTTATAGTGTGTTATTTTTCTCTTGTTTTATTTAATTTCCTCTTGTCTCCTTTCTTCCCCTCTCCTCTCCTCTGCCTGTGTCTAGTGTCCTTTGCTTGCTTTTCCTTTTGGTTCCTTTCCTTTTATTTCACTGAATTTCTTCTTGTGTCCTTTCCTCTCCTCTCCTTGTTGCTTTCCTCCTCTTTTCCCCTTTTCCTTTTCTTTTCTTTTATCTAATTTAATCTCTTTGTGTCTCCTCTTCTCTACTTTTCTTTCTGTTTTTTTCTGTCTCCTTTCTTCTGTTCTCCTCTCCTCACCCTGTGTTTCCTCTCCTCTGTATTTGGTGTTTACTTGCCTCCCTATTCATTTAACTAATGTCCCCCCGGGCAGTAAATTCACATCAGGCAGTACTGCAGACAGCCAAAAGAGAAGAGGGTGATGAGAAACCTGTCCACTGAATAGCTCCTTATTCTCTCCCTCTAGACTGCCTCTCCAGCATATGCATGAAAACCTCATTCATCGCTTGCTGTATTTATCACATGCTCTCACACAACTTACCTCTCACACTGAGAAATGTCGGCAGGCTGTGGCGAGCGGTGTGTAGGTACCGTGCCCAGAGAATAGCAGGCTTTTGCCCTGAATGGCTCACTGTGTTCTGGGCCGGCGTTCAACATGATGGATGCTTTGTTATTCTAGCATTAAAGCTTTAATGTGATGGATTCTCCAGCGATAGAAGAGGAGACTGCAGAGCCGATGTGGAATGCTTATCTTTAACTTTGCTCTTCTCTTTTCTTCTCTTCTGTCTTTAGTTTTTATTTAAGCAGAAAATCTAATGCAAGCAAAATATTTGAACATCTTGTCTGTGTTGTGTGCACACTGGTGGAGCTGGTGGTCAAATATCACTCTCTATGTGCGGTTTTTCAGTGCATGTACATGCAAATGTAAATTCCCCCAACCTTTAAATAGGTACAGCACGCTACTAACATCATTACTCTGTGCTTTAACGCAGAGTTTTACTGTCCCACTGTGGTCTTTGTCCATGAGTACACTTCTGTGGGAGACAGCATGTTGCATTGGGAATAAGGGAATTAGAACCTGACCGCACTGTGCAAAAATGTTGTACTGAGAAAATACACCACTCCCAATAGCAGCCCCAAAATCAATGCTTTTTGCAGGTAGTATCACTTAAATGGCTATTCTGGCTACATCCAGAGAGGGAAAAAAAACAACATGAGCTGCATGCATGAGCTGTATATGTAGACATATACAAGCAATGCTTACCATCTGCAGAGATTGTGTCAGGGTTGGTTGGAGGCCACTAGAGGCTGCTAGCAACCCAGTTTAGACCAGCTGGCTGCAGGGAAAGACTGGCTGTCATGTATCAAACACAGGCACCAAATCCATTTAAAATCCAGTTCAGGAGTTAACATGACTGCTGCAGCACAGCCAGTAGTATTTCCCCAATGTGTCCACACTGTGCTCTTTGCTGACATTATGTTAATAAAGTACACACAGAGGCAGACACACACACACACAAACACACAGATTATGTGTCAGGTTAGCCTATGGATCGAGGTAACTGTTACAGTGGAAATGATGGAGTGCAGCAGGGATCAATAGAGGGTGTTTTCTCAAAATGAATTGGCTCCTAGCCCTTTATGGATCTGACTGTGGAGTGATGTAATGTGTCCGCACTGCTGATATAATGTTGATTCAGTGCTGTACTTTATATAGATGTACACATGCATATAGCAATCCCTCATGCATGTGTTCAGAAATGCATACACACATGTGTGCATATTAAGTAGGCTATATGCACACAGAGGACCTGGGAAGATGAAAAACACACATATAGGGACATTTGCAGGGATACATTAAAACAATAAGAGAACATGTGAATCCTGACTTGACATGGTGCTTTTAGTGTCAGCTGATATCAGGCCAGAAACTTGTTTTAGGGCCAGGAGAAATGATCTTTTATCAGTTTTCAGGCAGTTTAAAGACTCACCAGCAGAGCAATTGGCTCTGCAGAGATGGTGGACATTTAACGAGTAGAATGGCTCTTATGAAAGATGCTGCTGAGTTGCATTGTGGGAAGTAAAGGAGTTTTTACTCAAACTACTTATTGAGCCAAAATATCTCTGCCCCTTCTCCATCCATTTTGACCTTTTTTTTTTTTTTTTAAAGTTTTTCAACCTTTAACTTTTTCAGCAGAAATACAGAGATGCAGGTAATTTGCAGGTTTTCAGAAGAAGAAGTTATGTCAGGTTTTTTTTTTGTAAAAACATAAATGATATCACCACTTTTACTCCAAGAAGAATGATGCATGTGTTGCCACATGTTTATTACTGTGAAAGAGTCTGCATGTGCATCTGTATAAGCAATATCTGTATATCACAGTGATGAGCTCAGCAATATTTTGTAATTGTCCCGCCAACTTTTGCATGAAGTGCCTGTTACTTTTTTGTTGCTTGTCCGACCACTCGGCTGCATCCCAGCAGCTGGCGAGTCCTGCAGATATTTTGAAGGAGGAGAGGAGATCTGGAAACAGGAAGGGTTGCCAATGAAAAATTGAAGTGACATTAGCGCAGACATGAGCGAGCATGCTTGCAGAAGAGAGGTGTAGGGAAAGAGAGGTGAGGTATGCAATGCAAGGAAGCCAAAGGGGTGGAGGGTGGTCAATGAATAGAGCGTGTGTACTGTATGTGTGTGTGAGGGGTAAAGAGAGCGAAGGGAAAGGAGGGACTAACAAGGATCATTTAAGGAGAGGGGAGTTTTGGAAGGGAGAAAAATAAAGGCCAAGATTCACCTCCCCCCCTTTCCTTCATGGAATAAAGTTAGCACACTTCAAGAGGGGCAGAGAAGAAGGCAGAAGAGAGTGAGCTAACAAGAGAGAGAGTGAAGGAGCAGGAGAGTGGAAGAGGTAGAGCAAGCAAGCAAGAGAGGGAGGGAGCTCAGATGAGGGAGACTGACTAAGGCCATCAGAGAGAGAAAACGAGAGCAGCATTCCCTTCCTCAACCTCTGTGCACCTCGCACGTCTGGCATGGATCTGTGTCACCGAAGCCTGCGTGGAACCGCCAGGAATTTCTGGGAATACTGTGGATTTCTGCCGTGAGCCTGGAGAGCCCTCGCGTGGCACTTTTTTCAGAATGCCCTCTGTCTCTCTGTCTCTGCCCTCCGCTCTGGCAGGGAGGGCCAGGACGTTGGTTTGCCTCTCCTGCATGTTTTGGGTAAGAAATCACAGTCAGGGATGTATGCAGCTATGAATGTGGGTCAGTGCTCAGCAAAAGGTCAACATCATCATGGAGAATGATCAGGATTTTCTGTATTTTTTCATGTAGTCAAGTAATGAGTTATGAGACTTGGTAAAGTTGTACCCAAACCTGCATAAATCAAATTTATGAATAACCTGATGGCTTTTTTTCTGCCGCCAGGTTTATCAAATGCTCTAAATGACCCTTCATGATGTTGTCAAGTGGGTGGTTATGTTTATATGTGAAGAGTGAAGAGGTGAATGATTCCTGATCAAAGGCTCCTTTTGAAATCACAGCACAGCAGCACCACTGTTGCCTTCGACTCTGGCATGTGTTTGCTGTCTGTAAAGATCTGGCTGAAAGTTGGAGGCTTTATTGGAGGAAGTCTGGTTCACAGTTTACAAAATTTACACAGGACCATTCTAACTAAATCTGATCATTAGATTTCTCCACTATCATCCTTCACAAAGGTCAAGTGTGTTTGGTCCTTTCTCATTCGTCCCACTATGCACTGAATAGCTGCAAGAGCATGATGGGCGAATCTACAGTAGTCGCCTCCGTTCCATGATCCGGGCAAGACTAATCTAGTTGACTGCTCTGTGGCGACTCGCATCGGTGTGTTCTTGCATCAAGTCCACGCGGCCTCAGCACTAGAGCTATTTCTGGTTTCTCCTGTATAATTTAATCTGCTGCTGCTCGCTTCTCCTTCTATCTGGGACTGACTGAGTGTGTCAGGAACCAGGGGCTTTCCACACAGCATCTTGGTTAAGAGTAAGAAAGAAAAAGTCAGACACGACAGCACACCCGGGACACGAGTGGAGTGTGCGGACATCAAAACGTGAATATGGACCTGAGATCTAAGATCAAAGCTTTTTCTTGTGTAGTCACAGAAATTCAGTGTTTAAGACGGCTTTGTCCTTTGTCTTTGAGAGACCCTTCCTCCTATACATGTGAAATGCAAAATATGCCTTTTAAGATACTCTTCAGCCATATAATCATATGTTAGCATGAAAAACTGTGGCCCTTTTTATGTTAATATATTGCCACATCACACATTACCCAGCTTTTTATGTTCTTAGCTGCGGCACAATACCATCTTTATTAGAGAAGTAGGTGGATTTATTGCTTTTTTTTTGTTGTATAATGTACACAAAGTGTGTAATGATCGCACCCAAGTGTTAAATGATCTGTCCTACTTTTCTGTAGCTCGCAGTGGAGGAGAGAGCCATTTAGATGCAAGGGGGAAAGAGGCAGGGTGGAGGAAAAGCTCCCACGCACTTCATATGCAAAGTAAGACACTGAGCTGTCCAGATGCAAAGCTTCCAATCCAACATTATCACCCTTCAACTCAACAACAAAAAGAGATGAACAATGAGGAGGAAAGAGGGGGAAAGACTGACGAGTGTTGTGAGGTGTGACGTCAGCAGAGAGAGGAGGAAGAGTAACTAGCAGAGGCTGAGTGACGTACGAGAAGCGTGTTCTAAGAAAGCTCCTCAAATACATGCTATTAATAATTTATCATCCCCACGCACAGAGAGAGAATATTAGATTTGACATACTGACAGGAACAGCCACAAATGCAGGCTAGTTCCTACAGCACTGGCCAAATACTTCTATGAGCTCATTACCGCTCTACAATATGCTAAGCAGCTCTGCTATGAATAACAACAACCGTTATTTGACACAGCACTGGCGATATGATTTTTAACATATTCACTGAAGAATTTCCTGCCGCTGTTCACCCAAGTGCAGTCCGGGTGCTCCACTAAGACCTGGGATTACGTTCATGGTGTTCTCCAGTGTCACAAGTTGGACTACAGACTGTTTTCTTATGCCAGCCACTCTCTATTTCATCTTTTCTGTCTCTTTTTCCTGTAAAATGGCGAGGCAAGCATGAAATAGTGCACGTAACTGGCTCAACAGTCAGATCATGCATTTTAGTATTGAAGGATCAGCACAAACTGTGGCTGCACAATAAAGTGAAGTACTTCAAGATGCAGAGGAGGACAGAAGTTTAGATGTGCATCTCAAGATATCTACAGTTAATTACATTAAAGTTATAGTATTGCTCTCATGTATGCACCCAATCAGTTCAACCAACTTTTTCAGATTCACATTTGTGTTATGAACAGAATTTCTTACTAAACATTTTGGCAAAGTTTGTTATACAATTGTGTGTCCATGAAATAACTGCTTCTTTATATTGGTGCTTGCTTGGATTTCTTGTGGTTTATTTGACTGTATAATATAATACAGTCAAATAAACCACTGTAAATAATACTGTATAATATATATTATACAGTCAAATAAGGCTGCTTTCTATTTTATTCTGTGTCATAGTTTAGTACAAGGCAGCTGAAACACTGTAAGCCAAGATGTATGGTAGATCCATCATGTCTTCACTTGTCTAACAGAGTCCCTTATTGACTGAACAGAATCCTCTGAGAGCTCTAAAAATCAATCCGGCTTTGATTGGACCGTTACTGCCTGCCACGCCTCTGTGTGTGTCGCCTCTGTGCGAGTGTGTGACGTGTCTCAGTGTGTGTTTGTATGTGTGTGGCCCGGCGTGTTTTAGGAATGTCATTTTCTTCCGTTAATAAGAGTGAATATGCTAGCCCTGCCTGGTGATTAGCTTTCGTTGAGTGAGGAGACTCGTCTGAGTACTGAATCCGTCTCCACGTGCAGCCGGGCAGCAACAGCATCATTGTCCATATACTTTTATTGGACAATAAAAGTATATGGACAATGATGATCTTTGTTACCTCAAAGAGGCAGCAAGGCATTTTTTTCTGTCATCTGAGGAACTACTCATTTTTTTCTTTTACAGAAATAGAGCAAATTTCTGTTATAGTATAAAAAATGCAATAGAAAGCACCTTCAATTTCAGTATAAATCCTGTTCATGGGAAATTTCTAAAGCACTGGACAATACAAAAGGTCAAGTACTCTCATGTGGCTTCATCAGTGACTGTTGTTTTTGAGGTTGTGACCTTTTGCAGTAAAGCTGTCCAAGCTTTATTGCTGTATTGTTTTAATTCATCCTGATAACAAAGTGTCATGATTTGGTTTAGAAAAAATAAATAATAGAAAAAAAGTTTATTTTTTTAGGCATGTAATTATAATAGTGATGATATTTGTGGTTGTGATGGGATCTCCAAGTGACATGAAACTGCACTCAGACCTAGTTTTGGTTCATAGCCTCCAAAGGGACCTCATGTCCTCTTCAGCTGCCACACAGGCTGTCTGTCCACAGCTAGAGATCCCTTCAACTCTCAGTGGAGCTTCCTCCATGCTCTGGTTTTTCTAACCAGTGCATTTGTGCATGTGTGTATATGCATGCATGGTGTGTGGTACTAGATCTTCTAGAATCAGACTGCCCTCTGACAGTGTAGTCATCACTCTGGCTAAACAATACCCTGTGTATCTGTGAACAGGTGATTTATATGCGATGTGACCACACGCCTCCCTGCAGGCCCCCGGGCCACCACCAGCCTGCCCATGACCCAGCTTCAGCACACTTCCCTTGGGCACTGTGCACTGCTCTGCCCCCCCCCCACTTCTCATACCCAAGTCTGGATCTCTGCCCACGAAGTTTAGTAGATGCTGGCTGGGATGCTGTGGATCTGTCGGTAGACTATTCAAACATCAAAAACCTTTATGCTTAAAATAATAGGCGGCCACTGGAAATGAGGGTGTATGCCCATCATATGTTAAAATGCCTTGTTTTGTCCAACAAACACCAAAGATATTCAGTTTTGCTGAAAGCTTTCTGGGATGTTCGTGTTATTTTGCCCACCTTTATGTCTTACTATACCAAACTGTATCAGAGACAGCATGCGTGTAAAGACAACCACACACGCCTGCATGCTTAAAACTGTGGCATGTGTATTAACATGTAACACTAGGGAACACAGACCTGCTTACAATCTACATTTCAGAGCTACATCTGTGTTGTGTTCTTGTCCTGTACTTGCTGTGGGTTGTTTTTGTTCTCCCTGAGATGGACTGAAAGAGAGGAGAGCTCATTAGCTAACATGGCATTCTAAGTTCATTAGCAGCTGACTAATGATCATAAGCAGCCTGGACTTCATGATCACAGCTCATTGATCTTTGTGTCTCTCTGTCTGCATCTGGTATTGATCATATCGCACGCTCATGCAAACAGTATAACAGCTGCTGTGTTTATAGGTTGATTTGATGCATCCATATAACATCACACACACATAAGCAGTGAGGTAGTTACAGATACACACACGCACTCAGTGTTTCTTGGTTTGCTGAGGCTTGAAGGAGGAATCTACTACAAACTGGCAACCGGCCCACAGTGTCAGACCACTGGGATCGGCTGTATTCAACGCCATAAATAAAACATCTGAGCTCACATATATGTAGTTGTACACTGATCCATACACCCATGATATATGGATGTAGAAAGGGAAAGAAATGGCTTATATCAGTGCCTTAAAATTGTAAAAATTCAGATTGGTGTGCTACATTTTTTTGGCTTCTTTTGAATCGTACTGTGCTTCATGTTTGTGACCCTAAAGTCGATTCCCAAATGTGTTGATTTCCTCCAAATATCAAACGCTGACAGGTTGCTTTTGGTTGAAATCAGTAAGTGTGCCTACAGTAACAGCTCGATATGCTGTACTACAATTATGGGGGCTTCTGTTCTGCCAATCATTGATGTCCCCATAATCACAATGAAGAGCCCCTCGGGGGTTATAACCAGAATAATGACTATCGTGATAAGAGATTTCACCCTCCCCTCAGTTATTTTCCCATCTACTGTAAAAATGTTCATAAATGGAGGGCCATGGGACAGCACCTAAATCAACCCCGGAAGCCATGGTTTTGAGTTTTTAATTTACAGGTCCTTGACATGAAGACTTTTAGGATCCCCTGACTTTTGTGCTGAGTAAAGCAGGTTAAACAAACACGATTTGGCAATGCAGTTTCATCCAAACTGTCTTGTAGACTTATCTTAACCATGCTGCTAATTTAAGCTGTTTGAAATGCCATCTGTGTGTCAAGATAACAGATTCAGAGAGAGTTCAGGAGTGAAGGCTGCCAATGAGAGCAGAGTTTACAGCGAGGTGAGTCTGATGTGGACACAAATAATCTGAACATTACATTTGTCTATCAGTCTATCAGACAAAGACATCTGTCATTGATCATTATAGATGTGAATGGCAGAGAAGGAGAGGAGAGAAAGGAAAGGGAGATTCTAATGATAGCCATTCAGTTACACTGCATTATGGATGCAGGATCCACAAATCGCATTTAGAGGAGTGTTTTTAAATCTTCAAAATGGTAGAGGGAATGTGTGATTGTGTACAATCGATTGTGTGTTATTTTACTGCAGCTCCATCTAAGTTTCTTTACCCTTAGACCAGATAGAAGTCCATGACCATGCCATAACTTTCATGTATCTATGAAAACTGCTTGACACACTCAGACACATACAAATATTACAAATATGATCCAGGTTCTCGTTTCCCTTCTTTTTGTGTTTTTGTCCTTCTCGTTTGCTCTCCCTCTCTCTCACAAAGGCTCCCATTGTTCCTGACAGAATTTCAATTTGGTGGAAATTGAAAGCAGGTGTGCCTCTGCTTTTTCATCTTACGGGGGGGGGACTTTTCTCTTTCCCTGGCCTTTCTGTGGGGCCTGTTCCTCATGCTTGACTTCATTGAGTCATGCCATCCAGTGTTTGGTCTGGTCTTGGCATTTTTTTCCTTCTCCTGTTTTTTTTTCTTTTAGTGAATGACTCATTTGCTTCCTCTCTTCACCTCATCCATCAGCCAGGTCGTCACTCATTCAGAAAACCATTCACCTCTTCAGGTCACCCACACACTTTCTTTCACTCTTAGTGTATCTTGAACAGAGGAAAGTCTTTACATGTGAAAAAGGAGTATTTCCTGCAGCCTCTGGGATTCCTTTGCTGTCAGATGCATCTCCAAAAAAGTTTTCAGAAAGAATTTTTTTTTAAATGAGAGAAAAAAATTGCACCCCAGAGGAGAACACGTGATCCTTCTGCAAAATATTATATAGAAAAACAAAAAAAAATCATCAAAAAATGTTCTCAACTTCCAAGTTTAATCTCTAAGGGCCTGTATTTATTGCGCTATTGTCCCTCTGTGACAGCTGAGGTTAAATCACTCTTAGACAATAGCCAGTCAAAGATTTTACCTAAAATCTCAACTTAGAGCTTTTCAAACTTTGTGACTGACTCAGTGTTTTTGCCTCTAATATGTAATTTAAGTATTTGGAGTCCATGAAATGATAAATATTTATATGATGTTCATCACAATGGTTGCCATTGTACTAAAAGCTATTTACCACTTTTTCCATCCCATTCAATTCAATTAAGAATTCTTTTGATTCGTCATTTGTATGTGCCAGGACTAATCTGTGTTCATGCGTTGTCTCTGAGCAGAAGGACAGACCAGTGCCTTTGAGAGAGTTGCCCCCGCCCCACTCCCTCTCCCTTTTACTTCCCTCACGCTCCCACATCTTGGCTCTAAGTGGGGTCACGGTCGAGGTAGCATAGTGATGCTTTTCATTAGCTAAGTGCAACTGGGGGTGAGGAGCACAGAGCCTTGATTTACTGGGCCTGCTGTCTATATGCCTGGACACACACACGTACACACACACACTCACAGAAACACCTTCGCTCCTCTGCCTCCATCACTGGCTCTTAGACTGTACACTCTATCCCTTTTTCCCCATATACATCCATTTCCCTTCCTCTCTCCTGCTGTACTTCTCCTTTTGTCTCTCTACATAACTCTCCTTTCCATTTTCTCTCCCTGGCCTCTCCTGGGAGTCTCCTTCTAACACGACACTGAGGACGGGCCTTGTGATTTTTCAGTTTTCTGTACTGGCTTGTCATGTGGATGACTGCTTTCAGATGTGCACCACGTATTTTGAAATTTCAGAATACTTTTCAGAATAATTTTAGGAGTCAAAAAACCACAGCTTTCATCAATGATCGACACCCTCAAAAGTGACTCCAGGTTCTGTGATTGTAAATTTTTAGATTTTGGCAGCGTTAATGATGTATGATGTGCTATTCATTTCTTTTTTTAATCATCTTGGCTGAACATTAAAGAAGATTTCGGCATGGTTTTCTTCATGATACACCATGTTGTATTGATAAAGATACTCAATGCAGATGGCATCTTTTTATATTTCTTCTACATGCTCATATTTCTTCCAAACAATCACAACAACTACAGATTTTTATTTATTTTTACTTTGATGCCTCGTGAATTTTCAGATCATGCAGAAAATGTAAATGCTTTCATGAACCTTATTATTTCGTCAGTGATTTCGGAAAAGGAAGGTCTGTTAGTTTGCAACAGACATTACCAGCATTTGTGGTAAAAAAAAAAAAAAATTAAAAAAATCTTGCATGCATGGTTTAGAAACTGATGGCATTCATTGGTGAATTAGTTTTCTGATTACATGCCTAATTGTGAGCTTTAGTAGCATCTTTACTCCCTGAAAAAAAATGCAGAAAATGAAACCCAGTATATGAGAGCAGTGGAGACTGCGAGGCTCATTTCCATTGTAGGAGGCAGGGGCTGAGTATGATCTCTCTTTCTGTCTTGGTTGATTACCTGCCATTTAAGCTGCTGAGGCCCTTTTCCCTCTTTCTCTGAAAAAAAAGATGCTCCATGGCAGACATCCAAGAACCATTTGCACCCCTGTTGTGGCGATACTCACTGTGGGCCCATGTGCCAGGGTGCGCATGCATGTTTCTATGTGTGTGTCTGTGTGCAAACTTGTGGTTGTATGTTTTCTCTTTTGTTTTTTGTTTTTTTTGTTTTTTTAATCCTACCTCATCCATCATTGTTTGACAGAACACATTGACCCAAGTTGCCGTGGCAGCCAGGTAACCATGGCACCTGCCTGTGACACAGCTGGCTGCGTCTGATTGGTTTAACCGGCGGCTTTCTGCCAGGTCATCTTTAACATCAAGGCTGTAGAGTGGCACTAACGTGCTTCAACTGCTATTTATAAACCTAGCCAGGCCCACACTGCAAAAGGTGTCCCTCTTACTTATTTAGTCTCAGGTTTAGTCTGAAAATCTTTTTCTTTTTAGTAATTAAAGATGTATCTCCACATTTACTTCTGAATATTGTTCTATGATTTTTCTCCAGACATCAAGAAACAAGACAGAGCAAAGCAGGTGATCCTATTAGTATGAAGCAAATGACTTTTTTTTTTAAACGTTAAGCATGAAACATATATTTTTTCTTATTATATTTAAAAATGTTTATTCAATTTAAAATGCTGTATTTCAAAAATATATTTCTTAGAAATTATTATTTCATATTCCACTGGCAGGTGTTTCTACCTGAGCACTGATTACTATTAGATCACTTGCATAGAACATTGTCATGGCATGTTTGTCCAGCAGTAGCAGATAAAAAGCTTTTAATGCAGACGTCAGTGGGAAACTGCCAATATCTCATATTGGATGAAGAATTTCTTTACAGTTTCAGTGATAAGGAAATGATCATATTTCAAAATCAAGGTCATCTTTATATGTTGTACCACGTTGTTCTTCGTTTTGCATATTTCACTTCCTCTGTGTCTCCCTTCTGCACTGTTACTCATTGCCCTTTTTAATATGTCTATCTCAGCAGTCTTCCAATGATCACGATGGATCTCGGTCAGCTCAGATTTCATCCCTTGCCTTTAATGAAACTGTGTGTGGACGAAACGTCTGTGATCTCCCTGTGTTTAAACCTGAGCTGCTGCTCAATACGCCAACAAACACATGGAAGAAACATGTCATTAATGAGATGGTTGGCAGAGTGGTTGTTAATTAACCCATTTACAGGAATTATCAGCATGCCTGTAGCATATTGTTTGTGTGAAGCTACCTGTTGTAATATGCTGTGTCTGGCTCTGTGCAGCCAAGGTCAGCCATGATTCCTCTCTGGAGCTTATAGCAAGCGTGTCAGAGTGTGACAAAAGCCATTAAGATTTAGGGAGATAGGGGAGCGAAAACGCTGAGAAATACACTTTTGTAAAAGCTTTGAGCCAAATTGACTGCGGCACATGGAGAAGGAAAAAAAAAAGAGGCGGTGGAGCTTCAGAAAGCAACAAGAAAATGAGCTCACAGACCAGGAGGCAAAGGATTACTCAACTTACTCTTTCTTTCATCAGTGAGCCTTATCACACCTGGACTCCTTTGTAGTAGAAGTAGCTCTAGTAGTAGTGATTATAATTAGTTACTGAAATAGTGCAAACAGTATTAGTAGTCGTAGGCAGCCACAGCTACCTGCTTGTATTAATTGCGATGTAGATCCACAGATGCTATATAGGAGTGTGGATGAAGATTTGTGCTGTGTGGACACTGACATTTGATTTGTTTCAGCTTTGCTCAGCAGAGGATTGTATGGGAGAATGCAGAGATTACAAGCATTCTGTTTTTAGTAGAAATATTGCAGGAACAGGACGTAATTGGAAGCAGTCACTGACAATTGCTTGGATTGGTGAAATTAGCGTTAATTATTCCTGGAGGGACTCATTCATTCATTCTTTCTAGGTGATAGTTGGAACAAGGTGTCTATAAAATACTGTTTTCAATAAAGCGCGCTGAGATTTACAGACCAGCAGAGCCCAACCCAGACTGGTCCAGCTGCACAAATACACATAGGAAATGACATCATCATTATGACTCACTGAGGAGGGTGTTCGGATAGAGGGACGGTGGGAAAAGAGAGCTCAGTATAGGGGAATCCAAGAGGGTGTTAGTTCTCCTTGGCCTGACTTTGAGCCACTAGACAAGAAAATGCCAGACAAGGAAATAGGAACAGAGCAGATCTTGAATTTGCTGTCTGTCCTTATTGCCTTTTTTTAAGGAGTTTGACCTTCACATTGGGAAAAGGAGTATGAAAGTAACAGCCTTGTACGTAAAACCTGAATAAATCACATGCAAGGGGGAAAGCAACTGTATCACCAGACTGAAAACTGTTACAGAAATGAGAAAAGATGACTTTGGTGGAGCTCTCAAGCTTTCACTGTCAGATTTAGAGCGCTGCTTTAGAGTTAAGTCACCTACAAATGGAATACCAGTGACCCAGTTACTGTAGTATTGGCTGCATTTTGTATGCTCCAGGTTATATTAAACAAATCAAACACTGGGTAATGTTCAGCTGTTTGGAAGGAAAATCGCATTTTAACACAGTGATGCTTTGAAAGGGTTGGAAATGTCACATGTCAGGAATAAATTAGAAAAGTCCTGGAATTAATTTCTCAAAGGTCTTTGGGGATCCTTCTTGTTGTTATCCTGCCAGCGGGCAGCATGCACACATCATCTGTAATCCCTTCATCATCGTCATCGTCATCCTCTTTCCCTGTATTTGCTTTAAGGGAGGCAAAAACTGTGCGTGTACTCTTCCTTCTTCACTGCTCTGCTCAGGTTTTGGTGCAGTTTCTAGAGCTGCTGTGTCCTCAGGCTGCTCTGAAAAATGTTTCAGCAGCCCCCTCCACACACACACGAACACACCCAGAGAGTACAGTACATACACTCACATAGACACACATACACTGATGTGTACACACACAGGCGTACATCATTCCTAGAGTTTTTGAGGCTGTTGGCTGCTGTGAGGCTTTTTTTCTCTCTCTCTCCTCTTCATCATTAATTAGTCATTTAATTAGAGAACTTCAAAGTGAAAACATCCTCGGCTAGTGGGCGGACCATGTCACTGTGCGTGTGTCCGTGCGTGTGGGCATGTATTTGCAATAGTGTGCAAGTAATGTCAGTGTGTGTGTGTGATCATGTCTTTTTTTGTCTTAAATTTCACAAAAAACTATATTGTATGGTCAAAAAACATGATAATATGATGTTGACATTTTATCTTTTTGCTACTTTTTGTATAAACTGAGCTCAGACACTTTGCTTTTGATGGTTGTAAGTGTGGCTGCAAAGCATTATTATGCATTTTTTAAATCAATGAATTAATCATTTAGTGACATAAATTGTCAAAAAATAGTATAAGGGTCCCCGTAATAGTCTCCTGGAACCCATAGTGACAACTTTGGATGTCCAACAAGCAGATATTTAATATATAATGATATAAAATGGAGAAAAGCACACACAATTGCAAAGAAGGAACCAATGTTTTGCATTTGCTTGAAAAGTATTTAAACAATGAATTAGCTATCAGTATTATATCCTGAAGAGAAGATTTCTTTGTTATAATTTATCAACAGCCTGTTCAGGGAAGAACATTTCTCATTTTCCCACATATGAAGAAAAAAGTAATCTCAGGCAAAGTGAAAATTAAAGTAAAAGAAACTCACAAATGAACGGGTCAACTGAAACCAAATGCCATCAAAGACTGAGACCCCATGTGCAGCCACAGACGAATATATCGTTGCTGAATAACAAATGTGTTTCCTTTGGCCATGGACCTGCTGGCATCAGTTCAAGCGACTCGCTCCTGATCTCTCTCTTCATTCCTCTTCTTCCCTCAGCCCGACGAGCTGGAGGGCGTCCACACACACACCTTCAAGCTGAAGCCATTCAAGAAGGCCAAGAGCTGTGATATATGCAAGCAGGCCATCACCAAGGAGGGCCTCATCTGCAAAGGTGGGTGTCTGGGATGGTGAGCTGAACTTTGAATCTGAGCAGGCAGCAGATTAGATAGAGTGATTTGTGACCAGACAGTGGCGGGGTTAAATTCCAGGACTGGCTGAGAGAGAGATTCATTCATGAAGATGTTCTCCTGAAGGAATGAATGAGAAATTTAAATAAGGCATTCACAGAAGGTATTTTGACATGAAATGAATGCACCACAATACAAAACTGCTTTACAGTATATATGTATCTAAGTATGTGTCTGCTGTTTCAGCTTCGGTTTCTTTCCCCTCTTCCTCCCCCCTTTAAGCCCCAGCCTCACCTCTCATCCAGTCACATGTTTTCGATTCTAATTTTGGAAGAACTAAAGGTTTAATTGTCACTCCAAGAAAAGTCCAAGGGAAATTAACGTTAGAGGACTACTGGGCAGCCTCGCATTTCTCTGTTTCTTTCTTCTCTTCTCCCTCCATCTCTCTTTACACACATTCACTCCCTCTGCCTTTCTTCCTTTTTGAACTACAAACACAGCGTCTTTAGCAGAGGCAGAGCTGACAAACACGCAGAAGCCCAGCAATAGGAGAGCAGGCCTGTATAGGGCTTTGGCTGAGGATTTGCTGTTAAAATTAGCATGGCTGCTGCTGCTGCATTAGCCTAGATAAGAGGGAAAAAGGAGAAAGAGGGGTGAGGGGAGTGGGGAGGGAGGGATGCAGAATAAAGGGAGAGAAATTGGGATATAGGGGGATTGGGAGATAGACATGGAAAACAAAGGAAAGAGAGTGCAAAGGGGAGCATAGGAGAATTACTTTCCCTTTCATCCCTCTTTTGTTCATTCATCCTCTATGTTAAAATACAGGAGAGTGCACTAAGCTCTCCCTGCCAAATGGTAGTCATCCAGCTAAAAGCCCAAAACTACCTCCTTAAGTCCCGCAGCAGCAGTTTTGTGCACACACTTGGTATATTCAGCAAAAATGATATCTCCATGCAGTTAAACGGGAGCCTTTACTGTGGTGTATGTTCACAAGCAAAACATCTGGACACATGTTCATCTGAGCATCCATCCTGTCCTTTACGGTTACCAGGAACTGTTTCTAGGTGCCCTATTGAAAAGGCCAGCTTGCTAGGGGGCATGTGGCCAATAGATAAGATGTGACAATGACATAATGTGTTGTGCATTCTTACAGATGTTTGCATACATGAGCTAACTAACTGAGATTGTATTGTTACCTGCCTGTTCTTCTGATTTACTGTTGATGCCCCGAACTCCCTGCAGCCTTTACCTGCACTGAGTCAAAAATGTCAGACATATACATGTGGGCTTCAAGTTGCTGGTTTGTTTACTTGGTCTCTGTATGTTTTTCCTTTGCTCTTCTCTGAAATGAAGCTGTGTGAGATGAGGTTTGTGCCTCCTGTGGATAAGTGGGACTCATTAAGAGTGCATAAAACCATACGATGATAATGATTCCCTCTGGTGCCTGCGTGGATCAGCTCCATGTTTCCAAGATGGAGTGCAGAGAAAATTTTAAGAAAAGTTACAGCGAAACATGAGCAGTTATTTGCACCAACAGAAGAATGAAATAATATCACAGTGCTCAAGTAGTTTTCAAGGATTATCTTGAATCCTTGAATTTATACAGAGGGCACACAGACGTCTGTTTGACCTTGAGTTCAGATTATTTTGTAAAACACTACATGTGTCCACACCTATCAGAGTTAATTTAATTAAATAACACTTTCACACTGCTTTGGACAGCTGCCTCTCTGACAAGACAGACAAATATTCACTTAAGATTTAACATCTCCAAATAATTACCAATCAGCACTCCACACACAAAATTACCCAGTAATCCATTTATCACCATTACACAGGTTTACCTTAATTAAGCGTGTGTTTTTCTAACAGTCTCCTTGTCCTTAGGACCACCCAGAGCAGTCTTTCACCCCTCTATCGACCCAGCACCTACGCCACTGTCACTTTTTTCTTGTTCATTTGTTCTGCTCATACATCACAAACCCTTTTACACATACACACACACACACACCACCTGGGGACCACCTAGGTTGACAGTGAGCCAGCAGGTGTGGAGGGTCAAGGGTCGTACCTGCCCCAGACATCAAAAACATGGCCATTTCATGCCTGGAGGTCGACATACTCTTGCTCTGTCTCGGTTCCTCATGATGCTATAAATATTTAACTCATGCAATTCACATTTAAACCTCTTTTTGGAAGTATTTACTCATCGTTTTGACTTTATTCAACACTTTAATATATCTTATTTTACCAGGTTCTAACCATTCTAACACTTCTATCTAAAGCTCTGAAATAAGTCAGTGTTCAAGTTTGTGAATCAAAAAGTGAAATACTGAAATACAAACAAATTAATGGAAGGATGTTTGCTTTAAATGGCCACTTGGGGGCAGCACCACAACAGGTTAGCATCAGGACACACACAGTACACTTAGCAGCAATGATGTGCTTAGACAGTAACATCAAGATTATTTTTAAATTATTTCCAAAAAAGGTAACTTTGTGTTCTTCTCTTTCTGAGCACTTGATTTGTAGAATGGACATCTACTCTTACTCATGCACTGATCTCATGTGGAGAGTGTGTGCATACATGTGTGTTTGTTGTTCAGTGACATTCAGCTGTGATTCGTCTCTCTGCTCTTTTCTGTTTAAATGACGTTGTCTTTTTTTCTTTCAGCGTGCCGGTTGTCCTGCCATAAAAAATGTGAAGTAAAGGTAAGTCACTGAAGATCTTTTACTGCTTACTATTAGTGAAGTGTTTCTTGTTGTCAGTACTTATGCAACATATGCAAGATTTGTAGTCAACCTTTGTGAGGCATCGTCTCTGCTTCCACACATTGAATCACATATTCCACATTTCCACCTTTTCACAGTCACTCTCACCACATTTGATCCCAATCTGGAGTGGAAAGAGGAAGACTGCATGGGGAGAGTAAATGAAAAGCAAGGAAGGGAGGAATTCAAAAACGCAGAGAGGGGAGGAAAAGGGCGGAGGGGAAGAGTGTAACAAGACTATTCTTAGTGGTTTTAGTTGTGACTGGTGGGGAGAAATGCTGAAATATCTCTCTTCTCCTTTCCTCTCCTCTCTTTGCCCCGATTCCTACTTCCTCCCCCTTTCCCCAAAAACATCCCGAAAGCCATCGCTCTACCAAAATATTACTATAGGAACAAAAGCCGTGTGTTCCCAAAACATCTGAGGAAAAAGCTGCCAAATACCTCTAAAACCAGGCAAAGCCATTTGTGGTGGCAATTGGGGGAATAATCAGGATAGCCAGAATCATGAGTCATTCATTCTGGTGGTGACAGACATTGGACAGGAAATGTTTTGAAGGAGGAGGAGTCAGAGGTGTGTGTCTGAGAAGAAAAAATGGTGGGAAGGACTGATAGTCGATTATTATGTTGAAAACAGCAGAGGGAAATTGAAAATTTGCTTAAAAATTAGTGTTGGCGCAAATTCTCTAATCCTTATTTGCTAATGTGCTTATCCCAAAATTGGTTTACTAGTGTCCAAACATTTATGTTGGCTTTATCCAAACAAATGACCCTTGAATAAAACTTAACAGGATTGTTTCAGGCCATAAAAGTGCGGAAATGTGCAAATACAAGTGTGGATTTAGGCAGATGGTGAGGCTTTCTTCTGCTGACTCCATGCTGACCTTGAACTGTAAATTTGTCATGAAGCACAACGAAGTTATTGCCAGCGGTTTGCAGTTCACCAGACATGAAGATAACTGCTGCACTGATTTCATTTTATGTGTTTATTATTTCAAGCTGCTGCAACTTCCAGCTTTATGCTGTACAGTAACCAGTACATTAAAAGACAGTTGTTTGAATGTTTTAATGGAAGTGTTATTACGTTTTATGCAGCATCTCTGTGTTTTTATGGCACTTTAAAAAGGCCTAGTCTGATTTTAATGAGGGTGATGAAGGTAAATGCTTTTAACATATGATGTGAGACAATATAAGTGATTTTTTAATGCCTGCACCATACCCATCCTCTCTTAATGACTTTAATTTGTTTATAGTTTTGACTCATCTACTTATTCTTCACATAATGAAGTCATTTTATTGCACTTTAGGATGCACAGAGGTAATTGATGAGGTCAGAATTTGTGCTGCGATAATCACTTAATGATTTCAATTGTTTTAAAATTGGAAAAGTCTTTGATTAATCATACATAAATTTAATGCAGGTCACAATCAGAACCATAGTATCACCGAACACACTGAGGTCATGTATTGTTTAGTCAGGGTTTACATTCAGCTATTACATACAAGTTACACATCAGACAGACTCATCAGATTCAGTATCTTTAATCTTATCTGACCGTGGGTTTGAGCTCCACTCTGGGCGGCACCGCCTCCCATGGACCCACCACCTGTGGGAGGTGCAATAGGACTTTGGTGCATTGTGGACTGGGTGGCAGTCGCCCCCGTGACCTGGGCCCGGACCCAGATAAGCGGCAGATGTTGACATGACATAACATAATCTTATCTGTAGTCTGAGATGTAATATTGTACATAGAAATGGTAAACAGTAATCAGAGTATTTGGCATAAAGAAGCATTAAAGCTGAACAACATGAAAAGGTCTCTGGCACCTCAAGGTGGCTTTACTGTAACTAACATCAAGTAATATCTAGTATGGGTAACCCTGTTTATCACCCTGGTAAATACTGTAATAGTACAGCTACTTTTTAATTTGCTTAATTAAACTGAGAGCATAAATGTCTCAGGAGGAGTTGCTTCAAGTGGAGGAGGTGGAAAGTGAGTTTCAGAAGCAGATATACAGTAATATGTTCATTTCACATGGGCAGTTGAAGAATCTGACTTACTGCACCTTTGAAGTCCATAAAATATATTGCCAGAATCCCTGTAATCTTGTTGTCAGTGGAACGATTAGTGATATGTTTCCCTTCCTCAGCCTCATTCTGCTAAACTTTGAAAATCTGTAACCACATGCGGTTCCATCATTACCTTTTAAAGCTTATGAAAATGTCTTTGCAGATCATCCAGAAGATAAATGTCCAGTAATGTGCCTTGATGAAGAACAGCTAATAGTTTCTGGCTACGCTTCATTTTCTGTTTTCCTTTCCGTCCAACCGCAACCATCTCTGTGTGAACGTCTGTTATTGGAGCCCTGAGAACGCTTGAGCTCGGCGACAGATACGCTCTTGTCCCGCAGCATATAGGAGACAGACTTCGGTGACCTCAAAGTGCTTCTTATGGGTGTCTCTGTTGAGGTAGAGGCTTGTCGGGACAGGGGTGCTGTGGCTGGGATACTGCCTGAAATCTGGCTGGACACCCAAGTTGTGGGTTGCAGACAGAGGCTTCTCTGTTAGACTGGAGTCTGGTCTGTTGGGTCCTCATACCTGACTCCCAAGCTGTGGGTTCTCTGGGGCTTTTTTCCATCATGCTGGGAAATTTTGGTGCAATAAATCAGATTAACACGTTTTTCTATTAGAATTTAAAATTTTCAGACATAGGAACCAAACAGTTTTTTTGACTCACTGGTGTTTAATAGGCCATGGACTCGTTAAAATGAAAGCAGTCTCATCCAGCAGTTTTAAGGACTTGTACGAGTACATTTATACTCTGTAAGTAATTGAAAATTCTCTTTATATAATGTGCTTAAACTATGAGCATTCATAACATAGTGTAGATTTATAGTAGGTAATCTCTGCCTTGACCCGTGTTTTCATCTTGTAACTGTTGGAAGTTATGGCAGCAGTTGTGGAACAAACTGAAAGCACAAACTTCTGACATATTGTCAGTCCTAACTTTGTCTTATCTCCTGTTTGGAGCTGAGCAAGTAACATAAAATGTTTTTTTATTTAAGATTTCTTGCTGAAAACAGTTTTGGGATTAGAAATTTTTACCTGCAGTTTACATCCAGCACAGGAGTGTGTGTGGACCAGTTTGTTGTTGACTTGTACGGCGTGTATGCATGCCATCACCATGGCAACTTGCCTGTATTTGATGTTTGTTTCCAACTGTTTTATGGGTTAACTCCTTTAGGGTCACATGTAGATCAACACACTCCCACTGGCTGGATTCAGAAGGGTTCAGTTTGGCACTCTGACATCAGAAATATGCAAACAGATCCACCCAATCACATACCATCACTATCCATGTGCGCAAGTGTGTCTTGTGTTGACTGGATAGCGCAGCGTCTGTAAGCTCTCTGTTCTGTCTCACCCTCCATGGAAAAAAGCCCTCATTATTCCTTATGATTTATCCCTGCCATGTCCTGGAGGAGCCTCCTGGAATGCCGTTGCAGTGGTTTGCACAGACGAGGTTTGGCAGGGAAAGGTATTGCCAGAGAGGAATGATGGGAAGAGGTTGGACAAGACAAGTGAGAGCGCAAGAAGTTTGAATATTCCTCATGTAAACAAGAGCCCTGGATAGTGTTTTCACCCCTGGCTTCGCTCTATAAAACAGTGTTTACATGTTTGTGTTTTTTGCTAAATTCAGTGTGGTCCTGTTTGACATGCCAAATGTGTTGCTGCTGCAATTCTACCTCTCCCACAAGATAGACAGATCCAAGCTAAAATTTGACTGTGCCGTTAAGGTATTTCTATTTTTTCTCGTCTTACAAAACATTCTACATGTTGCAAGCTTAGATTTTGTTTCAAGAGTTGAGTCTGTAGTCACAGTTAATTACAGCAAATTAGGTTGTGTATCTCAAACAGGAAAACTGTAAGGAATCAATAGATCTTTACATGACTTAGTGCTTCCCACTAAATCCAAAACCACTTCAAAAGGTGCTTAAAGTAGATCTTGTAGATATCAAAATCAGCATGATTCTGTAATTGTCCATCTATTTTGGGGTAATGACAAAATCCAAGACCAGCTTTATTCTGTTCTGATAACAGTAAAGGTTATTCATCGGGGCCTAGACCAGGTAGGGAATTGCTAACCTTTTATCCAGATTCTCTTTTGGATTTAGAGACCATTTCTGACTGCTACCACCCTGACTGCTACCAGCACTCAACACGTATTCAACACTGACAAGTTTTTGTTTGGCGAGTATATGTAAAAATCTCACGACTTGTTTACTGATTGCTGCAGTCAGCTGGAGCCGAACAAAGTGCTCTCGCAATCAGGCTTTTCCACTTCCTGTAGTTACAGATGTTCACAGATCTTGGAGCAGCAGCAGGAGTTAAACAGGACAAGTAGGAAGTGACTCACAGTTGCAGTCCAAGAATAAAATAACAGAGGGTGTGAGAGATATTAAAAACAAAAGGAGCATATTCCTGTTGATGCTTTTATATTTCACAACCTCTCTGGTAAAGAGCAATATGTTCTCTAACCATCATATTTTTATGTCTCATATGGTTTGTTCATAGTAATCTAATAGGTAAGCATTCTCTACTGTGTCAGCCTGTTGAAGGGCAAGGCAATTAGTTATTTTACCTCATTTTAACTTAAACATAAAAAGAAACTCACTAGCAACCTGTCTGACCTCAAGCACCCTTGTTTAACACCCTTGTTTTTAACATTCTGAAGCAAATCTGGCAATCCACTCACATGCTGAATTTCTATTTTTAGCAGATCTAATAGTTCCTTTGTAATACAAAAGAAAATCCTGGGGATATCGTTGCAGCAGACTCCTGTTTCATCTCTAGTGGCCCGTTCTGTCAGCCTACTCCTAAGTAGCCACTGAACTCAGCTGTGTGGCTGTTTCTTGCAGTGATGTTCAAGAGACAGCCACACATTATAGCGAGTGGACTGATGCCCTCTCAGGCTTTATACAGATATCAGTAAACTCAGGGTCTGCACCTCTAACAGCAAACTGTTTTTACTGTTCTAAACTGACTTTAAAGCTGATTTGTTTGTGTCTGAGTCCATTCATGCACATTCCAAACTCAACTAAGCCCGACTTGAAATACGCTTGGCTTCCTCCAGTGCAGAATTTCGAGGTCAAGTGTTTTGAGGTCTAGGTTTTAATCCTGGCATCCTAACATTTTAATCCACATCCTAACATGTGTGGATGTGTGAAAACTGGAAGAGGCCTTTAATTAGGTCTCAGGCAAATGACATGGTCTATAAAATGCAACCCAGAAGCTCTTTAATATTTCAAGAGGCACGGGTGCAACCCCATTTTATCACCTGCTGTAAAAACTCTGCTCTATTTGTGTTACTCTGTCTAAAGTGATCACTATGTAAATTTACTTTTCCCTCACCAAGCTTCCATGACTCCTTTTTAATGGTGTTGAAGAGGCGTTTTTCCTTCTAAGGTTCTCCTTTTTGTCTGCTTTATCTTCCAAAAGGAGAATGTGCATGGAGCAAAACTAAAAACACAGTAAGACGTGCATAGAAGCAGGGATGAGGAGCGTTCAAGAATTTTGGCATGCAAAAGAGAGTGACCATCCAAGCGTGAAAGTGAAAAAGGTAGAACAAGAGAGAGAGGTAGAGGGTGAGGGAGGGGGGAGAGAGAAAATGATGAGACACACACGTGTGCGCACACACACACACATTTGCAAAAGCCAAGCCTCCTCATTCCTCAGCAGCCCTTCACAGAGGCAAGTCTGTTTCCCCGACTCAAATATGTCACATCAAAGAGCCATCACAGCACGTCTCCATAGCGACGCCCTTCAGCGGTATAGATGCAGCGCAGTAGTCGGGAAATAGCACTGGCAGACAAACCGTACGGGCGGTCTAATAACCGGGTGCTAGCAGATGACTGATGGCCCAATTTACCTCAGTCCTGGTCTGGAGTTCCGGAGCTAAGTTCACCCCGAAGTGTCCAAAACCCAATGGGAGGTTGACAAATATTTTTTCCCCAAGTATTTTAGAAAGTAAGGATCTTAGGGTATTGTCTGTTCAGATGAAACATGCACCTCTTAAAAATAGCAGCTGTCAACAGGTGACAATATAGTTACGTACATTTGCTCCAATTCCAAGGTACAGTTTGTTGATAAGAGAAGTCAAACCTGCTGGTGTCTAAATGATCCCAAACATAAATAATGTCACTCTGTAGGGTAACATACTGTCTGTGAATTCTGTCTGGCAAACAAAAGGAATATATATTTGTTTGTATGCAGACCATATAAAATATGGTCTGCATACAAAAAAATAATAAAAAATAATATATTTCCTTATTATTTCCTTATATTTGCAATAATAACAATGTTTTGTGGCCATTTATATATTTTGTCACCTTCATCAAATGTGCAAAAACAGCTTGTGGCAAAACAAAAGTGGTCACTTGAATGATTTTCTACATTATCTGGGTTTTAAAAAGGTCAGAAGGAAATTGTTGATCTTACAGATAAAGCAGTGCAGCAGTCTGTGGCACCCCAAACAATGAGGAAGTAAAGTCAACATAAGAATTCAGTGTTGACAAATATGAGCTGAGGACTTATTGCAGTTTAGAAACAAGAACAGAAAAGTTACTCTTCCTCTCTCTATTCTCCCTCTCGCTCTCTCTGTCAAGCATGTGTCAATAGCTACAGAGAAGGCTGTGAGGAAAAGGAGGTAGGGGAAAGAGAGAGAGAGGGAAATATACAGAGAGAGCAGGACAGCAGAGGGAGGGATACAGAGGGATACAGTTACTGTCTGCCCCCGTATGGCTTTTGCTCTCTCGTTTTGGGTACCGGAATCGTAAGGAGCCCCAAGCCACTTTCTTGGCCTTATATAGCGTGTTTCAAAACTTCTTGGCAGTTGACAAGAGGAACCAAAGCCAGCAGTATAAAGACTGTATCCTGGTCCAGTCCAGAGGCTGCACAGACATCTACACACAGAATCGAGTTCAGTAGCTCTCTGGCACGCGTTTGGGATTACTGCTGTTGTTTTGAGTGAGAGAGGTGGAGGAGGAGGAGGAGGAGGAAAGTGTCTGTATTTGGTACTCCCTCTTTTGCCCTCTTTCTCTCCCGGAGGGGGGTCTGTAGGCAGGGAGAATGCAGAGGTAGAAACAAGGCAGAGGGGGAGAGAAGAGTGTGTGTGAGCGAAAGTGGCACCGGTGTGCAGGTAAGAATATAGTATTTCAGATGCATGGTGGGTTTTTTTGCTGTAAATTCCATTTGTAATTTGGGTGGTTGGTGATGTTCAGTAAGGTTTTTAAATTTCCAATTCTTTGCATTCTTTCGTGGCTTAAAATGGGTCTTCAGAAAGACAACCTCAAGCAGAATTTAGAGTGTTTTTAGCTCATAAAAAAGTAGTATGAGTTGTGTACCTACATCAAAAAGGGATTTTTGGACGTCATTTCAGCTGAAAATGCTTTTCTCTGCATGTTCTCTGGATGTAGGCTGGTCTGCCACACACTCATGGGAATGTTGCTCCCACGGGAGCAGAGCAGACAGAGTTCATGTGAGTTGCTGTTTGAGGCTCGGGAGCCTTTTCATGACCCGCCGAGTAGTGATTTGTGGCGGCAGAGTCGGAGAGAGACAGAGAGCAACTGGTCAACAAGGCAGGCAAACTCTCTCAGCATAACCTGCATCTGTTTTGGCATTGCAAGATATAAGTAGAGCAGTTGGTCAAGTAGAATTTTTGCAGGAAATGTCTTTTATTTCTTTTTTTCTGATTTTCCTGTGCGGTGTCTTTGCTTTCCTCTCATTTTTCTCACACTTTTTCTTTCTTGACACCTTTGAGAGAGGATGCAGACTGATGATGGCAATCATTCACCCCCTGACCTTGAGCTAACACAAGGATGGCAGTCAGACATGAGTGGTCAAGAGGTCACAAGGCTTGTATGTCCTGTCTCCCACTAAAGAGCCAAAACAACAGAAAGGAATGCAGTTTCATTACCATACCAAAATTAAACACTTTTTGGGGGGGGACTACAGCACATTTTTCTCGAGCGCTTTGTGAATTCCATTTGAAGACATTACATAACCTTGAACCTGATCCTCTTGCCCTGCCATCACACTTTTTAAATTGGTCTGAAATCTCAAGAGAATATGCTTTACCACTTTCCCCACCTTGTCCAGAAGCCCTCTTTAACTGCCAGAAGAGCCCTAACTCATATCTCCCTTGCGTCTCATAACATGAAGATGTTCTCTAAGAGTGATGCTCTGGAACGGCTGCTTTCCCAGTAGATCTATGCCTTTTGAACTGCTTGTCTCTTCCATCTGTCTTTCTCATTCCTTAATAACATACCTAGTCTTCCTCTGGGCAGTTCATCTTTTGACACATCAGAGAAGTGAAACCTTGGAAACCTTTAAGAGAAATGTTGAGGAAAAAAAATAGTCAAGTCAAGTCAATTTTATTTATGTAGCACCAATTTATAACAGAAGTTATCTCAGCTTTCTTATTTAGCAGGTCTGGAGAGAGAGCAGGAGGAAAGGTAACATAGCAACAATGCTAGTTCCACATAGAGATGTAACAATAATAAGAGTGATAATGATAATTGTAGCAGTGGGTGTTGAGCATGATCATGGGGCCAGTAGCTGTTTTGCAATCACAGACTCTGCAGCTCTGGAGGCAGAAATACTTGCAGAGCATAACAGGAGGAGAGAGATGAGAAAACACAACTACAGGAAAGAGAAGAAGCCAAGTTACTAACAGGCATTATTGGGAAATGGATGCATACGGATGGAGAGGGAGAGGAGGACAGAGGAGTGTGGTGCATCATTGGAAGTCCCACAGCAGTCTTGGCCTATAGCAGCATAACTAGTAGATAGTCCAAGACAAGCCTTAGCCAGCCCCAACATTAAGCTTTATTAGAAAAAGGTTCCACAGTAGAGGAGCCGATAGCTGAAGGCTCTGCTTCCCATTCTACTTTTGGAGACTCTAGGAACCACAAGTAAACTTGCATTCTAGGAGCACAGTGTTCTTAGTAGGGATAGTAGGGTACTTTGAATTAAATGTTGATGAAATCACTTCCCATCAACAGCCAGTGGCTGAATGATGACATGCTGTCATACATATCCTCACTGGTCAGATTTGGCAGGGGCCCAGGGAAAGCTACAGAGTCCAACATTGTCTTTGCATATATTCACACTGACTCATCATTAATTTTAGTGACCTCCAATGGGCGTAAGTGGGTGTCATTCCCCCCAACATGAACACTAACTAACATAATACCAACTGTATTTACACGTATCCTTAGCTAGCAGTTTTAAATGTCATAAATGGCAGAAAATCATCTTGAAAAGCTTGGTGTAGACAACTTCAGACTTTGATTGCCAAATAGGAATGGTCTGACATGTTTGTGCAGATATTAAGTTTTTTTTTTTGTTTTTTTTTTTCAGATTTCATTTTAAGATATTTTACTGTAGGTTTCATGAGCAGAGCCCACAAACCGAAACTGTGGCTGGTAAACTGTGAAACCTACAAGATCCTCCAGCTGCGTCAGCTCTAAAGTATGTGCCGGGAAGTGTTATAAAAGCAGTAGTGACCGGAGAAGATGGCATTTAACATGCAACCACACAAGAGGCCAAGCCTGAATTAGTAGACTAGGCCTACCCACTAACTTATTTCTGTCAATAAGTGACAGGCTGAAGAGGAAAAATAAAGAGCAAGTTTAGATTAAAAGGAAATTTAAATACAAGCCAACACAAACAATCTGTTTTCAGATTTACACTTGTAAGAAAAATGCAGACAAAAGCATAAATTGAGGCTTTTACAGAAGTTATTGCAGCAAAACAGCATTCACGAATCCTTTTGAACATCTTGCGATCTAGTAAGCCTATATTTTATTGTGCTTTTCTGTGTTTATACCATTGATTTTGGCTTGGCTTTGTTTCTTAATTCTCGCTTAACTGTGCTATTAGTGGTCAGATGAGAGTAAGCATCCTGCAGCCACTCCTAATTAAACAGGAACTGATAGCTGAACACTGTCCGGAACAGACCCGTCAGCAGCGTCCAACACCGGCTCCATCCCGTAATGACGAAAACATGCTTGTTTTTAACTTCCATAGAAGCCTGGCCTTTGAAGTGTTACAAAATTCTCACATTTTTTTGCAAATGCATCTGTTTCCCACAAGTGGAAACCAAAGATCTTGCAAATCAGGTGAGCTTTGGTTTTAAACCAGCGCCAAATGTTAGACCTCTCCCACGACTGAAACACCAAATTAAATGACCTAACATTTATGATATGCGGTCATGCCCCTCTTGCATAAAACTCCAAGGCAGGCTTTCAGATTTGGAGGTTTTCAACCTGTGTCCAAAGTGAGCCACAATTGCACATCTGATATTCATCATTTCTTTGTTTAATGGGGTATTTTGTCATCTGAATCTCGCAGTGATTTGGTTGTAACCATGCAAGGGGTGAAGCAGCCAAGCCAGAGCCCACTTACCACTCAGTGTGGCTTGACCATGATCAAATAGCTGCTTTCTCAGTGATCCATGGTCGTTGGCCTCTTGTGCATCCACTTGATGAAGTTTCTTTGGGCCTCAAACCCAACATTGGCATGTCGGTTTCGAGGTGAAATAATGTCATTGCCTTTATTGGATGCATATCTGAGTTCACTGGCAATCAAAATTGTTGAAATAAGAAGGCAGTCCACAATGATGAATCTCATTGTAAATAACCTCCTGTATGTTGTGGTATATTTTGTCGGAACCATTTATGGTAGAAGAAAACACACTTTTTGTACTTATTTATGGTGTGTTAACCATGTGGAAGTGATTATGTTCTCATGTGAAAAAATATAACCCCTTCTTGTGTTATCCACAAGATTTAGATTGCGGATTCTTCACAAGAAGACCAGGAACATGTCATTTGGTAGATATTATGTCGCCGACAAAGCATCCAAAGAGCTTCAAAGGGTGTTTTTTGTCTAGTTTTGTAATTTGTACGACCATCACAGGATGGTTTTCATGCTGTGGGAAGACCCTGCTTGTGCCACGGTACCTGGCGTTGATGGATGCCAACAGCAGGCAGAGTGCTCTACTTCACAAAAAATAATTATTTAGACTTTCTGCGAACACACACCAGGCCTTTTGCATCCTGTTTGGGTGCAACGCCCTCTGAAAGAGCAGTGAGACCTTCATGGTCCAACCCAGACTGAAAGGCATGTTTCACAGAATTTGGCTCTAGATGTCCACCAAGTAGCTTAGACCCCTGACAAAATAACATGTTTACAGAGTGTATCCTGTTTTAAATTGAATCAAGAGCTTTAATAGCTGACTCTTTTAGAAATGACAGGTAGTATTTTAGTGGCAAAACTTTCCCACGCAGTTTTCTTTTTTGGCAGCATTCTGCATGAATCATTTATTTTGTCAATATCTCACTACTCCTTGATTTATCTGTCTTTTTAAATTCTACATCAGATATTGTTTGACCATTGATGGCGTCTCTCAACATTGCCAACAACGCTCCTGCCACCCAGTTGAACATGACGCGCTACACACTTGACATTATGTCAAAATGTCAGTGCAGGAGAGGAACACGCTCTCCACCATCGCAGTGCTCAGCGGATTTATTAGCCCTCCAAGTAAAACAGAAACCCAGCCGATGTATAAATCCCTCCGAAGGGGCTGTTTGGGCTTCAGTCCTTATTTGGCCCCCGTTTGGAAAGTGAAGAATTTACTTTCTCAGGCATACTGCCATCAGCGCAGCAGTGGCTCTTGTGTGGGCAGGAGGAGTGCTTGAGGAATTTTGAGTGTGGTTGGACCAATGGCAGGCTTATTTATTGGAGCCAGTGAGATGATTTATGCACAGTGGCAAACACATGCTTTCTCCCATCAGTTAGGCTGAAGTAGATGAATGGCGATCAGAGGGATTATTGCTAAGTTAGAAGGGTAAAAAAGCCAAAATTCAAAATCTAAATTTAAAAAAATCTGTAAATGTTTATGTCTTATGTTAATCTGCAAAAATAATAAACATCATACTGTTTTATGTGTCAACAAGCACAAAACTACAACAATAAATGCACTGCAAATGCCTGTAATGTCTGAAAGACTGCAAACCAAGCATGCAGGTTGCTGAGCAAGCCAGTCATACTCTTCCTTGCTTATCAGAGGATGCTTGTTCAAGCCTGTTTGAAGTGTGTGAGAGTGAAGAGAAAATAGTTCATCACTACTCTGCTTGAGTAGTGATTCAACTCAGTGGACCGGGCTCCAGAGTCATGCTTTGATATTCTGCTCTCTGCTTTTCCATATGAACCCACTTGAGCAGCACTTTTGCTGAAATCATTAAAGCTCTTGCTGATCCACACTCTCAGCATGAGAGGGAGGGAGGTAAAAGACGAGCGCAGCTCCGTTAAACTGTTGGGACTCACCTGAGACATTTGACCCTTGTTGTGGCTAATTCAACAAAGTCCCATCTAAGCTCAACTCCGATTGCCCCCTAATGAGGCCTCTTGGCTGGGCTGAGATTGCACAGAGGCCCCCCGGTGACTTGCTTGACTCCTTGTTCTAGTTCAGTGGCTTCCCAGACGCCCCTCGTGACTGGATGAGATTATACGCTCGCTGTTTTAATAGCCTAAACCCACTATGACTCTCCTTCTCTCACTGTTGGAGAGTTTTCTTTGTGGTCTGCTGGTCACTTTTCCAGAAAGTGATTGGGGAGACGCATTCAGAGGTCAAAGAAAAGGTCAACATTCGTTTTAGTTTAATAAAAACAGGACAAAATCAAAAAGCAAGCTTTCATCAGTGAGCATGTGTCAGATTATATTAAATCTAAGCCATCAGATGATAAAAAATATTTTAGCATCTCTGTGCATGTTTGTGCTGACTCAGGTTAAAAGACTGAAGAAACTGTGGATATTAGGTATGTTTTATCATTTATCATAGTATGATTTATCATTTCAGATCTTCTGTACCAAGGAACTGCATGGCTATGGTACACACACTAAAGAAAAGATGATAAAGACAGATAACCAGGCCAGGTTGTTGAGATGGCACAGATGGAGTTGCACAAACAATTTCTGACAGTTCAGGTGTTAGTCTGGCCTGATGCTTAAGCGCGTGTCAGGGCCTCTTTGAGATTCATGCGCTTTTATCCGTCTGAGTGGGTGAGAACCATGTGAAGCCCGTATTAGTCTGGCTTCCAGCTGCACCCACCATATATGGATGAAGTCAGGGTAGTTGTTGTTCTCTCGCTTTGTTGCACAGCAATGTGCTGAGGATTTTATGTTGCATGGCGAGACACGGTGTTTGAAGGAGTGTAAAATCATGTGATTATGATGTTGGTGTCTGTGTTATCTCTCTCCTACCTCATTGAATTTTTGATATAACAATATTTGCAAGCAATTTTCATGGCTGATTGCTTAATTTTTATATGCACAAATATGTTCTTAAACGAATGAATTGTGAATCATATGGCTGCTGCTCTATGTGGCCCATAGTCTGGTTTCTCTGGATGTAAGTCTACAGTGGCCACTGAGACTCAAAGTCATCACTAAACCCTTCTGACCTTTAGATCAATACTGGAGGGAGTCATCATGAGGACATTTGCAGGCGTATGCTACAGTACAGCTCACAGAACAGCACCTCCTGTCAGCTGTGAATAAAGGCAGATGCTTTTTCTACAAGGCCCTGGGGCCACTGGGACTGCCAGCCCTGATATATTAATGTCAGCAGCGGCCCCAGGTAGTGTAGGCACAGTAAATAGCAAACATGAGCTGACTCGCTTCTGGCTTCTGGTACTAGCAACTTCATGTACTGTTGGCCTCTGAAAAGCTCCAGTGCAGTGGCTGGGTTTTAGCTGTGTTGCTAAAGGGCACTTCAGTTGTAGCAGCTGAGAAAAAGAAACGTATTTTGGGTTTTCATTGCATAATGTACTTTTTTTCCTGATGAAGATGACACTACAAGGGCACAAAAATGAAAACTGACAATGAAAACTAAATAGGGCTGACCAAATAATAGCAAAACCTGTGAGCATAAGACAGTACAAGTTAACAGCTCACCAAACTACATCCTCTAAAACAACTGCAGGGATGTTGGATTGCATTAGTTTAAACCAGTGCAACTGAGTACATCTTTTTGCAAACAGACATGTTCGTGCATGTGTCCCTGTCATTGGATACTACATTTTCTCTTCCCTGAATTCATTTCACAGTAGCACCTGCTGCAACAACAGTGTAAACTCATTTGCTTCATAACCCTACAGATTCAAAATGACCTACAAGTTGTCGTCTGCTCTCATGCAAACACTGTATATGCACTTAGGCTGGACTGGCCTTTTATTGAATACTGGATATTAAGCCGTCATCTTGGCCATTGATGGTTTGAGCCACATAAATTTGGTCTGTAAAATCTTCAGTGACATTTTTTTCTCTGTCCTGAGGGGGATTTTTGGCGGGATGCTTGTAAATTCTAGCTTATAAAGTCAGATTTTTTGGTATTAAAAATGGCACTTAACATCAACTATTGCCTGATTTTATGACGCACATCATATTGCAGTATTCATGTGCAAATCAGTAGCAGAACAAAGCACCAGGCATATATAAAGTACCAGAAATGCAACATAGAATTAGCACAAAAAAATCCTAACATATATCTCAATACTCTCTTCTTCATCTTCTTACTGGAGCAAACAACCATATCAGCAGTGACTGGTGGACTGATGCCATCACATTGCAAATCAACACACACTAGGTGGGATCTGTTCTGCTGCGATGTTATCCAACTACTGTATTCTGATACACTTGATGATAGCATTACAAAGTCAACGAGTCTTTTGTTTTCCCTGAGCAAACTAATTACAGCGGCTTCCTTCCTTGCCTGCGTCTGTTGTCTGCTGATAGCGCGCGCTCTCATCTCACTGCTCGTAAACATCCATCAGCCCACAACACGTTGGGCTACAGCCTGCCAAATGCACTTGTTTAACCGTGCACACGTATGCATGCACATTTACATCTACACACTAAAGCAAATACGGTCAAATGGAAGTCACTCAGCCAGAGAGTGACTGTTTATGCATCGTAATCAGTGACTTGTTGTGCAGAGGGTAATGCAGACTATTAGGAGCCACATTTGCCTGTCATGGATACTATGGGCAAACTGTTTTGAGAGCTAAATAGGCCTGTGATACCCTAACTGCTATTTAAAGATGCTACATGCAGCATTGCAACATCAGGAAATCAATACCACTCTAATTTTGAGGTGATATTATAATTAGGGGACAAGTGATACTGTTGCTGGGAGGTCTGGCAACAGGTACTGGCCGTGGACTCTGCATGTTATAGTGCTGGTGTGCCACCCAGCCGCATTTGTTAGGAAACCCACTGTTGTTTTACTGAGATAAAAGAAAAAACATGTTGTTGTAAAGCACAGAGTGGGGACAGGATGTTGCTTCACAAGTCAAAGAGAGCTGAAGCTTTTAGTTTCTCGAGATTGTACTGCAGAGAGAGAAGTGCATGGTAAAATAATTTTCAGTGGTAATAAAGAAAAAGAGCAATGCAATAAAGAGCAACTGGCATTCACGATCGTGGTTCGGTGCTGTTAGAAGGCAAAAATATGCTGCAAGTGCAAATATGCAAGTGCTACTTGGAGGATAGTGGTTAATGAAGTTACTCCCAGAGTTACTCTGCTCTCCTCAAGCTGTGCTGCTGGGAGTAAAACAAACTAGTTTTACCTTTTAGCCAATTAATCTGTAAATCGACATTAAATTCATCTGCATTTATTTGCTGTCAGGTGGAAGTCATTTTCTGGCACCTTTTTCCCTTATGGATGGCTAGACAGACAAGCTGTGATTGGTTGGTTTCCAGTGTGTCATCTGCCATGTCTATCAACCAAGTCACTGCAAGAATTTATGACACATGTTGTTTGGTCCAACATGTGCTCAAGGTGCATGTAGCATCGCAGTGCAGATCAGAACAGGGCGAGACAACATCAGGGTCCCAATGCCCTCTGCTGCGATAAGAAACCCATGAGTCAGAATGTTTGATGAGCACTTTCTGTTGTTTTATGCCTGGATTCTCTCAGACAGACTGATTTGTAAAAGCATAGTGTAAAATGATTCACAGACATAGTCTAATGCTTCAAACCATGTGTGAACCAGCGCTGTGAACTGTGTAATTCAATGGTGAATTGTTTACTGACTTTTACAGGAACCATTCTGTTTCAGTGCAAATTCAGTGCCAAATGTGATTTTGCCTGAAATGGCCCCTTTTAACTGTTTCCCAGGCAGAGAAACAGTCAAAAGGGGCTTGTTTTTTTGAACCCGTGGTTATTTCTGTACTGTTGAGGGTGATTTTGGGAATACTCAGAGATGTCTCTCCCTCCCCTTTAAAACAGAGCCCTAAAGTACTTCAGTTTTGAGAAGATGCTACTAGTTTATGGCCCTGAGTCATTGTTGAATTTCGCATCTCATTTCAGGGCAGATATAACAGTTGTCTTTAGTAGGATGTAATGCTTTGCTTCTCTCATCTCATCCCTGTTTCTTCTTTAACAGGTCACCACTTCATGTCAAACAACTACCAACTATGAGGTGGTGAGTAAACCATGTGCATGTCTGTGTGTTTGTGCAGTATATGTGTGAATTTGTGCTCAAATGAGACCATAAAGGAAGCTCTTAAAGATCTTGTTGACCTCCGAAATCCCTGTCATAACAATTTGAGCCTTCCTGTCATTGTGGCAGCACCACACACAGGAGGTCAAAAGTCAGAGGCTATAACCTCAAGAGCTTCCTCCATTTCCTCAAAGGAAAATCCTGTCAGTACAACTCAGACAAGACTCCCTCTGACCACTGTTTTCAGCTGTAGGGGTGATAAGAATTTGATGACATTGACAGTGTATGATTTCTCAAAACACAGAATAAGTGTACTGTCAGTTTATAGCATCCAGTTGGGACACAGCAACCAAGGAAACTGTGCAGTATCTTAAATCACTGATTTGTTCTGAAACTTACAGGAGGCAGTTAAATGCTACACTAAGTAAAAGAGGACAGGTACTGAGCTGCAGTCACAGTGATAATTTCTCTTTCCTCTAGGGGTTGCTCCTTTACAGGACAAAATGTGATTCATGCACTGCGACACTGAGGCTTGAGTCATTATCACTTTAATGAGCCTGAAATGGGAGTTTTCATTCACTTCCATAAACGCTGCATAATCAGCAAATTGTAGGTTGTGTTTAGAAAACCAGCAGGAAAAGCAATTTGATCATTCTCCTGATTTCTAGTCAGTGTTCTATAAAGTCAAATAAAAAGCGGTGCAGTCGGTCCTGTTTTATATTTTCAAGATTAATCACCAGTGATATGACCAAATTAGGAACATTCCAAGCTACAGTAACTACTTTTCACTTATTTACTTTGGATGCAGGCCTTTTAAAGTGACTTCTGCAGCTTGTTAAACAGTCTCTGGTTTTGTTTATAGAGCTTACATCAGCCTAAGATGCTGTACTTAACTCAGTTAAGAGATTTTCCTTAACACATGGATCATTGACTGTGTCTGGTGTGTCACCAACAGCCAGACAGGGAGAGAAAAAGATGTCTATAAAAGAAATCCTCCCTCCTCTTTCTCTTTCTCATCCTTTCGCTCACCATGTTGTTTCTTCCTTGGTGTGAAAGAAACAATGACTAACCCACTGACTCTGTCTCACTTCTCTCTGCAGCCTCCCACTCCTCAGCTGCCATTAAAGCATGTAGATACACCGGTAAGTAACACCTCTTCTTTATTAGTGTTAATGCCGAGGAGACATGCTTTAAAACCTCACCCATTCATAAATGCTGTTATTGTTATTGCAGCAAAGTGCTGGGATAACAATCTTTATGTTCGCTATATGGCCAAATGTATATGGACACCCTTTTCCACATACATTTCTGTACTTTTAGTCTGGTGCTGTATTTCAACTCTGTGGCAGCAGTTTGGGAAAGACCCTTTCCTGTTTCAATAAAACGGTACCTCTGTGCACAAAGCCAGGTCCATAAAGAAGTGGTTTTCCCAGTCTGAGGTGGAAGAAGTTAACTGGCCTGCACAGGGCCCTGACTTCAACCCTATCTGACACCTTTTGGATAAACTGGAACACTGACTGAAATCCAGGTCTCATAATTCAAAATCAGCAGCCAACCTTACTAATGCTCTTGTGGCTAAATGGGAGCAAATCCCTGCAGCCAGGTTTCCAAAGTCATGCGGAAACAGGAGTGAAGCCTGTTACAGCAGTAGGTTAGTGCTCATGATTTTGGAATGAGATGTTCAACAATCAGATATCAGTGTCATTTTGGGCGTCCACATACTTCCATGTAGTGTACTTTGATCCTTCAGAACAACTGGTACCTTTTCTCTTGATTCACTATTAAAAGAAATAACTGGCATTTGACTAGGCAGACATCATGCAATGACTGAATGATACACTGTCAGTCTAATTAAAGATGCTACGTTTTGTTGTATCATCTTGTCTTGATTGGCAGGTGAGCTGTGGCAGTTTAACAGTGTTTTACAGTAAAGAATGGTCTCTTGTTTTATGTCTAACCAAACTATTGCTGTGAGTTTTGCAACCAGTGTGTCTTCAGAATAATTATAGGTTTCTTCAGTATTTAATTCATATGTAATTAGTTACTTGATAATTTGACTAATAATTAAAGCTGTTGAGCTCTGACCCCAAACACAGCTCACGTCTGTTCCTGCAAACTGCAGAAGGTGGCAGCAGCAAGCAATACATCACACCCAGCCAATCAGAGCTTCTCCTGCTGCTCTGTGGGTTGAACCTTGTTTAATTTGACTTGACTCTCCTAATACATCTTACAATATATACAATATAATACAATATACAATATATATATATATAGACTATGATATGTATACACATTACTAAATCACATTGTATTGCAAATGAATAACTAAAGGACAGAATAAGGACAACTGGATATTGAATGCAAACTAAATTAAGAAATGTATGTTTATTAAATGCATCAATCGATTATTTGATTATAATTCAACTGTGAATTATTATTCAAGTGGTGCACTCCAGACTCCATACAACCAGGTGGCCTGAGAGAAACGATTTAACCCTCTCTCCTTTCTGTGCCAGTCTAAAGAGATATTTGGTACATACCTTACAAAATGAGAAAAGCTGCCGTGACATCTGTTTTTGCCCGTTCACTGCAAATTATCCCCCGTCTGTGCCAGAACACGCTGCCAAGGCCTGGCCCTGAAACTAAGCATGCATGTTTAGCTTGACATTGCTAAACCATGAAGGGTGCAGGCAGGGCCGGTGGGTTTCCAAGAAGGCAAGATTCCAGAAAAATAAAAGAGGAGAGAACCACTACTAATGCAAAAAGAAAACTGTTTATTCAAGCCAGCAGTCACAAAGGCAAAAATTTGTAAGCTTGTTTAAAATGTTTTTAGACTCTCAGCAGCTCTCATGTTTTTATTTCCCCTTTCATGAAACCAGAAGCAATGTTTATTCAAAAGATGAAAGCGCTGATGTCCTGCATCCCTGTTTTTTCTCCTCTCTCTTTTGTGAGTCACGATAATGAGTCAGTGTTTGCGTCAGGCGTCGCCTGGATGTTTAGATCTGCAGCGGTTCGATGACATTCACATTCAGAGAAAAGAGAAGCGTGAGGACTACATGATGAGTTTGGGTAGAGTTTAGAGAAGGTGGGACTTGATGATGTCTTCATTAATGCAGAAGAGAGGGGGTCTTAAATTAAAGACTTAGAGAGAACTTCAGGGAATTTAACAGTATGTGTAGCATTTTAAAGGAATACTCCCCCCAAAAAACTGTGTTTATGGCCTTGAAATGTTGACTTTGAAAATGTTTTAGCTTGCTAGATATTTATTCCACAGTGTTTAGAGTGAATTACAAATTTTCTGCTGTCCAGTATTCAATTAGTTAGCTGTTTGTGCTCTTTGAAAAGCAACAGGGTTTATGGGAAATGTGGGTGTAATTATGAGAAACACTAGCACCAAAAATACCAAGACAGAGGCTACTAATTGTCTTGAGCATGGCCTTGTTTTTTCACTGTAATTATAGAAAGTTGTCACAAACAATTTGACAGTGACATATTGGTGTTTGGGAGCAAATGCTACACATAGAAACGACCCCTTTAACCAGACATTTCACATACAAATTAGTTACATCCTCAGGTCACCATCCTGATTTTTACCTTTTACCAAAGCATTCCTTGTCTTATCCCATCATTTCATGTTGCTTTCATTTCAAGTTTAATTGGAAGCTTCTCTTGTGCTCATTGGTTAAATTCCTACAGTTTGGCTGGATTTAAAAGGAAATCAGTCATTTTCCTTTTGTGTTATCCTGGCACCTTCTGCTTTCTGCTTTGATGCTTAAATCCAGGAATCATCATCATATGGGGTTTTCCGTACATGTGGGCATTTGTGTGTGTGTGCATGGTGTATGGACAGGGCATGGAGGAGGGTGTCGATGGAATGTTTATTTGGTTAGTCCATATAGGATACGACCATGGTGGTTTTAAAGCGAAACACCCCATCGTGACCATAATTGAGTCAGTGCGTAGCTTGTTCGGGGTCATTCAAGTGCACTGTGGGGATTTTCTGAATCAGTTTCTGGCTCAAGGGAGGATAGAGAGTGAGTAGATACATGCATGTAAGCTCCAGACACTGTAAATCAAAAATAATGTTGTCAGACAAGGAGATGAAGTTGTATGACTGTGCACAAAGCATACAAAGGAAAAAGTGGTTTCATCCAGTTTCACAATAGTTGTAATGCCTGACCATTTTATGGCTTAAACCAACAAGGAAATATTAAGGTAGAACACAAAAACTGTGTTTTCATTCCATATTTTATGCTTTGGTAAGCTTTTCAGTCAATAGATTATTAAGGGTAAATCAGGTCAAACACATGCAGCACAAAAGCACACAGCACATACATACAGCACATGGACACATTGCTTGGGAAAGAAGGGAGTGGAGATGAGAGAAGCACCGAGGGGGGGGTGGGGGATAATGAGAGATAATGAGACCATGGGAGGAGTAGTTCGAGAGAACACAAAGAGGGTGGGAGATAGAGGACGAGGGAAAGCAGGAGAAAGTAAGGAGAAGACGATCAAGAGGAAAAGAAAAGAGGGAAGATGCATCATGATATGATGCCATATTCGCACATGAAGTTTGGCACAAATGGCGTGGAGCGTAGCATCTTTTCCCTTGTGATGATACAATGGAAACTGCTCGTTAAGGTTGTGACCGCCTGGATGATCCTCTGTGATTTAACAACATGAAATAGGACATACAACCCTAAATGTTGCCCGGCATTTCTAAGCCTAAACTGGCAACACAGTTAGATGTAGTTTTTTTAATTGAAATAGTATATAATATAGTAGTTGTTGTGCCAAAACATGCCTCTGAGCAGCTCCATTCGAAGCCGTTTTGTCCACCTGCGTTCATCCTGGAGGTGGAGCACTGGGTACCTGTTCAGCAAGGTAGGCTACTCCCACACAGGAAGTCTAAATTGACCCAAAATGTTCTCGTTGTAGGTTGTACTTTTTTACCACAGAACTGAAACATATCTTCTGCTTAAAATGTTTGATTTTTAGTCGACAAAACCCATTCTCAAGGGCCAGTTGTTGTGGAGCTTTCAGTCATATCATGTGGTCTTCCTCAGCAGAAAGAGTTGTGTTTTTTTTAATGAAATGTATGGGAAATTTGCAACAAATAATTTTTTCTTTTTCTTTTTTTTACTGTATTTCTTGAATTATATGGCTGACATTATTCAATATATTTTCGTGTCAACAACAAATCCCATAAAATTTCTAGAACAAAGAATTCATTAGTCTGGTTCTCAATACTTCTTCTCTACCCTTACTGTGGTTATGCTGTTTCATACTTGTCATGAGTGGACTGAAAATCTACCTCTATAACCATTCAATTTGGAATTAATGGCCTTGACTTTGAGAACATGAGGCATCCATGTCTGTTTGGTTTTCAGGCTCTTTCACATTAAGTCAGTTATCAAAAAATCTGAGCTTCCTAGTCATAATTACATCTACAGTGTTGACCTTATACATATACAGTTTGGATAAAGGTTGTTACCTTTAATATGACATGGATGCAGTATGAGCTCCAAGCCCATCCATTTCTACTGAAGATGAAAATCTTGAATAACTGGTCACTGTAGTACAAAGGAATAAGTTGTGTCATGGTTTGGCAAGAAATATGTTAGAACAGTTCATTTATTGTTGGTTTTGGCCTTTTCATGGGATTTTTTGTTTTTTACAATGAGAACAGGGCTTTTATTGTGAAAGCTGGCTTTCTCAAGTGAAAAGTGCATTTAAATGGATAGATAGCATACTTTACAAGCAGCATTGATTTTCATGAGGCGTTCATGCACCCATGTTGCTACAGGACAACAGATTGTTCCTGTGATGTGAAATGTACCGGTGTTAACACCCCTGAAGCGCCATGCGAACAGGCGGTTTCATTTTGCAAACACCAGCGTGCGTGGTCCGCCTAGCATCTGGTTTCTGTCAAATCACAGAGAATTATGCGTCCCATTTTGGCTCTTGGGGGTGGGATTAGCTTCATCTGTGAGAAGCCGCTCAGCAGCAATATGGAGAGCTTTGGGCTGTGTGTTTAACCTTCCACGGTGATTAGAGACCCTTCTTGCCAACATCTCTGTTTAACCACTTGACCAGTAAAGCTGAACACTCGCTCTTTTATGACGCTGTGGGAAAAAGTCAGAAATGTCACAGGGTATGTGTGTGAAGATAAATTCAGCTGTCGTTCTATCTTTTTGGATGGCTTCATCTTTTCGATGGCAGCTGAGTCATACAGACACGTTCTCCCCTGGGCTGACAAACAGTGAGAGGAAGAGCCAACTCTGGCATCTATTATGCAGCGGTTCCTCGACAGTACAGCATATTAGTACCGTTTTCCCTCTGCAGCTCTGTCACAGTAGAACAACCTGACTTCACCTCTCTCAGTAAATAACTACATTCAGGACAGGATAATTAAAGTGTGTGCTGAAGTCCCGACAAGACCTGAGTCAGGATGGTTTTCTCCTGGAACACACTGATGCATTGTGATATTTTTTTTACTTCTAGCTCTCCTCACCCTTTTTGTTGTTTTCTTTTTTTCTTCTTCTCCCTTCTCTTAATCTCCTCTCCTTTCTTTCTTACTGTACTTCTCTTTCTTCTTCTTCTTCTTCTGGTGCCTGTTCTTCTCCTGCTTCTTCCCTTCTCCATTTTCTCCTTTCCTTTTACCTTTTCCTTTTGCCTTCTTTCTTTTCTTTTTCCATCTTCTCCTTCCTTTCTCCTCTTTTTTTTTATCTTGCTCTTCCTCTTCTTTCTCCTTCTCCAAAACAGTTTTAGTTTTGCTTCTGTGATCTGATTTTTCCCTAATAGGTTATGTCAGATTGTAATTCAGTAACATCATCATCATTACCAGATGGAGTATGCTTATGAATCATTCTCTCTCCCCCTCCTTCTCTCCCCCACCCTCTGCATATATACGCATGTGTGTATTGTATGTGTGTTTCTGAATTTGTGTGTGTGTGTGCGCTCTCTAGGGATCTACGAGGTCCTGCAAGAGTGTGGAGATAAGGCGAAAGCAATCACGGTAAGACACTGCATCGTCATATGATTGTGTTATATGCACAGATGTCTACACTTATACATCAGAAAGATACAGTTGACTTAGAACAAATTAAATTAAATAAAGAATAGATTATTTTCCATCAAACATAACCATCATGGCAGTTTAAGCATCTAAGGATCTTCTTTGTTCAGTTTTAAAGCCTCCTTTGATTCCACAATGCATGACTCCTAGGATTACAAAATGATTGTTGGGGCAGAAACTGTTCTGCTACTTTTCTTAAGTAGCAGGTCCTTTAATAATCCACTGTGATCCACTACTCACTACTTTATTTTATGATGAACATCAGATTATGATTATTTGTGCTGGATATTTGGCCTTTTTTCTAGGAATGTAAATTCTCATTTCACACTCTGTTGTCTGTTATTCTTCAAACATGGTTGTTTCTCATGCAGGGCTTTACTGTATGCTCACCAGATAAAACTGATCGCTGTTTTGGCCGGTGAAATAGATTGCATAATATCAGCAGAGGTCATGTCAACAGTCAGTGAAGGATTGTAAATCTCTTCCTCTCCAAGAAATATAAAAGAGAGCTGCAGGAGTTTACATTTGATCAAGTGGATGTTTGCTGTGAACTCGTTAGTCCCTGAGAGAAATCGGAGAGTTTTAGAAATGTTCTCACAGCAGCTGTAAAAAAGATTCACTACAGTCATTTTAGCAATGTTAATCACTGAAAATGGGACTGCAGTTTGGAGAGAAAAAGGCTGATAATGACTCGTGTCGAGTTAATGTGGGTTGACTGTCCTGTGTTTAGAGGGTAAAAAAGTAAAAAAATTTCTTCTGACCTTTTTAATAGCGCTTCTAAAAAGGTCAGAAGCGCTACTCCACAGTGGTGTCCTGCTAAAACACTTCTAACTCTGTATTGATCCCAGTATCCAGAAAACATCCAGAGATGTCCCTACTAGCAGTGTAACTGCTGTTTCAACACCAAGTAAACTCCAATATTTAAATGTTTGGTTAGGACCTGCTACATATTTAAATATAGTAATTCAAATCCATAAAGAGTCAATAATTAAATGTTACCTTGGTGTCCAGAATCTTTGCTGAACTCAATTTTCAATCAAGTTTATCAAATCAGTTCATCCTGCATATGTGTGTGACCCAACAGAGTGTGGAGGGGCCTGAGGGGTTAAAATCATAACCCTCAAGGCAATATAACTTACTAAAACCGAGTGGTGACAACATGTTCAAAAATGAAGAGTGGCGGACAATGCATTCAAACAAAAATGAGTTTATTTAAGCCAAGATGATTAAAACAGGCAGTGTTAAGAGCCAACAGGCCTAAAAGAACAAAGGCACTCAAGTAAGTACGAATAATAGCCTTTATTCTACAATATAAAAAAAAATTAGCCTAGATAGCACCAACTGAAAGCTATCATAAAAGTTTAAAACAAGGGCAGAGTGCTCGCTGTGGGGAGATTCTATCGCAGTCTGCTGATATTCACACCGTGTGCTCACCTGGTGCCCACTAGAAAACAATTCAAACACTGCAAAGTTTTAAACACTGCACTGCACACGAGCAAGTTCAGACATGACTAAGTGACCGCCACCATTTATATAACCACATAGTGCATGCATAGTGTGTACCCGGCGAAACTAGTCCCCACAGGCTGGACCTCTTCCTAAAAATAAAAACAATTTAAAATCAGTTGGTTCTGGTAAAACAAATAAAATAAACAAGAAAGGACGTATATGGATAATAAAAAACAACTCGTGAAAAAAATACATTCAAGCAATAAAAAAAAAAAAAAAAAACACTCAGGCAAAACAGCAGTCTGGATCTGGGTCTGAAAGAAGTGACAACAGCTATTTAAAAAATGTGTTAATACATTAAAGGATATAGCCCCACTACACTGCCTTTAAATACATTTCATACTTAAGGATGTGGGGGGCCTACTATGGAATCCCCTG
>JBBMJY010000017.1:5840284-5913064 GCA_037833715.1 Toxotes lorentzi | reverse complement strand
CACACACACACACACACACACACACACACACACACACACACACACACACACACACACACACACACACACAGCCATCCCATCTTGTCGTAGTGCTAGCTGTCTTCTTATCTCTCACGATCCCTCTTGTTTCTTTAGACATTTAGGTTCCCCTGTGGGCAACTTTAATTCTTCTATGTTGCTGTTTTCTTATTGTTTACACTGACGCTCGTTATTGCTGTTTTTGTCAAACAGACAAGGGGAACGCTGCCACATCTGCCTCCCTGTTGTTGACTCGGTAGTTTGCGTTGATGTTGTCTCATTCTGTTAAGCTGTTGTCTTGGAGCGGAGAGCGCTCTCACAGTAATGACCCACTGAACCGAGACTCAACAAAAATGATCATTTATTTTTCATCTTTGGGCTGTTAAGTACTGGCATTCTCTCACATATCAGTAATGATAGTAACACAGTTCTTCAAATGTTTTCTTATGTGTTCATACAGTTTGTCATTAAAAAGCCATTAAGGCTGCAGTAGACTGGGATGTTTCTCTACATGCTGACAGGCTGAGAGGATACAGCGGTTTAAGACTCTGGAGAAATCTGAGCTAAATCAGCTCCTGATATAACAAATCCCAGTTTAACCCCTGCTGGCAGCAATATGTGAAACAGATCAATCCTTATAAACCATGTGTGTGTTACACAGAAAAGGGAGAGAGAAAGCTGTGTGCTGTCCATTAGGATTTCAGTAATATCTTTGAAAAAAAGAAATATTAGATATATATTTAATATCTAATATGTAATAAGATTTACTATCTTATTTTGTTTATAAATTTACAGTTACTTCATATTAAACCAGAGGTCACTTAGAATACGTTACTTTACTTACGTACCCTCCTCCCTGCTCAAAACCAAAAAACAAACTAAAAACGACCTGAATTGGCCAAATATTGGCCCAGGAATACTACTACTACTACTACTACTACTACTAACAATAATAATAATAATGATAATAATAATAAGAAGAAGAAGAATAACTGCACAATGATTCCACTATTCCTCTAATATTTCTCATACATGAGCTTTAATACTTGGGATATGAACAGCATATATGGATTTTCAATGACATTTTGAAAGTTTAAACTTTAGGCTGGTCATCTACAAAACAATGCAAATATGACAATGGTCCACTTTCGTGCGTGCAGTTTATCCTGTGAGTCCTGCTGCCTAAAATAACTGCAAATTTCCTTTCGTGTGGTCCAGGCCCATGAATCACACATACACAAAGATGCTTTGAATATCTAAATCTGCAAAGCTGCCAGTTGGCATGACCAAATGTGAAGTGACAGACAGACATTTGGAGGCACTGAAGAAGTACGTATGGGATGTTGGGTGCTGTAGCATTAAATGTTGAGGTTGCTACATCAGAATCAGCAACTTTGTTTATGCATCAAATCCAAAACAGTTTGACTCAGACATTTGCTGAGTCAGCTCTGTGAGAGGAAAAATAAGTTGTGTGGTTGCCGTATGGCACACAACCAAATAACATGCTGGCTGTTCCATTTACCTGCAGCCTTAGTCAACTTTGGGGAAAAAAGCAAAATGAAACAGTTTGCATAAAATTAGAACTGGCTAAAAAATATCTTGGAATAATCAAAGGAACAAACATAAGTGAATTCATTGCCATATGGTTTAGGAATCACTGCCTAAAACACAGAGTTTCGTATTATAACCACCATCTGGCTAAACAGTGCAGTTGTGTTTGGCTGAGTTATGGTAGAACTGCAAACTCTAGACACTAAATTTGGTGGCTCAGAGTCTCTGATGACTCCAGATGGCTTTATAGCAGGAGGAGAGAAACCTGACAGAAACAATAGCTGGAGTATTTGGAACCACAATGAACAGCTGCAGTGTGTTGTTTAAGGGAAACAGTCTGTTAGCTTGTTTGGTGACGGCAGGCACAGAGTTGCGTGTACGACGTCCTCAGGGCTCTGGTGCTAAACTCTGTGTTCATGTCTCCAAACAGTGTGGGTGCATGCTATAGTAGTAAAGGGCTGTGATCATGGGGGTGTGTGGAGAACACTCACATTGCACATTAGTGTAAAAAACTAAGCTCAGATCAGTGAGGCATACAGGCCATAAATAACAAATAGAAGTTCCATCCATCCATTTTCTACCACTTAATCCGTCAGGGTCACGGGGGAGCTGGAGCCTATCCCAGCTGACTATGGGCGAGAAGCGGGCTACACCCTGGACTGGTCGCCAGTCAATCGCAGGGCTGACACACAAAGACAGACAACCACACACGCACACACTAACACCTATGGGCAAGAGTAGCCAATTAACCTAACCCGTGCATGTTTTTGTGATTGTGGGAGGAAGTCAGAGTACCCGGAGAGAACCCACGCAAGCACAAGGAGAACATGCAAACTCCGCACAGAAGAGCTCAAACCGGGGTTCGAACCTGCAACCCTCTTGCCCTATTGCTGTGAGGTGACGTGCCACCCTCAAAAATCTTACACAAGTAGTGATAATATATGTACTTTTACAATTTATGATGAATCTTAACGGTCAGTTTTGACCAGGAACACAAAAATTGTTTAACAAAAAATGAACACAACGTGAGGGTTAAAGCCTGATTATGGTTATGCAGCATGATGTGTAAAACTTATTTTATGTTTTTTTCTTTTCTATCTAGTTACATAACCCATACACAAGAGACAATAATGTACAATAGCACTACAGGCAGTATGCTTTGTTGACATTTATAGCTGCTGACTTTGCATTTTACACTCTTCAAGATAATCATTAGGATGCTTTCACAGCGTTTCACTGACTCTCCCAGTCATTTTGCCATTTTTGTAACATTTAGATGAGAAGCAAAAAATATTTACAATGGCAAACCTCCTCTGACAATTTGTCCTCGAAAAGCTTTGTTATTGGCTCTGTATTTGCTTCGCATTTCCAAATCAGCAACAAATTTGACCATACATTGCTGACCTTGCTGACCACAGGCAATGAATCACTGTGCCAAACTAAATGGACAGTAACACACAACCTGTCTATTTAAAGACTCTCTGATGCTTAAGTTGTCAAAGTCTAAATGTGGTGTTAGTCAGCAGCCAACAATGGCAGTAGGTTGTACTGTCAGCAAAATCATGCTTTGAACTGCTGTCCATCTGATCTCAGGTGGCCTCGCGCACAGAGCTGGTTTCATTAAAACAGAGTCATTACTGGGGCAGTTGAAGGAGACCACAGGCTAAAAGCTGGGTCACAAGAGCTTTTGCTAGATTGGCAGGTGCAGCCATTAGGTCAAGCATACACAACAACCAAACCTTTTCAATACACAGTGACAACAATATCAGTATTAGCAACATCACACCATGTGAACTGCAATGTGTTGGGATATTGGAGACATATCTATATCTATAGATATACATCTCTATATATCTGTGTATCTCTCTCTATTCATACCCTTCATCCACAACATTAAAACCTATAACCGGTTTTATGTTGACCCTTTTTATTCCAGGTGACAGGCACACAAAGTTTGGAGTGTATCTGAATTTGTTTTAAAGTTTTATGACTTTTTATAAGCGTCCACGGCCACATTCCCTTTTGGCCACTTGGTGTGAAAACTGTTCCCTCAATCTGTTCCCTCACCAGTGTTTTCCAAAAAGTTTTGTGCAAATGAATTCAAGTTTTAAAGTGTTGCCATTAAAAGACAAACTAAACAGAAGGGGGAAAAAACAGGCTCTAACCCATTGGTCAGCTCCGCAAATGGACGTAATTATGACTCAGTAACTTGGCTTTGCACTAAGAGCAAAATGGGAGGAAAATTGAAGTTCAGCTGAACAAACTATACACTGAGTAATACAGAGAAAGAAGCCTTCAGTTTACAAAAATACATCGAACATTTTAGAGGCTGAAATTAGCAAATAGTTGGTGTTTGTACTTGATTATTAAACTATTCAAGAACAATAAAAACTCAAACAAATGTAAATTCATTTTTGTCCATCATCTAACTGATTATTCAACTTATCATTTCAGCAATAACTGGCGTTTATACTGTCAGACGTTATACTCACACCACAACAGACATACTGTGCTTGATATTTTAGCCTCTATTCTCTCTCTCGCTTGTTTCTCCCTGCTCCCTCTGACCAGCATGAGCTCTGTGAGCTGTGCTTACTGTGGGGAAATTCTGCTGCGTTAGCGAACAACACACAGGTTCAAGGAAATGCTTCTTCTGAATCCCCTCCAAGCTCATTTACACTGAGTACACTGGCAGTATAGGCACACACACAGATATAAACACACAGCGAGAAACCCTGATGGCAGGTGATCCCTCACAGTGGAGGAGAGGGTGTTTTTCCCTTGAATAGACTGATCCATCACTCACTGGAGAGTGAAGGAACTGTCAGTAAAAGGGAGGGCTGAGAATAGATGCATGTTTGGGAAGTCGGTGTAGAGGTAATTAAGGGAGCTTAGGCAGGGCAGTGAGGTTGATAGAGTTCAGAGCTCAAAATTATTTTTGCTCACAACATTAAACAGTACTCTTTCCAGAGCTGGTGATTTGGTGATTCAGTGTAATTACTCTTCATGGCTTTGGTTTTGTGTCTGCTTCCACAGTGTCAGCACAATCTTAAATCACCTAAAAGTCTTTTCTGTTAGGTTATTGGCCCATTGCTTATCTGGGTTCACAAAGGCACCGCTTCAACTGCAGTGCTATCAGCACAGTGAACTAATTAAGAGTAAAATCAAAGTTTTCACTCAATGTGCGTGTCTGTGTGTTCTTTGTTCTTTTCTTTTCTAAACGGAGACAGAATCTGTACATTCATTTAAGGGATGGACCTCATCATACCAGCATACATCCCACTGATGCATTTACAGATACTAATCCACTTACAATGAATAGTTATAGAGGAGTGTGTGTTTGAATTAGCTTGATCGACACTGCAGCCGTCAGTTATACTGGGAGTCTCTCAGGCTTTGAGGAGCACCATGTGGAAAGGGCTTCTCCCTGAATCCCAAGAATCAATGAGCTCTGTTACATTGGGCCATTACGCAGCCAATTACACATACACATAACCTACAGCGTATACAGTCGCTCATTTTGTGTGCACAGTGTGGTGTGGAGAAGAGGTCAGCAGACGTCTGCTCTGCTGATTTCCCATCCTCCACAATCGCTACAAGCATTACTTGAATATGAGTGTGTCACGCTGAACAATTGTTGAATGCTACGAATCCACTTATTAAAAACTGATTCACACTCACAGACACACACACCATTGTATTCATCAGACGAAATGTCAGTGTCACTTTCAGGCGCCAGCATTACTGTACTGTTACTGAAAGCAGTCACCCTCTTGTACCCTGTCAGTGCTTGAAATGTAAATGATAAATATAATTAATATTCTTCACAGCCTCTAGTGGTGATACAAATCTGAGTCAAGCATGGAGCTTATTTGTAGCTCACACACGCACACAAGAGTACTACCATGATTTTGTGATGTAAGTGCAATTAAATCATAATACTCACTCTCCCCTCTACAGTCTCTTCTGTTGAAATGCTGCCTTACTAACAATGGCCTTGATCTATCAACCTCTGTTGTGTCTTCTCACAAAGGAACTGAATGGGTGGAAGTTCATACATAAACTAAATGAGTCCAGACCACTTCTCCTGCCGGGAACCTTTCTTGTTTTGCACTTGCAGCGTCGGGAGATGGTAAGTTACGGCAACCAAAAGATGATTCTGTGTGTGCTGAAATCACAGCTGGGTGTGGTCAATTGTGGACTGTTGTAGTTGTGACCACACCCAGCTGTGATGTTGGATATGGTTAAAGGTGAAACAGACTTTTCAACCCATAGAGTCTAGTGCAGCTGAGATTCACCTCCCTCCGACCTCTAGTGTGGACTGTGAAAAGTGAAAGTTAAAAACACACCTCTGAACAAATCGTAAATCTAGTGGTCGTGTAGTCAGTGTGTAATGATGCATGATTTCATTTGGAAACACAATGTTGATGACAGTTTCTATCCACGCTTGAAATGTGGCTGTGGAAATGTTGCAGTTTGCTCCTTCACAAAGAGCTGCAGCCGCGGTCAGCTCTGATTAATGGTGGCTACAACAGATTTCAGTGTAGTCACATGCCCTGGTTTGTTTTTTCATTAGTCAGACCTGAGTTTCTCTTGCCTGGCCCGTGGCTGCACACCTGCCTCTGGCTTGTATGCTGATCTGAATTTCTATTGTAATTTCATGACTTGCCTTAAACCTGTCACTCAACAGTTACTTCCTCTATAAACAACACAATCTCCATAGAGATTGTGTTGTTTATAGAGTCCTGTCACCACATCTAGATTAGCTGTTTTTCCACAAGCTTCTATAACTCATCCCACATACTACTACCAATAAGTAAGCAAACAATAATTCCTCTGTTAGAAGGAAAAATAAAAAACACATCTTCTATGAAGCAGCAGTGTGCTTATTAAATACACCATCGTAACCATTTCTTTTTTTAAAAATTACTTTATTGATCCCTCCTGGGGAAATTACTCTCTGCGTTCTACCCACACCAAGCGAATGAAACACACACAAGCATGCACATGCACTAGAGACGCTGGGGCAGGGGGCTGCCCAGTGAGGCGCCCAGGGAGCTGTGGTGAATTGGTGCCTTGCGTAGGGGCACCACAGCCATGGTCGCAGAGGCACCACCATCAAGGGATCGAACCCACGACCCACCGATCTCAGGCCGACCCAAAGTCCAAAGCCGCACTCTTAACTTGTTGCGCCACGGCTGTCTCTCTTATCCATGATAGCTACTACATAATTCTGATGTTATTTCCTCTTTTTAGCTGTAATCCCAGCAGTCAAACAATGCTACAGCTCTTTGGTTCTCCCAGCCTCCTCTCCCATCACCATGCCACTCGACTGGCCTCACACTGTCAAGCTGCAGACATTTAACCTCCAATGGTCTTAGGCTTGTCAGATGTGGTGTTTGTTAAAGGCTGATGAAACCATAAACTAGACAGAACAATGATATTACATAATTCTTGAAAGATTTACCACCTCTGTCTAGACACATGGAGTGAAATGCATGGCATACTGTTGAACAGGGTTGTGTTATTTTCAGTGGTTTTCATTATTATAAATGTCAGAGTGATTTTGTTGTGGTTCAGCTTCAGCTACAACAGGGAATGAATCAGCCGATAGAAAAGGCCTTCAAACGTGCAACCTGCTGTGGATAACAAATGTTGGTCAGAATAAAATATTTATCTTTAGTCAGCCATGCTGGCATTATTTCAATGATTGAACTGTTTTCTCTCCGTGTTTATTTTGACTACTCATTTGTCCTTCTAAAGTGTCTACTTTGAATTATTTATGAAAGACACAAAGGACGAAGTCTGTAAATGCTTGTAAGTTAAGCAGAAGTTTCTCTTCTCTGTTTAAGGGGTAGAAAATGTCAAGGTTAGGACTTTGTGAATGTTAGAATTCACAATTCAGCTTTAGATATGCTGCATCTATACAAAATGGTCTGCATGAGTTTGGCACACTCCAAACACACCACGACACAAATTTCATAACAACCTTTTCACCTAAGACCTCTCCTTAGTCCCACTTCAGAGACTGAATGAGAAAGAGAGGACATACATAGAAACATTACTTGTCTTTCAAAATTCCCATCTTTGTGAAATATTACTGTATAGCAGTCAATACAAATCTAGTTACTAAGCTCCTCAAGACAGCGTCACTTAAAATGGTAAGTACTGACTGGCTCGTCAGAGTCACCTCCTGAGCCGGGTTAATGATATAATTTACATTTACAGGAGAGAATTGGAGTAGATTGGAGTAGAGTACTCTGCAAAATGACCTGGTTTATCAAATTGTTATCAGATTTTTTTTGTAATTGGACACAGACACAATACCTCTGTCTCTCTGTCTGTCCATCTCTCTCTCTTTCACATACACACTCATACATGCAACAGTCACAGTAGAATGACACAATAGTCTTTGTCTCACAGAGGAGATGGCACGTTTTAGGTAGGTCAGAGGTCAGTGTGGAGGAAGAAGAGGAGACAAAGACTGATTTAACCAAGCTCCCTCTCTGAATTATAAACAGTCACTGTGACCCGGGAGGGTGGGAAGTCAACGAAAATAACAAAACAGACACGTCAGACAATTCACCAAGATTCATGAAGAAGAACAGTCTGTAAACTTAAGACCATTTTGTTACCTTTTGTGCCTCGTTTTATAGGCGTTCTCTGCATGTTAGTTAGTTCAATCCAGCCGAGGTGAAGCTTGGGAGTAATCAGTGAGAAGGTGCATGCAAATAAAAATCCCTCTTATTTCAGCATCTCTAAATTTTGACTTGTTTTTAGGGTTTTCTAATGTCAGACGGATTCTATCGCTGATCCATGTTTTTATAACCCTTCTTCTCACAGCAAATTTAGAAGACAGTTTTAGTCAGTGGCTGCAGAATGAGCTGCTGCTTAAGTAAGTCAGACACTACTCATGAGCAGAGTGTGTGGTTGTAGGCACAGGGGGAATTCGTGGTGTGGCATAAATTGGCTTTCATGTATGTAATTATGTAACCCACCGTCAAGTCAATTTATGACTATAATTCACCTTTTAGATAATTCACCATTTAGATCTTACTGAAAAAACATGAATGTTGCATAGCTTCATTGTTTAAAAGGAACGTAAAGTGTTAAGAACACCATCAATTTATTTGTTGGCCCCTTTGCCCTGAAAACAGCACTATGAAAGCTGTCTGAGTGAACTAAAACTGTAAAGCTGCAGGCTGGAAAACCAAAACCATGGAGCACACACCTGTCACACACACACCTAGAGACCAGGGTTTGTATCCAGCTTCCAGTCTGTGGTTAGGTTTAGGTAACAAAAGCACTTTGGTTAAAGTTAGGGAAAGATCATGGTTTTAGTTAAATCTAAAAAAAACACAACAATGTCTCAGGAGTCTCTGTTAACTTCTCGTCTGCATTAAACAACATCACGATCTTTCCCTAACCTAACCTTGGATCTTATACTGCAACATTAGATATTCTGGTGGGAAACAAATGTGTCTGTGAACGTTTTACTGATATGTTAAATATCAGCCCATTAGTGACTTAACATAAATTAACAAGGCTTGACTGAATTTATACAGTTTGACATCTTAGATAAAACTTGAGAGACTTGAGACACAGATAATCCAGAAAATTGATTTATTTCTCACTTGAGAAATTAACATTTTATCCATTGGAGAATTAGCTTGCTAAGTGGGTTCTCAAAGCGATCCATTAAAGCCAAAATCCAGGGACACATCTGGAGCAATTGCGGTGCAATACATTATTGATCTGTCAACAGATTAATAACGTTGACCAACATTATTGTTGAACCAACAGGGTCAGAGGAGGATAGCAAGATCGAAAGGACCGAGTGGGAGAGGATGGGGATAAAAGAAATTCTGTAATTGGTTTGTAATCAGAGATACCCCATGACTCTGAGTATCTACAAATAAAAGAAAGGAGGAGGAGGAATGGAGAGAATAATAAGGGGATAGTGAGTGCAGAGATAGAGAAATGGTAGCGGTTAAGCCGCAGAAGGAGTGGCTGAAGGAAGGCTGAGATTAAAAAGTGATGACAATCATGATGGAGGACAGGAGAGGTGTGAGCTGAGGAGAGTGGAGAGGCAGAGGAAGGGGGAAAGGGTGAGAGAGGGGCGAGAGGGGGTGTGGGTGGGGGAGCACTGTTGCAGCAGAATCTCATTTGTTATGCTTCACAACGCGCCTTGGCTTCTAGCAGAGCGAAAACTTACAGAAAGTTTTCCACACCCTTATTTCCAGTGTCAGTCTGAATTTAGAAAGCTCTGAAGCCCCAGCAGTAGCCAGAGCTCGATGCAGCACATGTACTGTGCTGACAGTTTGACTCATGGGTTTTTGAAAGCTGACACTGATACTGACAGGGCTGGCAGATGACTCAATATCATCATTTACTGCTGCTCAATACAATCAGATCAATAATAAGAAAACATATCGGGTGGTTAAGAATTCTCATGCATGAATTAATAATGAGGTTAATTTTAGTAAAAGATCAATTTCTTAAACATGCAAGAACAAATACATGAAAACGATTGGATTTTTTTCTGGTAGAACACTAAAATAATTTGATTCAGTGGGACAGTCACCATGTGATTTTGCACACTTGGGCATCTTTAGATCATAATATAGAGCTAATGCACTGAATACTATCACAATAATTAAGTTGTTTTATAACATTTTGGAAACATTTTGACAAAATTCAGTTCCTTAAGTATTTTCTTCTCATTTTTGGCAGGTGAAGGTTAAAGTTGACAGAAAAAGAAACAAACAAAAGGAGAGATCAAAAATAAATCACAAAAAGATTTGGAGATGTCTCTTGCAGTCATCAAAAATCTAATTTATTAATTCTTACATTTCAGATCTTCATAAAAAAAAAAAAACTAAAACAGGATTTATGTGTGAACTAAAGATGTTTGCACAAGCAACGACGACTCCAGACACCATGAACTTCATAGAAAATCTAGCTGCATGTTTCTGAATCCTCAAATAAGTAATTTTTTTTCTTGTAGGCATTTCATGTACTGCTATACATAAAATCTATTATTTGTGAATGGTAACTCTGAATGGCTACCTTTTTCCAGTTATTGCTCTTTTGTTGTTGCTGATAAATCCTGTAGCAGTTTTATATCCTTTTTCTGTCTCAGGTCAAATACAGGGTATGAAACCTGAGTAGTATATCTATGGTCCCAAAACACATTAATAGATTTGCATCAGAGCCATGCTGGCTGCAACAGTGTGATGCTGATCCCTGATAACCTATATTCAAAAACTAGATAACATTTCCCCTTTTGTATCTGAAAGTTAAATTGGCTGTTGTACATAAAGGAAATCAAACACAAATCTGTCCTCAAGCCTCTCGTGGAAACTCCATGACCTCCTTTTCTTCCCTTTAATATACACGTTAATGCTTTCGTAGAGACAAACACATTTAACATCGACAAAAAGTCTTGGGAAATGATCTTAAACTCTGCGCTGATTTTCAGGAGACCTGATTCTGTTGCCAGTGAATCCTCATTCAGTTCAAAGAACATTATTTATTCAGATCTATCATGTTTTATATGCTGCATGTCCCTCTCCTCCTCTCCTCCATTCCCAGCTGTCCTATCTTCCTCCTTTTCCTCTTTTCACCCAGCCCAGGCATCGGCAGGAGGGTCCCCCATATGGGCCAGGTTCTGCTCAAGGTTTCTTGCTGTTAAAAGGGAGTTTTTTCTTGCCACCGTCACCTTAAGTGCTAGCTCCGGGGTCAGGCTCTGGGTCTCTGTAAAGTGCTCGGAGACTATGAGAGGTTGTTGCATTTAAAATTTCCTCCCATCCGCATTGTTTTAAAATAGGGAACATTATTGCATCATGATTTCATCATCTGTTGAAAGCAAGATCAAATCAATTCATGATTTACTTGTGGTGATTTTGAAAGTTCTTTCGGTAAAGTGTGTCCAAAGTATGCTATTGTCTCTGCATCCCAATGGACATTAAAATTTAAACTGATTACTGGAGTTTATAACCCAATAGTGCCCTATACTTTTCCAATAGGACTATCATTTGTGGAGATTACTGTGAGGGTTGTCCCAGATATCATCTGCAAACAACAAGCAGTTTCTGTTCTACCCCAGTGACTTCAGTATCTTTCACAGTGTTGTGTCGTGTTATTATTTGACTTAAAGCCTCAATAAGCAGTGCTAAGAGAAGAGGCAAGACTGGGCGGCCCTGCCTCGTTCCTCTCTCTAAGATAAATGAACATAACAGATTCTCATTAATGGTGATTGTTGTGAGGGCTTATTTTACAGTGCATGGATTTGTCTAATAAAAGTGTCACGAAAACCAGATTTTCTTTGCAGCTTTTACAGAAAAGAGCATCTAACTAAATCTAAGCCCTTCTCTGCATCTAATCCCAACAGCTTTTCTTCCATTTATACAGATGAGTCTCATGTGCGGTTCTCCTCATGTTGCCCTGGGTTTGTCTTGTTGAATGAACCATGTTTGATCTAGGGATGAAGGTAGTAGCATTAGGCATTTATTCCTTGTAGAAAAAACAACCTAACAAAATGAATCTTAACAACTGCCTCTGCCATTCTGACATTGCTACCTTGCTGAGATCAGAGCTAAATGCTATGACAGAGTGTTCCTTGATGGCACTTAATAGCAGGGTGATTAAAAGTTCTTATGTGGCTGTGGTATGGGAGGCACCTCTAGTGTGTTAGAGGGTAAAAAGTTTGTCAGCTTGACTGGAAAATACCCAGTGACTGATCCTGGGTCTGAGGTAAATCAACAAACCGTATTATCTCACCATGATTACAGTGTCTTCTGTGTTGTAATGATGGAAATGAGAACCAAAAAGGCAAACAATTAGAACCATCTGTTACAATACCATGCTGGCTCTAAATGCTAAAATGGAAATTAATATATTCTGTGGAGGAGACAACACATTATTCAGTGGGTCACTACAATACTCTACAATAACCTCAATTAAAATAGATATGATTGTTTTATTTATGTTCACCTATTGGTGTATGATGGCACAGAAACAAACATGAAAACATTTAATACCAAAAACACAATGACATACAATTTCGTTGTTGCTCACACTGTGTATATTGTCATTTTGTTCATAGTACTTATTTTCTACGGTAAATCTTATCTTGAGTCTTTATATTTTTTTGATTTTTTGTATATTCTAGGTGCCTGAATCTGTGTCTGCTGCTGAGACGGATGCAGTTTCCCCATTGTGGGACTAATAAAGGAGCATCTTATCTTATCTTATCTCATCTTATCTTTATCTTATAAATCAGTTTAAGCTGTGACTTTTTATGTTTGACTGCTAAATAACACATTCTTGTGCAGTTATCTTTGCAACAGACCAAATACAAAACATAAAAATGTGTGTTTAAAAATATGAAAACATGTCAATATGAAGAACCACCATCCTGGGGTATGCAGACGGTTTACCTCTGCTGCCTTGCCATTGTAGAGCCTGAAGTAGTTATAGGCCTTGAGGTTGAGGGCAATAGTGGAGTAAGGGGTGCTACCCAAACCTTTGCCTTAAGTCAAATGGTGAACTTAGTAAATAGTCAAACAGCGAGTTAATCTGGGATGGATTAAAAACATATATACATGTTATATATAAACAAATATACATGTTATATATGTATATATATACATATATACATGGTAAAACTTCTCACTGTCAGGTTAAGCTTAGCAGCTGGTGACTCCATGTGTATCTGAGCAGACACATAACAGTCCACAGAGAGGTTTTATCAACGACACAAACTGATGAATTGGGAACAACCAAGAAAACTGATTAAAATACACGAGGGCACTAGTAGCACAGGACAGAATGATAGAAGTGAAGTGTATAAAACTACCTGTTTGTAGCAGTCATGTCAGTTAATCAATAGTGTGTAATTGAAGGAGTGTAGGCAGGACTGATGCGATTTGGTAGAGAGGACAGTGGAAAGCACTAATGAGGCAGAGAACATCATTGATCCATTGCTTGAGACTCATTTACATGACTCTGATCTCAGAAAGAGCATCTACATTTATGTATAAATCTTTCTTCTCCATCTAAGTTACAGTAATGGACAAACAATCTATTTTGATGAGAATGCAACAACCAAGATGGCATGTGACAACCCACTGGGAATGTAGTATGAATGTAGCCCCACGGCTAACAGTTCAATGTCTGGGCTCCACTCACTTCACAGAAGTCCCTTCGATTCCAGACCAGACCAAAGACCAGAACTCTCTTTACTAGCATGTTTGTCCACCGTTAGACAAACTGTCTATAAATGGAGATGATTTAGTTCTGTGGCTACTCTCCTCAGAAATGGGTGTCCAGCTAAGATGTCTGCAGAATGATCAGTGAGGCTAAAAAGAAGCCCAGAGTAACAGCTGTAGGCTTAAAGGAATCATTGGTTGACAGCTGGTAAACATCTCTGTTCATAAGCCTACCATACACATAGTATGGTGCATGGCTGCATAGAGCATGTGGCCAAGGACATGGACACCACAGTGGAAGCCGTTACTCTCCAAAAAGAACATCACTGTGCACCTTGCCAAAGAGCATCTTGGCACTCCACAACACTACTGGGAAAATGTGTTTTCTGAGCTGATGAAACTAAGGGTGAATAGCAGCACAATGTATGGTGTGAAAGGGACACTGCATACCAACATGAGCACATAAGGTTGTGCTGGTTTGCTCTGCAGCTACTTGAAGAACTATTTTAAAGTTATTGTTGCCAAAGAAGGTTTCACCATTTATTAAATCCAAGCATTAACTTTTTTCCACCAGCATTGTGAATATTTAATGGGTCTGTTCAATAAAGACATGAAAGGTTATAACTGTTTGTTATTAGTTTAAACACATTGTGTTCTGCCAAGAATTTATATCACATTTTAGGATTATAAATTAATGAAGAAAACCAGGTCAGTGCAAAAGGTTCATGTTCTTTTTTGCCACTGTATGTATAGCTGTACATCCTTACATCCGTACATACATTATGTATTAAACTGTATTGTTCCCTACAACTGTACCATAATGTGTAAGATTTAAAGTTGGTTGTGAGTAAAAACAACTCTAGTTTTTTGTTTGTTTTTATCCATTTACATTTCCTGGTTCGATTACATGTTAGCAAGTGTGACCACAGTCTGCTGTGACACACTTGAGTTGGTTTGTCAATAGGGATGTCTTACAGTAATAACATAGAGGGGCACCATATAATGTCATTGTGGTAACGGCGGTGTTGTGCTGTACCCATAAATACAGTACATAAACCCTGGAGATCCATCCTTGAGGGACTGCTGCTGTCTCCAGCATTTCAGGGTTCAGGGATTCCTATTTCCATGGTTACCGCAAAAGCTGACATAGCAGCCAGTTATTCTTATGGCATCTGAGCATGGCTGAATGTGCCTCTTAAACTAGCAGTCATGGGTCTTGGGGTAATAAAAACTTTTTCATGTAAACCCATACAATACACAATTATTTCTTCCTGAGGTACAATATAACTAATAAAGACAACCATGAATAATTCTTTGGTCCAATCACAGCTTTTTTCTATAGTTGCCTGTTAACAAGATGTAGCATAACATCAGAGCATACTCTTTATATCAGGGGTTATGCAGCTAGTTTTAGCTAAGTGTCAGTTTTTTCAGCACTGTTAATTGGAGGTCAACACTCTAATCCAGGATCAAGGGAGACACAGACCTATGGCTTTATCTCTGTTGCCTGTTTATTGTTGTCTGTTTATTTTTTATTAGTCACCTGGAAATGAAACAGCTTTACTGCCCTGAAAATGCCATGGTTAGGGATCTTTTCAAAGACAATACATTTACATATTCAAAACCACAGATGTTCAGGCTCTTGTGTTAGGGATTGGTTTTAATTTATGAGAAAGATGTATTAGAGGTTGTTTGTAGAGTAAATGTTGCTGGGCTTGTTAGTTCGTATCTGTCTGTCTACAGTGTGTCTGTCTGAGTTAGGCAGATTAGCCTGCAGGAGTTTCTGTTATGAATTCATGCTGTGTTTTTAGCTGACACAATTGTAATAAATTTGTAATGAGTTGAGAGGAATAGAAAGTGTTTCCTAATATCTTAGATACAGACCAGGCATAGACTCATCTGTCAAGCAGCAAAATAAATATTTTTACAAATCCATCACATGGTGAAGGCTATCTAGTGGATGGAGATGTGTCAGTCTGAATCAAAGTAGCAGACTGACCATCAGACTGAGAACACCCTCCCTATATCCACATCACTAACATGGCTAAAAACAACTGTAGCTGTAACACAAAACTTACTGCAGAAGCTATTACTTCCTTTACCTGTAGGAGCCCACGTCAATATGTCTACGCCGCTGCTTTTACTTTCCTATAGGTGGTGCGGGATGGCATGTGTCCAACTTGTGTGATAATAACAGAACAGCTCCTGCTGTTCCCAGAGTGTAGCTTGCTAAATGTGAATGAATAGGTTTGTGAGTCTGAGAGTGAGACACAAACCAGTTCCATGAGGTGTTTCACACAAAGAAAATGAAAAATAAAAATTCATGTTGACCTAACCTAAACTAAAAGCATATCACAAAGCTACCTTCTGTGCCCTGACCTTATTGTGCACCACTGTAGCTCATGCATGTGTGGCAAACTTTCATGCTGGTGTCCATGAGCACACAGTATTTTCCACTGAAAGGGTCTGTGCTCCATTAAAATGGTATGATATATTGTGCGTGTACATGTGTTTGTGTGTGTTGGATTTTCCCTGGAGTTTGTAAGCACATCCAATGAATGCTTCGATTACCTTGTTATCTGATTGGCAAGCAGGAAAGAATTAAGATTAATCAGATATTAAGGAAACTATGTTGAGAGCATTTTGCTTCTGGCAAATTGAAGAGGTACATAGCATGTACGTGATAAAGAATGGGTGTTGAATGTGTGTGTTCTCTATGTTACAGTGTCTGTTAGGCCAGGGGAGAAGTATAAAGTGAAACTAAGTTGAATGAATAGGATTTAAGCAGGGAAAATAAACAAACAAGAGCATGCTGATGCAACTGTGCTGAAATTTACAAAAATTCAACTTGGATCCTTGTTGATTAGTTAATTCCCCTATCATTATTAATGATTGATAAAAAAGAAAATATGGGGTCATGTCATAAAGAGACAGAGAGAGACAGAGAGCAGAGTCCAGTCTGTCTGCTCTGATGAAACAGTAAGCAGAAGCTCGCCCTCCTTATCTCTCAATTGGTTTGTTCATGGAAACAAATCTATTTTATTACATTTCTCTCTCTCCTCTCTCTCTCTCTCTCTCTCTACCTATCTCACACACACACACAAAATTGTACTTCTATCTTTGTGAGGACACTCATTGACAAAATGCATTCCCTATGCCCCTTATTCTAACCTTATCCACCACAACTAAGCGCTTAACCTCAACCCTACCCTAAACCTAATTCTAACCTGAACCCGAGTCTTAACCCTCTTTCAAGGTACGTCAGAAAGTGAGGACCCAGTCAAAATGTCCCCACTCCCCCAAAATGCCCTTACTATAACTCAATCTGGTCCAAGTACACATACACCCATCCCCCGCCCCCACACATACACACACATAGCGAAACAGGTAATATCATTTCTGACTGCCGTATTGCCCCTCTACACACAGACTGCCATTAACTCAGGGGAAATGGTGTTTCCCTCATGTGTATGTGTCAGTATGTTGCAGGCGTATGTGCGCATACATTTCTGTGCAAACGGTTGGCTTTTTTTTTTAGACAGCACCTCAGTATGATATCAGTAGTATGCTATCGTGTTAATAATCAACAAATGTAGAGTCGTTCTCTTCCATGGCTATGCTCGAAATCACACCATATTTATGTGGTGCACTACATTTACCCTCTGCTTGGCCCTGCCAGCTGTCAATCAAATGTGGAAGCCGACAAGAAGCGGTACCAGTTTATTTAATGTGTTTTCTTAAGGTCTAAAAAGAAGCAGGTGGCTCCGTCTTTTACAGATAGCTGTTTACTGTTCTTCACATTTGTCCCTAAATTGAATTTTCTACCTCCAGGAACCAGCAAAGATGGCAACGCGATGCAAATCTTGGCTCAAAACATCTTTTCATAAAACTATAGCTTATGTCACTGACTGTCCATAGACTCTCAACCACATAATTATCTGTGTGTATAAGAAACCTTTATTCCCTTGTATAACTATGGACAAAAGGCTTTTTAGTATGCATATCATCTGTCTGTTCAAATACATGAGCTGTCATTCCGTCTTGTGTTGTCAGCAGTGTTAAGATAAAAGACAAGCATGACAAGTGATGCTGTTCTATCCCTTGTTCTCGTCTCATGTCAACAGTTTAACATGTTGAAAAGCAGGAGCTGTGCTTTCAGTTGCCAAGGTCTGGATTTACCGTGCGTTTAAAAGAAAGCTTTTATCTAATGCACAGTATGACATGCACTGAGAAACACACAGAAGTGTGCAGAGTCCCTCCCATGAGTATGATTAGCGTGTACATGCTGTAGAGAAACAAGGAACAAAAAGAGAGACAGACAGGTGAACGACTGGACACGCACGCAAGTGGGAGGGTTTTCCTTTCAGGCAGTATGGTCTGACGAGGTTTGCCCTGACAGCAACTGCCAGTCAGTCGCTCTCTGCTCTTTATTGGGTTAGAGCTATCACAGAGGACCAGGTGGCCAACAGGCTGCAGGCAGTCCACTTCTGGGAAAGACACACATACGCACGCACACACACAAACACACTTTGCACGCACACCCAGATTTGCAAATACAGATGCATGCACACATCCAAACAAAGGGATAAAAACTAGTTGGACACACTCGTGCACACAAACACAGTCACTGACTGTAGTGCACGTTTGAAAAAAATGGGCAATTTGCAGCCAGATCTTGTACAAGTCACCTTCTGTACACATCAGAGTATATCTGAGACACAGAAGGGGATGAAAATGAGGAAGGACCAGCATCAATTTAGCTGAATGACGACAACCCTGTCGAATTATTCTCCTGTCTCTCATACAGCTTCGCTTGATTAAACTAATATGCCACCAAGGCAATCTTTCTTTCCTCGTAATCAAACACTCTCTGTCTGTGTGTGTGTCTCAATCTCTCGTGTTATTTTGGCTAATTCTCTCCATCTGTCTCGATGTCGTCTTCCAATTTTTATATGCTACTCCCTTATGTCTCCCCTCACTTCTTTCCCTTGGTGGCACACACACATCCATCACCTCTTCTCTCCTCTGCAGTCCTCTGGATGCTTCTCAAATGTATTTAATAACCAACAGTATTAACCACTGCAATTATGTTAATACAACTCCCTAATTAAATCTCTTTTCTAAACAGGATCCAGCTGTTTTCTGCTAATTTACAACCACACACATCCATATATACCAATTGTATATTCATGCGTATACTCATGAATGAAAGCAAGTTCTCTCACTGCCTCTGTCACCCTCAGGAAAAACCAATAACAAAAAAAAAAAGACTCAAGAGTACATCTTGAGTTTTTTGTAATTTTTTATAATTTAGAGGTGTTAAGAACATGAAAACCACTGAGAGGAGCTCTATAAATGATTTAAAACATGACTGAAATGTTTAAAGGTCCTGAATGTGCCTCCTGGGAGATGTGTTGTACAACCGCACAGAATATCGTGTTTCCTGTTTAACCCCTCTCTTCTCAACTCTGTGATTCTCATCTTGCTTTGATTCTATTGCTGTCTTTTATTTCATTCCATACTGCATTTGTCTTTTGCTCCATCTCTTTCCTCTTCAGTGAGGTGAATTAATAGCTGAACTGAGCAGCAAAATACCTATTTGCAGTGAAACCTTTGGCCTCTGTGGGAGAGTATGAAGATAAGAGCAGAGGAAAAAGGACAACTGTAAAGGTGAAATATAAATAGAGAAAAAAAAAATAGAGATAGAAATGCAGGAAACAATAGAAGGTGTTGAATGATGGGGGGCCGCAGTTCATTTGTGTGCTCCTGTACGGAAACATTATTTGCTTCTGGACACATCAGTGGTTATGTTTCTGGCATCATCAGGACTTTCAACATCCTTTAACCTTCACAGGGTGACCTGCTTCGTGTCCAGATTGCTAAGTTGGTCTTCCATGGTGCTCCTCTCTTGAGCATTTTGAAAGCTCTCTACCACTTCATTGCTGCTGCTGATGCCCATCAAGATGAAGGCTTGTCAGACAGACATCAGGCAGCAAAACCCCTGAATCCAGCCTCTACTGGAAAGCTCCTTGCTGTAAAGCCATTTTTCCATGTTCAATAACCAGCCCCTTGTACTTGGCTGGTTTCCTTTCAAAGGCATCATCCATGTGATGATCCTGACAGGGACTGTCAGCACCTGCAGAACAGCTTGGTTTGGTGGATTAAAGGTATAGGAAGCGATTCTAATCCAAGGTGCTTTTTGTTAAATTTGGTGAATATCTCTTTACAGTCCACTAGGTGTACTGAAAAAAAAATCTGGTGTTCCTACACAGCTTTGACTCTGTAAATGGGAATCAAACAAAGTGGCTTGGACTAAGTCATACAACACTGTTCCCGCAAATCAGCGACAGGGGCATTCATGCTCGTGCAGTGGACAAGGGAAAGAAGAAGAGTGGAGATGGGGGAAAGGGGCAGTGGTAGTGAGAGACAGTAAATCTGGCACATGTTAATGTGCTGAACTCCTCAACATAATCACATTTTAAGAAGAGATGGCAGAGAAAGTGGTTGGAAGAACAAAAACTGAAAAAGCAGCAGCAAGCAGGTACAGGTGCCACATTTGTGTGTCCAGTAGCATTACATCACAAGTATACTTGCTATTCAGCTTACTTTCTAGATTACCAAGATACGATGGTGTTAGCTAGTAGCAGGAGAGATATGAGTATCACTGTCTGGAGCTGTTGTGCTGCGTATGGGAAACCGTCTTGACCTCTCTGCATGTTAGCTTTGCAACAACAACTGTAGCGACAGTTTGCTAACTCACAACAAAGAGTATCCTCGTCCATGCTGTGTAGGACACTGGATCCCATTCTGTTTTGGTCAGCTATCCCAGATGTGTGTGTCATTGCCTTGGTAATCATTTACTCTTCCTGCAAACCTAGAAAACAATGCCTGTGTGCAACGTGCTGAGAGAATTTCAGTTGTTTCTTCAGATCTTCCAGCAGGTCTTTGATGCTCCCTGGCTCTCACAGAGGTGATAGTGTGTTTTAAGACCATGTCTTCATCATAACCTGAGCAGATGGCTTTCAATAGTGACCTTCAAGCTTTCATCATGTGCTGCTCAAGATGTGCTCCAAGGCTACATATTGAGAACATAGTGGACTCTCAGGCCACTATGTATGTATAAGCAGAAGAGTACATTTTATAGTCAAGTCATAGTCATGAGTTCTGTCTGTAAGTAGTTGGTCCTGCCCTAACTCAGGTAACATGCATTTACACCTATGTTAACATGTGAGCTGCATCTAAATATATTATCTGGATAATGACATCTGATCATGGGCATTGGCATTTACACCTGAATTAATACGCATCATTATCTTACAATGTCTGATCTGAATGTGACTGGATGTCGATTTGCAATTAGGCTCAGTGGAGAACAAACCTGGTCTGGCCTAGGTAAAAGGCTAGGGTTATTAAACATTGTATTTCCTGAGCAGTGGATGGATATCATCTTTTATGTCATTGTTATGTGGTGATAGTTGAGAGAGATGACAGGAAATGATGGAGACAGATGATCAACAAAGTCCCCCAGCTGGATTTGAACCAGGATTATTATGGTTCATTGTCAGAATCTTAAAGTCAAACTGAAATCCCTATTTGCAATTGAAAATAACGTCATCAAGTATTTTTTGTGAATTGGAAATGGTTTCCTACTATTGTACTAAAATGATACTGATGTCTCTGTTACAATGAGCAGTCCAATCTTTAAAAAATCTACATATGAAGATGTATTGGTATCTGATTGTTTAAACCACATCCAGGTGAGAAGGATGTTTGAGACGCTTTCTGGCCAAATATTGATATTGACACGGTGTAAATGCATCTGCCTCTCCAAGAAGCATGTGTAATCTTTACTCCTCCCAGGTGTAACTATGCATGCTGTGGAAATGCCTCTACACGGTCTGTCACCTACAACACACTTAAGCGGATAAGTGTCAGTGCACGATGTTAGATGTCCTGTAACTACTATTGTTGTTGATTTTGTATTCACATTATATATTTGATATCATTACCACTAGTCAGTGATAATTAACTCTGACTTTGACCTTGTGCAGCAACAATGTCAACTATATTCTATATAAGTACACTGATGGAAGGAGATCTTGAACCAGGGGTAGTGCTTAATCAGAAAGATTAGAAGTAGGGACATGGAGGGTGGACTGAAGGGGCTGCTCACCAACTGACTGGCAGCCTCTATTTGTCTGTGCTGACACTGTCTAACTCTCCTCTTTTCTCCAACTTTCTCCAACTCTCCTCCTATTCTTCCTCCCAGAAGATGTGGGACATGGGACAAGTTGTAGTGAGTCACTGTCAGGATAGCACCCAGAGGTCAAACAGCATTTGGAGAGAATACACAGCTTTACTGTCTTTCTTGGTTGGCACTGCTACTGCCAGGCTGATATAAAGGACTGGTTAGAGCTCACAGTAAGTGTGTGGTCTAGCTGACCTTTGTGCACTAACTAGAATAGACTGTAGCAGCCAATGCTGTAATTTAAAACGGTAGGGAGTGAGGGGAGGATGGAGAGAGAAAGAGGGGGGAGAGATCTCTCGTTGGATAAATGCCAAGAGGAAAGAGAAGAGTTGAGCTAAAGAAATGTGGAGTGCAGGGAACTTGTAAACAGAAGGATGAAGAGGGATTCGTGGATAAGAGCTGACCCGTAAAGGATTTCACAGAACATAGGTTTTCACAGAACCTATAAAGCCCAATGAGAGCTTCAGCCCCATGTGTATTTCATAGATGCAGAATAAACAGATCCTGTGGAAAACACACTGTAGATGGCTGATCTTGAATCACATCACCACAGAAACACATCAAACGATGCACCCCTATTCTCCTGTTTCTTCTTTTCATGAACATGGGTATACTGATGTCAGTTTTACATCCTAAATCTGTGGGATGAGCTGAGAATCTAAATTGGCATAGTCATCCCACAGTTTTCCCGTTACTCACTGTGGTCTGGCATAGTCATTGATGAATAATCCTGAGACAGGAGTAGGCTGGCAGGCAGTTTAAATTGTTAATTTTCTTAAGTATTATGGTTGCCACTTACTAAGAAGACATCATTAATGAAGGGTTTACATTATAGCTTCATTTTGACTGTCAGGTTGTGAAACATTTCTTTGACCATTTCCAATCCATTCATTAATAACTAATTAAGTTTCCTTTATTAAGAATTTATTAGCATTTATAACAGCATCATTATTGAATAGAAAGAAGAAACTCTAGCCAAAGCGATTTTTCACAACCTGGCAACCCAAATGTTCCTGTTATTAAGGGCTTATAGGATTTTTCAACATTAATAGAGCCAGTACTTATGACTTCTTGGGGTTCCTTATTATAAGGTACTACTGTATTATTTATTATATTTTAATTTTCTTGCACACAACTTGATTTTGAAAAAAAAAATCATTACTCTGTGATTAGCAGTTATCAGTAGCAGCAGTCGACAGTGTCAGTTTTGCAGTTTGCAGGGTAAGATCCATTACATACTACATACATGATTACATAACCAGGGTCAAAATCTTTTTCACACCATCACAGAGACACAGTTTAATTCATAGAGCTGGTGCCTCTGGCTTTGCTGGGCGCTCCAACAAACAAAAATGTCAGTCCCAACCGGGAGGTCAGTGAGGGTAGAATGTTATCGAAAAATATTTCACACTTCAAAGACATTTCTCAAATATATGCATTAGCAAAACTGTCCAATCCTCCAAATGGGTTGTATAAATGTGTTTACATAAGTGATTGCATTAAGATCAAACACAGAAGAGAAATATATGCAGAAGCTGCGACTACAATTAGGAATCAGCCTCTATCTGACAGTGTGGGGTCTAATTCCCTTGTGAGCTGTGACATTTTGTTTCTGCAACAACAGAATGCTCCACAAAAGGATTAAGTGGCCATCACAGGCTCAACATCTCATGACTCTGATGCCTGCTAGCATTAAAGATGGGCTCACTAAATCAAAAGCATGCTCTGAAAATAGACAAAGTGTGGAGTCTATGCCTGAGGAAACACTTAAAATTCTTCAACTATCTTATACATGTATAGCCCGAGCTTGCATCATACACATACCGGTGTATAGTAGACACTGTTATTTACATGCAACCTCCAGCTGATCCCCCTTGGTGAGAGCTAACCTTGAGGCAGTCCCCTTGACAGGCATATCTGCATTCATCGCACATAGTCCCTTTCTACTGCATTTCATCGCATAGCCAAAACTGTTTTTATGCTGTTTTATAACTGGTCACTTTTGACCAGTCAGTGGTCTGTCTTTCTCCTTCTCATCCTTATCAAACATGAGTGCACATATGCACACACAAGCCTATGCTGTGAGATTTCTTCTTTCAGCTCCATATGGAAGAATGATAATCCACAGAAAGGATAATGTATGCCACCCAACTCAGTGTGGAGGGGCCTAAGGGGTTAAAATCATAAACCTCAAGGAAATATAACTTAATACTTAATTTGAGTAGTGACACAAATTATTAAAACAAGTTCAAAAAGGAAGAGCGGCAGACATGCATCCAAACAAAGAATGAGTTTATTTACACCAAGACAATTAAACCAGGAAGTGTTAAGAGCTAACAGGCCTAAAACAACAAAAGCACTCAAGTAAGTACGAATGATAGCCTTTATTCTACAATATAAAAAAATAGGCTAGAAAGCACCAACTGAAAACTATAATAAAAGTTTAAAACAAGGGTAGAGTGCTCACACCATGTGCTCACCTGGTGCCCACTGGAAAACAATTCAAGCACTGCAAAGTTTTAAACACTGCACTGCACGTGAGAAAGTTCAGACATGACTAAATGACCGCCACCATTTATATAACCACATAGCATGCATAGTGTGTACCCGGCCCTCTACCTATAAATAAAAACAATTTAAAATCAGTTGGTTCTGATAAAACAAGGACTTATATGAATAGTAAAAAAAAAAACAACAACAACCGGTGAAGCAAATACATTCCACCAATAAAAAAGTGCTCAGGCAAAACAGCAGTCTGGATCTGGCCCTGAAAGAAGTGACAACAGTTATTTAAAACATGTGTGTTAATACATTAGAGGATATAGCCCCACTGCACTGCCTTTAAATAAGCTTCATACTTAAGGATGTGGGGGGCCTACTATGGAATCCCCTGGCTCTGTCTGGTTGTGTGGTCAAAGCTCAACAAGATGCACTCCTCAGTCTTCCTGTCAGATGGAAACACATATTACTATGGAGCACAGGGAAAGAGCTAAGTTTAATTTAGCCACAGCCTACCTCTTGAAAATAGCATCCACAGCCTACAGGTGCATAGGACTGCAAAGATCTGTATGATCAGAAAGTGCCTCTATCAACAACAAATCACCTTTCCCCTTTTCTCTCTTGCCAAATCAAATCTTCCCTCACCTGCACACGGCTCACAGGAGGCCTCAGACACAGAGGAAGTGCCGCACCATCACCTGGCCTTTTAAAGGCAGGCATATCTATCCCCACCCATTACTGGGTGGAGTTACAAACCTAAACTAGGCCTCTAGGCCTAATTCAACCCTCACATATAAGGCAGATAACAATCATTGATTAGTACAAAGGAATTTCACTTCACTGTCAATTTGTTGGTTGACTAGATGACAGCAAGCTTTTACTAAGACTGAACTGTTTTTCTCTTCAGTACCAAACCAAGCAAACACAATGTCATGCAATAAATTACAAGCTCAAATTAGATGATTCAGCTTTTACATGAACCCACTAGTGCTGGCTTCCATCTGCACAAAAGCACACTTCATTTCTGAACCAATCTATGGTCAGATTTGTCACCCCATAATGGTAAACACAAATCTCTTGATTGGCCAAACTGCTGGTGATGACATGTACATTTTCCCTTTCACGTTCCCTGTCATTTATAAAAATCTTTTTCAGTTAGCATAATAATAGTTATTCTAAACAGCCAAGCGTATCTCACAAAGTCTTAATACCACCTTTGAAACTTTAAACCGATGTCACAGTAATTTCAGGTAGTTGCTGTTAATGAATTTTAATTTATACAGCCTGTCATAGTAATGTCATGATTGAAAAGTACATGCAAAGAGGTTTTTTTAAGAGTAATGTGTTCCAGTTTGGTGACACAAACCTTCAGGAAATCAGGACCCTAATATCTTGTTCAAGGAGAGCAGGGTAGATGTTCACCAACAAAAAGTTTGACCCTCAGCTGTGTGATTGAGGAACACTTCTTGTTCCCGCTGGTTCTCCAGGAGTCAGAGTGTGGTTCAGGCCATGGAGGAGAGCTATGAGGTGGACCTGGTCTACATCACAGAGAGGATCATCTCTGTCTCTTTCCCCGCCGGTGCCGAGGAGCACAGCTACACCACCAACCTCAAGGAGGTGGCGACAATGCTGAGGTCCAAACATGGCGAACACTATCTGGTGAGATACGCCCGTCCCCTTAATCCAGGACATTCACTTCATATCACCACTTGTGTTTTCTGTTCATTCAACTTTGTCCTTTGATTTCAGTCATTGCAAAAATAATGTTTTTATATATTCAAAGTGCTTCTCTTGCTGATTTCAGGTGCTCAACCTGAGTGAGCGGAGGAATGACCTATCAAAGTTAAACCACAAGGTACAAACCTTGTTTTTTTTTTTTCAAACCAGAAGCACTGGACCATCTAACAGGTCACCTCATGTTTGAGAGGAATCAAACAGCAAAAACGAAAAATGAAACTTCTGATTAATCCTGCACAGGTTCTGGAGTTTGGCTGGCCAGACCACCATGCACCAGCTCTGGACAAAATCTGCAGCATGTGCAAGGCCATCGACACGTGGCTGAATGGAGACCCACGCAATGTGGTTGTACTACACAACAAGGTAAAGCAGCAATGGCCATTACACAACTGCCCAGAGTGTGAAAGAAACATCTGTTTATTGTGGTTATGTTTTTATCTTTATGTTGAATGCTTTATGGCTACTGATCTCATGAAATCAACATAAATTCTTGTAGTAATTCTTTTCTTATGGTTATACAATCCATCCTCTCTTGTTTAAACTGACATAACTACACAGGATTTGCACATGCTGTCCAGATGAAGCAGAAAAATGCAGACATGAAAACATTTTCCCAGCTTTCCTGCTGTACTCCGGAACAGATTTGTTTAAAGTGACCAGTGATATGTTCACTGGTCACTTTAAACAAGCAGAGCGATCAAACATTATTTCATGTGATTTGTGTTACTTCCAGTTTTGGGGTTTTCAGATGTAATTCATGCAGCTTGCTGACCAGTCCATCACCTCTGAGGATTTATTTGTTCCTCTGTTTCTTGATATTTATGACACAAATCTGTGATCTCTTTGAAATAAATCCTGTTAATCATCCACAGTCAAACTTTAAATCATGCTACAGACAAAGTTTTCTCTTTCCTCTGTTTCTGTGTCACAGGGGAACCGAGGTCGAACAGGGGTGGTGGTGGCTGCGTACATGCACTACAGCAACATATCCGCGAGGTATCAGACATGTCATGATAAGTAGACGCAGCTAATGCATGGTGAAGATTTTTGCTCGTTGCTTTTGAAAAAGAGGAATTTAGGTATTTTAAATCTCTTCCTTACAAGGCTTTGTGAGAACAGAAGAGCCGGTCCATCACAGTTAGGCCTCAAGGTCTGGGAGTCCTTGAAAATTAAACACTGATGTGATTATTATGGCTAAACACAGAGTCCTGATCAGCCTATTTTTCTGGCTCTGGGAGAAGAAGTGCTCCAAAAATGTCATAATTCTTTGATGCAGCCAGATGTTAACAGGTGGGATGGAGCCAGGATGATTTAAAGCTGCTTTGTAAAAGGTGGAGGCCAGGGGATGTTTCTAAATCTCAAGCTTGGGAAAATTTTTCAGGTTCCGTCTTTTTCCAAAATACAGGAAGTTGTTGGCACTTTTTAGTTTGCAAAGTGGTATGAGAGCTTAAGAGAACACCAAACTGTAACATTGTCTGTTTAATTTTGTGTCACGCAGTGCTGACCAGGCGCTGGACAGGTTTGCCATGAGGCGGTTCTACGAGGACAAAGCACTTCCTGTGGGTCAACCATCACAGAGAAGGTTAGTTATTACCTCACTTCCTGTTTCCTGACAAGTGCTTGAAGCATTTGTAAGTCCTCTGCTACAGAGCTATGTCCACTGCTTCTGAATTTTCCTCCTGTTGTTCCTAAGGCTTTATGGAAGAAGTGGAAGAAATTTGAGAGTAACATCCAGGACCATCTCTCAGACATGGGAAAATACTACACCTTGTTACAGCAGACAAATAATCTTAAATCTATTCCTGTATTTTTGATTTGGAGGAAAAAAGAGCCGCAGAACTATTTATGTGCAGGGAATGGCTCGTACTACTGCCCCATGCCATGAGACCTGCCTGCCTCACCACGGTTACTAAGCTACGCTTGGACAACCAATGGGGTTTAGGTAATGGTCAACTGAAGACCTGAATAACAAAACAACGTGACGCGGCCCAATTCCATCTCTCCTGTTGAGTTTTCGAAACATTTTGCAGAGGAAATTCTTTTCCTTTTTTCTACTGTTTATCTCCAATTTAGTTTAAATTGGGATAATTGTGAGTAAATGTCATGGAACAGAGAGAAGCAATCTGTCTTGTCTGTCTGAGGGATTCCACTGGTGTCTCTGGGGAGGCTGCAGGGCTTCCAGTTCATTCTTTTAAGCATATCAGAGTATATTTTCCCCCAGTTCTTCTCCACTTTTAGCAATTAGTGTTTTGAGATAATGTCGTTCCCATGAATAGAAAGCAAAACAGCGGAGTAAATTCCAAACCAGAGCGAGTCAAACCAATCAAAAGTGGTTTAAAGGTATTTCAACAATTTCTTATTTTGAATGCAGCTCACTCAAGGGGGACTGTCGTCTCAGACATCCTCCCTTAAGTCATAAATCTGCCACCACCATATTACTACCTCTCTCTGTATTATTAGACTGTCAACTGCTTAAAGACTTGACCCCTCACATTCTCCCTTCACCTGCAGAGAGTGAATTCTTGATCTCAGCTTCTTGGAAAGGATGAGCGGGAAAAAGGTTACGGGGAATAAAAGAAGAAACAGAGGAAACACCAGGGGACTTAACACCACTTCATTTCAGCTAGTGAATTAGGCAGCCAGCCATTCTCTAACAGGTCTATAGGCTTGCCCTCTGCCCGCTGCTATTTCCTGCCTCAGATATAATTATCTGTGCCCCTGGAGTCTCCCAGTATTATGGACTGGAATGTGTGACATTAACATCATGAGTTCAGTCTTCTGCTGCTATGAAAGCTTGTAAAAGTTTGGATTAGAGGTGTCATATGTCATATGTCATCAATCATTTGTTGTGAAATGTTGGTATGCCTCAGTAAACAAACTGAACCCTTGCTGAGAGGACTGGCTGCACTTTGTGTGCCACTAGGTCAGATTCGAAATTTGCCGAATAGATTTGTGGCACAAACCATGATGAGTTTCTTGCTTTTTCTTGTTTTGTTCCTGTGGTACAGTATGGTTTCCATCTGTTAGTAAGGAGAGAGCAAGACTGTGATTAGATTAGACATTGATATGAAGCATCTTTAACAAGCACAGGTGAGCACAGGATCACCCCGAGTCTAGATGCAGGTGGTGGTGGAATAAAGCCAGCAGGTAGTTGATGGAAACTCTCAGTTGAATCTTGTAGATTAACCTGGAGGTAAAGTGAAGCTTCATGCAAAACCTTTATTGCACGATAATTTCTTGATAAAAGACAGAACATAATTATGTCTCCAATCACACACACACGTTCTGTAGCTACAGTCCCTTTTCCTCTGCTCAGCACTGCTTTGCGGCGTCCCAGCTCAGTCTAATTGAATTTCACAGAGGCTAAACCATCTGGCTACTGACAGCAGAGCAAGGGGGGTGTCTGCATGTGGCGACCCCACTGTCAAGGTCACGTTGGTACCATCATCATTATCATCATTTACAACCAGACCACACTAACTCAACAGACCCCCAACTGGCCTCTGTACACACCAATTCACTCTGACATTTCCCATAGTGGATAAAGGCTGTTTTACAGTCAGAGCGGAATTCAGTTCTGGCTGTACTGTTGGAGCTGACGGGCGGTAAAGGTGAACCCCACACAATGAGGGTTTATTCAGTGTGCAGTTGGTGTGTAATCTAGCCAGTAAGTCCTGACAAGCTCAGTGGTAGAATAGCTGTTCAGGATCCTGTATTTCAGCAAGGATTCAAATGATTGCCACTGAATTTGGTCATGAGCATATTAATGTTCCCTAAAGTATGATTCCTAATGATTTTGGTGATCCCCTGACCTTTATTCTAATGCCTTCAGCAGGTGAGAAATTCCCCTTGGTCAACAACTTGTTCAATCACAAGGTTTCTCTTAAAACCAGTGGCCAGACATCCAGGAAATTTGCTCTCTGATCTTCATTACTAACAGCAGGCAAAAATGCATTCTTGTACAGAAGTAGTAAAGAAGTGTAATGACCAGATTGCTGTGAAATTTACTGGGCACAGTCTAAATGCACCACTCTCAGGCCAATATATCAAATGTGCACCCAAGATACCTCATAAATTATTTGGCAAAGTGACCTGAAATTTCCGGTACAAACGATGTTGCCAAGGCGATAAAGTCCTGATTTTAATGGCCAGCACGTGCTTACCTTTAGTACCACAAGAAAGAAAAGCTTTCATTCCCTTTACTCATAAGGCTACAAGCATAAAAAATCATGTGAAACATTACAGCAACATTACAGGTTATTATTATTTCTGGGATATTTCTATGCCTTTGTTACATGTTTAAAAGTACATAAGTGACAGGAAAAGCAGACAAGAGAAATGACCAGGCTTGATATTTAAAGCAATATTATACAACTGAGAGACTTTGCTTACCTTCCTTTGTCTGTAGGTATGTGCGTTACTTCAACGGCCTTCTGTCCGGACACATAAAAATCAACAACAAGCCTCTGTTCCTGCATCATGTCATCATGCATGGCATACCCAACTTTGAGTCCAAAGGAGGTAAGTGTCTCCCTCTTGCCAAAATATAAAGAAAGGAGAGTGTTCTTCTTGAAAATGTTTCAGTGTCCTTGTTTCCTATTTCCCCTCACAGGCTGTCGTCCTTTCCTGAAGATCTACCAGGCAATGCAACCAGTCTATACGTCAGGAATATAGTATGAAAACTCTTATTCCAGTTCAGTGTGGTTTGTGTTTGAATCCAGGGCAAAGCCGACCCTATGAGGTATCCAGTGATTTTATCAGATTATTGTTGTCTTTTTTTTTTTTTTACCGCAGCAATGTGCAAGGAGACAGCAACACCAGTATCTGCATCACTATCGAACCAGGCCTGCTTCTGAAGGGAGACATCTTGGTAAGACTTCAGTAACAGCTCTAGAATATGAATGCAGAGATATTGCCTGACTGATACATCACTTAATAAATTACTGTTTTTCTACCCGTCCCTCTGTTTCATGCTCACCACAGCTGAAGTGTTACCACAAGAGGTACAGAAACCCAACGAGAGACGTGGTGTTCAGGGTACAGTTCCACACTTGCGCCATCCATGACCTTGGGGTGGTTTTTGGGAAGAATGAGCTGGACGAGACCTTCAAAGGTAACGGCTCTTTGGGTGGGTGTGTTTTTACAGTATTCTGTATTTGTTTGTGTTTGTGTGTTTGACAGTGCTTAGAATTATTTTGTAATCAGAGGAAAAACACAGTATTTGAGTATATATGTGAGTCTTGTAAGGCTGTGTTGAGTTGTGTGAGAAAGGAGTACAGACAAGTTTATTAACAAACAGTCAGCAGCTACTTTCATTTCTTTTCCTGTATCAATGTTCTTGTGCCCTGCTGCAGGAGGACACTGTTCCTCACACTTTTATAGTAAACAGGGTCCTCTGGTGGTGAAAGCAGTTCAACATTTACTTAAGAATTTAAAGGGAGGCAAAATAATGGAAGAAAGTGCAAAAGAACCGCTATATATGATAAAGATCAACTAGATTTCCTTAAAGCATTACAGAATTATAATAAATATAATTGTTTTTTCAGGCTCTTTGTTTGTTAATTGAAATTAATCTGTGATTTTTTTTGGACTTTGTTGTTCTGTGTATTTTTGTCCATTATTTAAAAAAGAAAAATATTTGAAACTGTGTGTCTCTGTACAGATGAGAGGTTCCCAGAGTACGGGAAGGTGGAGTTTGTCTTCTCATATGGCCCAGAGAAGATCAGAGGTAATCAGCTTTTCCTTACTTCTTCACAAATATTAAAAATCAGTTTTTATAACTGGACAAGATACTTTATTACAGTAGTGACTTTTTGTGTTGGGAATGACACTTCCTGTGCACTTTTCCATCTGATGTGATAGCCAATAATCTCTGTGTGAGGTTCCCATCACCCCATCATGCCTTGTGTTCCTCAGGCCTGAGTCACCTGGAGAACGGACCAAGCGTTTCTGTGGACTACAACACCCAGGACCCTCTGATCCGCTGGGATTCATACGACAACTTCAGCCAGCGTTGTGAGGACACTGTGGATGGCGAGCACGGTATTTTCACACTCAACTACAAAACTACAAAGTGCAACTACACTTTACATCTGCCTCTCTGCTCTTCACCCACCTTCACTCCTCTCTCTGAGCTGCTCGTCCAGCCCCCCACACCATCCTCCCCCAGCCTGTCAATTAGCCTTTAAATAGCTGCTGCAGAAATAGGGGGGCGTCAGTCGCCCTGCTACTGGCTGCCCCCTCCAGGGGGGGTGTAACATGAAGCACCACCAAACCCAAGTCCCACAAGTGCTCAAAACCACCTCCACTGGTTTGCTTTTGCTTCTGTGCTAGAAGTTTAGGAATTTGAAATTTAGGCAGTGTAATATGCTATCTTCTTCCTATTCAGTTATCCATAGAATGTAATTCCAGCTTTTATAATCATTATACTCTTGTTACTCCGGACATGTATTAGTTTGTCCCCTGTGAAAATGAATATATATTCAGTATATGAATGAGTAATGGAAAGTCTCTCAGTGCAATCACCAAACAGCAGAACGTAACACATCACTGCAAGATCATTTCTGGAATAAACTGAACATTGTGCATTGAGAACACCATAATATCGTGGCTTAGCACTTTTAAGACAAAGTGTGGTCACTTCAGGTAACTCACAGTCTTGCAGAGTCCCTTGGATCCTCTCAGTGATAATGAGACTCACGATTACTGCTGCTAATCTGAGAAATTTGCACAAACAGGAGGATGCACTCGCCCTCAGTTGAGTCAGGACTTGGCAGCCATTGTGCTGCTGCATCCACTTTTTATATATGGGATTTTTTTTTTTTATGGCTTTGCAAAGACCCATTTCATTTTTATGAACATCCCCAGAGAACCGTTGCGGTAATTGGTGCGCTGCAAGAAGGTCAGTAGGAATCGCCAGGATTGCAAGTTTGATCCTAATTGAATGGGCGGCAGCGTTCTCAGCACTCAGCAGAAAAACCTCTCGGCCAGTTTATTCATTTCTCTAATTGCAGCCTTTGCTCTTACACTTGGATGTGAGAATCTGACTGTTCAGAGGAAGCTGGTGCAGGAATAGTGTCTCTGTTTATACAAGGACTGGACAGACAGGGGATGAAGAAGGCCAATGAGATGATAAGTAGCCAAAAAAAAGAGATTCAGCAAAATTGCAGGAGAACTATTTAAGAAGTTCTATTGACAGCATTTAAATTGTGACAAAAAATTGTCATATAAAATTAACTAATTACCACTAGAGGAAAACGTGTATTTATGAAAGATTATTCGTAACGCTGATAAGCTTCATGACAGAACGGCCTATTTTTAAACACTGCAGCACAGTGGACATGAATCACTCATCAGGTATCATTTGAGGAATCCAGACCTGTTTGTTTTGTCCAGGTGTTAAACGAGTGTTTCATCCCTTGGCGTTGATGTCTGAATGCATCTGGGGCTCGCCTAACTCTTCTTGACGCCATTTTTAACAGAGTCCAGCGACCTTGGAAATCCAGTTGAGGGGACTCAGTGAGAGATGGGTGTCTTAAAAGGGTCTGTGGGATTAGGCAGCTTAGAGTTGTGTGTATTTCATACTGATGCACATGCTCAGGGGGAACGTGAGGAGAGGTGACTTTTGCTTCCTTTAACAGAAGGAATTTGTGACGAGTGTTGCACTTAAGCAGTTGTTAAGTGTTTAAAGTTTGTGTTGGTGTTATACAGTATTTTTGCACTATATGAGCGTGCACAGCTGTCTGTGCATGCCTGTAAATTTTTGTACATTTGTTTAGGTCTTTTATGTGGTATGTGTCAGTATGTGTTTGTGTGTGTGTGCGTGTGTGTGCAAGCACCTTGTGTTTGCCGGCTTGCCTTTGCTCTACTAATATCCCTCTCGTAGCAGCTGTCGACCTGGAGGTCAAACCTGTCAAAAGGCCACTGTTTGGGCCACTGAGCAGCCGTACAGCTACTGCAATGATGTGAGCAAATCTGCTTTATAAAAATGACACTTGTATCGTTTTGATATCAGAAAATGATTCAACTCAACGGAGTCACCACGATTGCACCGGGTTTCTCACAGTGTGCATGGATGATAGAAACATTACTTCCAACATGTTTTAAAGAAAGGAGACATTTGAAGAGATGCAAGGGAAGAAGATTTTTCTTTTTGCAATTTTGGTCTAAACTAAACAGAAAAAATAGTGTCTTGCCACAGGAGAATAAGTGTGTGTGTGCGTTCCAGTGTGTGTGTGGTGTACAGTAGGGCAGTGGGCCCAGTGACAGCGCAGGCCATCTTCCTTGTTTACCGCCCTCCTCCCATATTTGGCTGGGGCCGAGCCCTGAAACATGTCTGGAATAGCTGGATAGAGACAGACGGAGAGACACAGATAGTGAGACAGACACAAAGAGGCAGAGGAAACCAGACTTTTGCAAAGATTTGCCAAAAGTGTAGAGTGATGTTTTTTTTTTTCGCTGAAGTTTGAATAAAGAAGAAAGAAAAAGAAGGAAAGAATAAGGAATGAAGTAAAATTGAAGAGAGGAGACAGCATTGACTGGTGAGTAGTACTACAAGGCCTTGGGATTACAACTAAGGACCAGAAACCTCTGCTGAGTTCAGATGTTCATGTGATACTGCCTGTAGCATAGGCTGAATTCAAAGTTTATCAAATGTGCACAGTGTGTATTATTTTTGCAGCGGATCAATACTTTTTGTCAAATTTCTCCAGGTTTTTCCTTTTAAAAGACCATTCCTCACTGTTTTGGCCAGACAACATGACAAGAATACAACCTTATGTCTGTTTGGTCTGCAGACATGAGCGTCTGTTTGTCTGTTTATTGCGTTTCCATGTCAACATGGTGGCATCCTGTGTGTTTGGCACCTATATGGTATAAAATGAGTCATGGAGCGAGCAATTTGTGTGTGGAACATTTTATGAGCAGCCTGCAATTTGGGTACACCAAAACTATTAGGGACCTTGGTTGGTTACTTCATGTGATTTCCAGAGAGTTTGGACAGGGATACAATGCATGTGTAGGATTTGTTTTACAGTCTGTTGTTTTGTTCCTTTTGGCAGAGATGAAAGCACAAATGACCATTGTTCAATGAAGCTGGGAGTTGAAGATTTAGGACTTTATTGTTTGTTTATATTTTATGTACGTCCATCTTTTTAATGGCTGCTGCAGAGAGAGTTTCACTGCAGTGAAGTGGATGATGAGATATAACTGAGAAAAGGGCCATCTTCTGGTGCAAATGACTAGACAGCAGGTAACTTAAATCTGATGAAACTGTACCTTACAGATACAATTTAGAGCCTTTATAATCGAGGTCTTCATTTGTTTGAAATTTTTTGATAAGTTAAATATTGCTATAACATTGCAGTAAAGACACATTCATAACATGCCATACATTCATAACATGCCATATGAATTCATAAAACATTTATCATACTTGGTATCCAACTCACTAGTGTTTTAAGGAATTCAATTTTTCTGAGGCAGATCCTAAGTCTGCAGAAACACAGAGCTGTCAGGTATTTTAAAAGCAGCCTGTGTGTGTCTTTCATGATTCTTCTAGTTAGACCTCTTGCTGACAGCACAGTGAGCTGTAGCAGCAGGTTCAAATCCCAGCCCTGGAAGCCCAGCTGAGCCAGTCTTCATCTCTTAATGCCTCCTTTCTCCTACTGTCTGTCTAGATGTCTCCATATGGCTTTCTTGCTGTCTATCTGTCTGTCTTTCTGTCTCTTAGAGTCTTTCTCTCACTCTGCTTTTGTCTTTTCAATTTGCATATTATTGCTTGTAGCTAACATTTATATTTTCTGAAAGTGTCTTTGTCAAATCTCTTGAAAAGAGTACAGAATTAAATAAGTTTGTCTGAGGCTTTTTTTGATCTTAACTCATATGTGACTGTTCAGAGTTGTCCAGTGTCAAAGAATATATTCACTAAACAGCTGTATTTGTGCATCAGTACCATAGGAAAAAGTTTTCTGTCTCTAAAAATGGCACCCCAGAGCTCTCAAACAACCAAACTGATGACAGACCAAACTGTTTTTATGACAGCTACTGATCCTCATAAGTGAAAGACAGATGGATGGACAGATGCACAGAAAACCAAGCTGCCAGTCAATAGACAGCCAGACCTACAGAGGCAGACATGCAGAGATTTACCCTGATGTGATCCTGTTGGTTTATTTCTAAAGCAACATTACCATACGCTGGCAGTTTAATTTTGTTCTTCTTCATATGCAAGAACGCTACTGACATCAGACTAATATTTTTGGGCTGAAGCGGCTTGAAGCCAAACATTTTGTCCCAGCATTCATTTGACCAAAGCTCTACTTGTAGTCAAAATCTCCACATGGTACCTTTAAACTTTTTAAAGAGATGGCATTTACTGCTAATTTGAAACTCAAAATACAGAGTAAATGGAAATATAAATGTATATTTCCTCACCAGTAGTGATTTGAGTTTGTTGTTTTAGGTGTGACCTAACCGAAAAATTCCCAACTAAAAATCCCAATCGTCAGCTCGATCCTACATTTCCTCTCCTGCGAGAAGAAACGAGATGACATGAATCAGATGTGGAGTGAAACTGGTTGTCAGTCAGATATACAGACAGATACACAGACAGTCAGACTGATATCTTTTTATGACAGTTGGCAGACAGGAGGATAGATGACATCACCCTGAAAGTAATCTTGGAGACAGACACTGATACAGTCACGTCATGTTACCTCAAACTGTGACAGCTGGACATGGAGTGATAGATGGACTGAGAGGCAGACATGGCAAATATAAAACCGCGACAGTTTTCCTTGTGCCAGTCACTGATACACCTACCATGACACCTTTTTCACCGAAGGACTGTCACATCATCCCTTATGAGGATGTCTCTCTTTCCCTCTCATGCTCTGCTGCAAGTTACAGCAAAAGATTTTTTTTAACAAAAGACTGGATTAAATGGTTTAACGAGGATATTTTTGCAGCGTTTCCCTGTGTCTCACACACTGATGGGTCTTTGAGACAAGTCAGTCAGTTGTCAGTCAAACCCAGTCACCCACTGCCGGCATGCAGACTGGCAGTCGTCACGGTGATATGAAAGCTGTGAAGGTGAATGTCACATCCTGCTGAGAGATACCCGATGGCTCACTGACATCACCAAGTATGTGTATGTAGATGTTTGCACATGTACATGCCTGTCTCTGCATGTCAGTGTGTATAATTGTACATGCAAGAGTCACCAACTGAGTTAAAATGTTGTCTACACGAGGCATTTGATATTTCTTGGAACTAACTAACTGTTAGGCCTTGTTTATATTATGACAACTGAAAAACAAGGCAGTGGATTGAGATAATTACATTCGTTTTATACAGTAGTTTCTCTTGTTTGGAACATTTTCTTAAAACAAGACACTGTATTGACATTAAACTATTCCCCTGGCACTAAGATGATATCAGAAGGAAACTTTATTTACTTTGGGAATAACTTGGAAAAACTTTAATCATGTCATGTGCTGTCAAGAGTTTGAGAGAGTTATCATCTAAATGAAAGCAAAAATGCTAATGAAATTTTAAATGATATGTAGACATTTTCATAAAACTTTAGACAGGAAATCTGTCTTTAAACCAAATCACTGTTCCAAGGATAGAACGGAATCAAGCAATGATTTCTTAAATCCATCTACTCTTCTATAGGGATGTTTTCTTTCTGCGCTCCACTTTCATCCTTCTCCTCTAAGTTTAAGCTTAGCATTGTTTGGGTTTGTCTTTAATGGGCTTTGGAGAACAAGTGGTTCTTTTCATCGTTGTCAGCCTGATCCTCTTTCAGGCACACTGTTTCACTTTTCCAAACCTCCCAGTTTTACTGCTCTCACACATGCACACCCAGTTTCCTACTAACCTTTACACCTCTAAAGAGACCTTTCTAAGCAGAGGTCACCCTACCACTCTAAATAGCTGTAGATGCGTGTGTGCATGTGAGTTCATGTATGCATTTATGTACATACATGAAATCATACACCATAATAAAACTATCATTGCAGCCCCCTTTCTTCAGTCAGTGAGAGACCCTTTAATTGTGCGTGTAAACGTTAGGTGTGTTTCTATATTTATATGTGTCTGCATTTTGTAAAAAGGGGTTTGGTCCTTTTATAATGTCATCTTGTCCCAAATAAGAGTGTCAAGCCCATCTTTAAGTTTCCACCACTCCCGCAAAAATCAACCAAAAAGTACACAAAAGCAGTAACTGGTCATTCTATCAGTTTCTTTAGGAATTAGCAATTTTATTATTGTCATAAATAATGCACATTTAGCTAGTCCCTACATTACTCGCATGTTTTTTCATTTAATCAGTTTATGTTCGGTAAATAGCAGTTCTTTATACATATTAAAATGTACATATTCGAATGTTTCACAGATATCATTTTAATAGAGAAACCAGTCATTGTCCTAAAACAGGGCCCAGGTATAAATGTAAGAGGTATAAGTAAAACATTCAGCAACAGTCCAGCACCAAAATAATCTACCAACCATGGTCTCATTGCATGGATTTGTTGACAAATGGGCTTGCTCCCTCATTCTGTATTTGTTGATGTCACATGTGCTATGTATATAATCCCTATTCATTCCAGTCCATTTGATACAGCATTAACAGTGGTTGTTGCACATTGTCTATTTATAATAAACCATTGGCCACAGGTGTGTAAATGGCTTTTTAATGGCCTTGAAGGCTGTGATGTGGCAATGAGATACACAAGCAAACACTTAAGAGAATACAGCCAAGAGGCAGGTGCTGTGTGTGTGTGTGTGTGTGTGTGTGTGTGTGTGTGTGTGTGTGTGTGTGTGTGTGTGTGTGTGTGTGTGTGTGTAGCGATGTATGAGCAATGCCTCTGGAAGTTTCACAAGAGGGGAACCACCTGTCACATGAGAGAATATAGAGAATGGACAGGTGTGGGTTAGTGTGAGGACCAATTTAAATGCTAGATCTAATCTAGCATTTTTTTAAAACTGTAGGTTCAAAAAAATGTTTTTTCTCACTATTTTATGTACACATACTTCTTGTAGTTCATTTGGATTTTATTGAATATGTAAATGTTGCAGTAGTAAACGTGGCTTTGTCCTTTGAAGCAAAGAGAATGGCATGTTACACTGGTTTACCGCAGTAGGAAACAAGTTGTTAGCTATTTGTGGTGGCTAAGGCTCTGTGACTCAACCGATCTAATTTGAGGTCGGCTGCAGCTATTTATTGACGGCAGAACAAAGCTATTTGTTCTATTCAGATGCAGAGCTCCTTGTTTGTGCCATTCAGAGTCTTGGTCACTGGATTTAATACCAGGCTGAAGCTCTGCTGTGCAGATCTGAAGCTGTTTGCCGTCGATGCATCTCTGCAGTAGGTCACATGCAGAGACACTGAATGTTTTTTAATGTTGTCATTGTTGGATAACACCTGGATCACAATCTTTAAATGCAATTATATCCATCACCCATATAACCTTTATAATCATAAAATAATGTTACTGTTAATTCAGCTTTCCACTTCAGCTATAAGATGCATTGGGTTTAGGGTTACAGTTATGAGAATCAGTTGGCTCCCAGAGTAAAATACCAGTGCATGTCAAAAGGACGAATAACTGGTTTTTCATGCTTAATTTAAAATACAAATTCTGCCAACTTAAAATTACTGCTGTTCTTCTTCTGAAAGCCATAACTCCCTGAACTGATTTCCTCCTTCCTGGCAGTAGCCTTTACACCATTATACCATTATATCGTAACACCCTTATAATATTACACTATTTTTGAGACTGTTTTGATGAGTGTTGTGATGATTAAGGAAGCTTTGACATCCAAGATTGACAGTTGGCTGCCAAGCAGCAACCTTTATAATGGATGAAACTAAATTTACCTTATAAAATGCAGGTCCACTCAGTATAAGCAAACTTTAAACACTAGTCACCTCTGTTACCTCATCATACCTGTAGTTTATGTGTGTATATGCAGGTGTAGCTCCTCCTGTTGGTGAGCGAGAGAAAATAGCAAGGAAGGTGTTTAAGGAGACTCACTCGGAAACATTCATACTCGAGCTGTGAGTCAGTCACTCCTCTGTTGCATCTCAACTGTATCCCATTGGTATACATTCAACAGAGCCATGATAAAATATCAGCAGTCTAACTCTGTGTTGATATTGAGCAATTAAAACTGCAAGGGAAGAGAGCAGTTGAACAATTTCTTGAGTTTTGGTGAATTTACAAATCATTTTATTGTTTTTTCAATAAAATACAAACATTTCCTTAAAGGATCTGAATTTGGAAGATCAGCAGAAGCTGGTATTTGTGCGTCTGTTAGGTTGGTGACTCAGTGGAAACTCTTTTTAGGTTGCATCCCTAACAACAGGCACCAGATTGACTAAATCCAAAATAAATCAAAATGCTTCCCAGTAATATGATTATAATTACAATATCGCAGCAAAATCTTGAGCACTATTACCCAAAAGTTGTTGCTCTATGCATTTTCAGTTTGCTCCTGTCTTTCCTCAGTGAGCCATGGCATGTTGAACGACACCGTCTGATCTCCTGATTTAACCTCAGAACGGCATTAACCAGCAGCTGGAAAATGTGGCATCCTGGCAAAGTTGAGTCGTTTCTGCCACAGAGCACTGAAAGATCATCCTTTATGTACTAGAACAAGGGCATTCCCTATCCTGTTAAAGGTCAGGGTTAGACAGAGACAGCAAAAGACAGAAAGAGCTCAGCTGGTGGAAAATGTAGACCACTGTTCACTGAAAAGTTTTGAATTGCTGTAGATTTAAAATACAGCTATAAAGGATTTATGTCATGCAATGGCTGCTTTCTCTGCAAAAAGCTGAACTTTGCTTTGTAAGACCTGCAGATACTCAGGGTGAGAGTAGGGGGGGCAACCCTGAGTGAGGAGATCCCCCCTAATGATGTCATCAGGCAGGGATGCTGCAGTGCCGGGCAGACAGATGGCGTGGGAGTTGTAGTTTATTTGAAATGACATATCTTCCCAGGCAGCAGGGTGGAGGTGGAGGTGGTGTCAGCAGTGGATTCCCTCCCCCGCTGCCGGGAACAGACAGAGATTATCCCAGAGTGCCAGCTCACCCCTTTCGGAGGCTTCAGTGGTACAGCCCCGCCTCGCTCCAGTAGAGCACATGTTGGGTGATAGGAGGGCATGACTCAGACAGGGCAGAGAGAGACTCGGAGAAGAAGCTCAGAAGCAGAAAGTTCAGTCACACAGAGGCTACTGAAAGACATGATGTATGGAGTGAAATGAGGACTTTTGATTTGGCTTTTTGATTTCAATATAACTGACTAGAGAAGAAGAAATAATTCATCCTTTCTGGGATTTTTAAGGAGGAAAAGGTTGTTAAAAAAGGGAAGTTGACCTACAGGTAAGGAGGATGCTTTCACTGAGTTTGTGATGCCATGAGGTAGTGTTATAGTTATCATCTGAAGAATTTTCTAAATACAACTAATGTCATATTCAGATATAAGAAATCAAATATTCAGGATCTAGACAATCTGGTGCTTCTTTTTGTTTTAGTGCTGTCTGTAAAATAGGATCTTTCTCTTCGAATTATGTGACGATTTGGACATGAATCTAACTTCAGACACATTAAAACCAACTCCACATGGAATGTGATGCTAAACCGGGCATTATACTCCCATAATGTTCATCATTAAAAACAACCACAGGAACAAACAGTGTTTACAGCTTCCTCGCCTGCCCTCCCGGTCTTGTTGCTACTGTGCCTGTGAGTTGTTGTTGACATGGGTATTGAAATAGCTGCGGTCCAAGTGATCCACCATCTGTCCCTGGGGGTCGCTCAATTTGGAACATCCCACATATGAGCCAGCCGCTGCCATGTATATGTTGTGTATCGTTTTGCAAAATTATGCTGGATATGGGAGCTAGTATTGGTGTATTACTTTCTTCTTGTAAGCATAAGTGTTACCGAAGAATGAGCTGGTGCATGTGTGATTGTTGTGTTTCACGGATGCTGGTATAGTGTTTTACAGTTTGAAATGTCACGCTGGCCTATAATTGTAGTACACGTTATATCTCAACTGTGTAAATTACTCTGCAGCACACACACCCATGATTATGTGTTCATGTGCCACAAATGAATTGTATTGTGTTTTGTGTTTTAAAAGTTTTGAAACTCCTGGGGAGTGTCTCCACTATGGTTAGACTTTTTTAAAACGGCTAAAAATATAAATACATTTTTGTTCATATATTCATATTCAAAGGGAAAAAAAACAAGTACTTAGGGCTCATTAAGGCAAGAAATCAACTGATGTTGCCACTGAAACAGCAGCCAATCTATGATTTGATGATTTTACAGGAAATCTCACCCTTAAATCAAATGTGATGACATGAGCTGGGCTATGTGTGTCCAACAAATGTCAAATAAGTCTGACACTTATGTTATAAACAGATGGGGATTTTTTCCTCCCATGCTTAATGTTTTTAATTGCTGTCATATGGAAGAAGCAATAACTTTTGTTCAGAAGTTTAGTGCCCTTCACTTTATTTTAAAATGAGGTTCTTTCACTGAAATAATAGCATGACATTCAGTGTTTTTGTGGAAGCCTACAGACTGAAAGTTTTCATAGCTGAAGTTATTCTCCATTCGTTCATCTGAGGTGTAGCCAGGCCAAAGGAATTTAGTGTAGTTGTTCCATTCACATAAAGGAAAGCCCTGCCCAGTGTGCTACAAGCTGAGCACACCAGAAAATAGATAATAAGAATATGCTTTTTCCTTTTTAATATACATATATGTAAAATATTCCCATGAAAAAATGCAAAGGATACTGATTTATAGCACTGTGCATATGTATGTATGTAATCAGGCAGATTCATGATTCAGCAGCCAGAAACTTGAAGAAGACAGCTTGTCCTCTCACAGCCGAGCTCTGTGCTTTCAAACTGGCACTGCTGCTGCTCTTCTCTTTGGTTCACACAGGCCAGCTGTTTCAGTGTGTTGGACAGAACCCACTGTGGTTCACGTCAGACCATGTGGGCCTGCACTGACGCAACGTGACAGGGGCTTTAGCTCTGTAAATTAGCTATTAATAGAGCTGGAGGGGCTGTGTTGCTGGAGGCTGGGCTACATGTTGGCCTTAGGTCAAATAAGACGGGTGCAGAGGGGGGTCACTGTGCTTGTGGTGTGAGTGATCCTGTCCCGTGCAAAAATGACTTGATGATTGCAGCCAATGAAACTGAATGAAACCAGTTTATGTGTGAAGACGAGATGATTTAAATCACTTCAAGCAGGTTTTGAATCATCTGCCCAAAGAAAAAGACAAATGTGTCTCATTTGATTGTGTGTGTGCCCTGAACTGCATGAAAACAGGGACTTAGTTTAATAGTTTTGGTATATGTCTCTTCATGTCTCTTTCAGATGTTGTTCATACCCAAGGTCCACTTGATGGAAGCCTATATGCCCGAGTCTGCAAGAAAGACTCCCTGGAGGGAGTTGTCACCATCAATGGCCTCCCAGTCCATGAGAACCCCTTGAGCAATGCCAAGAACCCATTGCAGCACGCCAACCATCCCCTCCAAACCACTGACCAGACACTTCCCGTGACAGGCCACGCGTCCCTCCCTGCCGTCGACCACACCCTCTCCGTGAGCAGCGACTCAGGCAACTCTACTGCATCCATCAAGACTGATCGTACTGATGAGCACAGCCAGTCTGTGCAGAGTGCTGTGAATCACAACAACCCAACCGCGACCCACCCACCACTCAGCCCGCAGGAGAAGAGAGAGCTTGATCAGCTTCTGAGCGGCCTTGAGGCACCAACTCATCAACGGCAAGCCTACCTATCCACATCCACCAGTCCAGGGGGAGGAGTACGACACCTGGTCCCAGCGCAGGTGCACGTCAACGGGGGCCACTCCAGGCTAGTTGGTGCCCCTTCAACAGAGGAACGTGAGACAGATATTCTCGACGACGAGTTGCCTAATAGCCAAGAGGGCAACAGTGTGGACAGCTTGGGCACGATTTCTTCCCTAGAGGGCCAGGCGACACCAGCTGACCTCTACTACCAATCACAGACACCTGTCAGCGGGCAGAACGACGGGCCATACCTTGAGAGAGGTGTTCTTGGGGAAAAGTTGAGCGAAATGCCTGTGCATGGAGTACAAACCCCCACGGCGATGCAAGAGAGGTCTGTGGACTCTGCATCACCACAGGGGGGATACAACAATTACCAGAACGGAGGTGGGATGTACCGCTCACAGTCCTTCGGGAACCCGCCAGCCAGCAGCCCTGAAATTAATCCGAAACTTATGCCCAGGGCCCCTGAGAGGAGCACCAGTAGTCGAGAGGCCGTTCAAAGAGGTCTTAGCGCTTGGCACCAGTATAGCCTCCCAGATGATCCATTTGGCCCTCCCCTTCAGTCAACTCATAGCTTGCCTCACTTCCCCACCCCAGCCTCGCAGCGGGACATTGAGCAGTCCATTGAGGCACTCAACATGCTCATGCTCGACCTGGACCCCATCAACTCCCATATGTCAAAGTCCCACAGTGCACCCCCTGGGGAGAACAGCCTGAATTCATCACAGGTGCCCTTCTCCCAGACCCTTGCCAGACCCTCGTACCAAGCAGACTCTGCCATCCACGGCTACAACAGCTCTGGGACAGTCAACAATTCTTTTCATCAGCCCCTACGATCGACTGGGAGAGTGTCAGCATTGCCCAGCCAGAGCCCAGTTATGGAGTCTCCTGTGTATTCTCCCCAGAGGCCCAATGCAAGCTACCAACACCAAAACACCACCCCAACACACACCCCTGAGCCCTACCTCCACCCACGTCAAGCACCCCACCATTACCCCACTGATCCCACTTCTAATTTCAACCAGCAGGCACCACTGAAGCCTGTGAACTCGTACCCAAGCGGCGGGGTTTCCCACTCCCCAGACCTGCAGGGTTCGTCTCCTTACCCAGGCTACAGTGCCTCCTCTTCTCCTCTCCCCGCTCTCACCCCCCAGCCCAAGGATACTTCCTCTTCCTCCTTGGCCAGAGAACAAGACGCAGAGGAGGAGACGCTAAATTTGGAAGGCCTGGTGGCTCACCGAATCGCTGGTGAGACTTTCAGATATTGTATTATATTGAGGTTAGTGAATGAGGGAGGGAAGGAGTAAGTTCCTGAAAACTAAGTGAGTCCACATGCAGTGTTTCAGTTGTATTTGAGTTGTTGTTTTGTAATGTGCCTCAAGGTTAATTCAAAGTTTATAGCAAATATGTGTCAAGAGAAGCATTCATCAATTGTATGTCCTGCAGCTGTGATATACAGCTGCAGGACATACAATTGACTTCATAACTTTTTGTTGTTGTTTTTTATTGTTGTTGCAGTATGTTTTAGCCCATTTACAGTAGTTCATTTACTTAACTGCAAATTAGTTTCATTTATTTCCGTACGGCATGAAAAGCATATCTATTTTTATATCTACTTTTTTTCAATATTTCATTAATGTTACTTTGGTTAGTTCTGTATTGGTTGGTATTCAGGTTTACTGAAAAACAATAACTGCCTGGAGGGAGGGAACTTAGAGAGTATGGTAAACACAGACTTAATTTAATCCAGTAATGGATTAGACTTAATTTAATCCAACTTCAGTTTCAAGCATCTTTAGTCTTATTCACCAAACAGCATGTGAGCAGTGCAGCTCCCAGCAGGTCTTGTTACAGATTCATCATGGGGTGCCGTACCACAGGACTGACCGGTGCCCATAAAATTAGCTCTGCAGCTAAAATAAAGCAGTGCTGGTGAGAGTGGAGAGTAAGAATAGCCAAACATTCAGAGGCTCCTGCTTCCATGCATTGTCTGCATTCATATTTACCTACATGTGAAGCCATGTGGAAGCTCCCAGGCGCCTCCCAGTGGAACAAAGTTGTAGATTCCTCATTTGTAGGTTGTTAGAGGTGGATCAGATCATACAAAGGGTTTCAACTGTGTTTTTTTTAGGCTGCTGTTCATTATGAACAAGAAGCCATCCCATCTGATAAATATCTTTTAATTTTTTCTTCACTTTCATTAGATTCACTTTCGTTCTGATTTTTCCTCTCCTTTTCTTTTCAATCCATCCTTCTGCTATGTTGGACAACCTTTCCCATCATTGCTTCTTCCTCTGCACCTCTCTTACCTTCCTCCTTCACCTCCTGCCTCCCATCCACCACCCTGACCCCCCCTCCCCGGGAACAGAGTACAACGCTCGCATTCGGGGCATCAGTGAAAGCATGACACCACAACAATCTGACCGCCATCGCTCCTATTCCTTCTCTGGTTTGTCCACTTTCCCTCGCTCTTAATTTCTGGCATTTTAGTTCCTTCATTTGTTGAATCATTCTCTGCTTTCCAGCCATTTCTCAAAATTATTTTCAGATCTTTTATGATTACTTTCTTCATGATTTTTCATCAATTAATGTTTCTGCTTTATTTGTCCCTTTCCACTGCTTTTTATTTTATTCCCCCTTACGTCCCTTTGAGCCTCTTTCTCTCTCTGTTTTGCTCTCTCGATAATGGCAGGTTGAGGTTATGTTCACAGTTTGTTTTCAAAACTGGAGAATCGTCTGACACACGAGCTTATTAGAACATGAAGCAACAGAAGGTCATTTAGAAGCTGATACTCTGTAGGAAAAAGGCTCCTTGAATTTGATATAACCAACAATAAACATGCTTTTTTATCCCATCAGGCTGTTATCAGTTCTCAGTTGTATTAATTGAACGCTTTACTTTTCAGTTTCTTTACTTCTAAGAATTTGTGCAGCAAGTATCAAATTAAAAGTCAAATCAAATATCTTTCCCTCTCTAGGTCTCCATGTTAGTAAAGTGTTGCATAACAAGTATGAAAAGCAAAGTTTTAAAAAGTTGTGTTGACAGTTCCACACAGTGAATATTGTGGGGTGTTGCAGGAGTTCGCTCCAGAGGAATGACCCCAGAGGTGACACAAGAGACAGGCCGGCGTCGGACCACCAGTGAGGGGCAGTATCAGAGCAGCCATGATAACATGTCATCGGCTCATTCACCAGACTTTGTCAGCAATCTGGCCCACAACCCAGGAGGAAGACCCAGAGAGGTACAGTATTCATTCTTATGGTCAATCCACATGTGTCTGTTCTGTTGAATCAGTGGACAAGTATCGTAAATCAGCAATGTTTAAGTCAGTGAGGATGGCAGGATCTTGCCAGTTTACATCCCTGCTTTGTGATTTACACATATTTCCACATAACATTCTTTCCCTCTCTGGGTTCAAGAGGCCATTTTTGCTGATTTATTAAATTAACAAATTTCTTTCAATTTTTCACTCTGTCTCTTTTAAGGGTCCCATGCACAGCTACCGGGAGGCGTTTGAGGACGACAAGGCAGACGGGCTTGCCAACAGCCCCACCTTTGGAGGCGGTGGTGAGAATTCTCCACAGACCCCCAGCTTCCCCGTGTCCCCACAGACTCCTTACTTCAACATGTGTAGGTCTCTCTGCCTGCAGACAGGGGGCGCTCTCAAATCCTCAAAACACTGACTTTTACCTGAATTACTCTTGTTTGTCCATCTTTAAATGTTACAAAAAAAAGATTAATTTGTGAAAAGATGAGCAAGAACAGCCTTGCATAATGACACCAACAAGATACATGTTTATTATTTTCTTTTATTTTTCATTTATCTTTATTCTGATTCTGGTTCATCACCCATTTAGTTAGCACAAGAAAAACAAAAAAGAAGAAGACTGCCGACAAGTAATAAAACATGGGTAATACAAAAAGTAAATGGAACAAAGCACTAAAGACTAAGCACACTCAGCAAACTACTTCACAAAAACTGTTCAAAATGCATCTTAACTTTAACTATAGTAAATTTACTTTTAATGCAAGTACTAACCAACAGCACAACTACATTTCACACAGTCAAAGTTAACTCTCAGTAGCAAAGAAAATGGAGTCTCTCCATGCAGTCCGTCACAGGCCTGCATGGCCTGCCATACACTGTGTTTTACATCTGTAGCTGCCTGACCAACTCCTGTCCCATTAGTGTTACTGTTCATCTGTGTCCCTTCCATCATGTGTAAGGTAGCACACTTCAGGTTGACTTCAGGACACACAGGTTTGTTCTGTTGAGCCCAGGCCTCGTAATCCAGCGGCTGCCCGTCCACCCACTGCCAGCCCCTGGGGAAGAAATGCAAAACCATCCAGACGCGTTCTGTGGTGACATTTTTGTCTAACTCTTTCTGGATCAGCAGCATCTCTGTCTCCGATGCCACACTGGCCAGGTCACAGTGATGCTCCCTGCAGTAGGCCCAAGCTTCCTCCGACGTCTTTCTCTCTCACCACAAGCACACTGTAGGAATTGGAAACATTCATGTGGAAATGCATCGTGCCACATGTTGGATATAATTGCACCAGAGGTTTCACGTTGATGGTTACTGGGCTGAGTTGGTGCCCAGAAAAATGTGGACACCTGACCACATCCATTTTGCTGTGGGTGTGGAATTCCGTTCCAATCCTATCCAGAAGAAGCCGGAGAGGTAACCGGGAAGCTGCTGAAGTCAGAAGATGTCATGTTCATTGCTGGCAGGAGCCAGGTCTATGTGATACATGTGACAGTACCTCTGAGCTTCACGCCAGATCCTAAGCTCCTTGATGAGAACATACTTGCCAAAGGTTGAAGACAAGCTCAGTAGGACCAGGATGCAGGTGAAGGTTTGAACATCTTATGTCAAAGAACACGAGTTCTAATGGACACTGAAAGTGCAAATCGCATTTGAATGACACGACTGGAGTGGAATTAGACGTGAAAGTGGATGTAGAAGTGGAGGAAAAGCAAGGAAGGGCTTATATAGTTTTGCAGTTTCTTATAAAGGCACCATTAAAAAGAAGATGAGCAGTGTTTCATTACTGTCATCAGGTTTGCTGGATTTTTGGAGCACCACCTGTTTCTATTTATTTACGTTTTTCCTTTACTTTTGACATTTTGAAATTAAGAAAAAGTTAAAGGAGATGCCCCACACACACACCTGATCATATGTATTACTAATTCGACCAAACCTCTAAAGATATTCGATTTGAAGACTCAGTTACAGCAGTGACCTTCCTGTAGGCCTGCAGGTCTGTGTGACTGTGAGGATACTTTTGTAAACCAGCCCTGCCCTCCTTCCTGCAGTCAGTCCCGAACGCACAGCTGTTGCAGTAAGAATCTGCTCTGTGGCACAAAAAATTCATATTTACCACCCACACCCTCTCCATGCCACCTTCAGTGAGCTTTGACCTGAATACCTGTCATGCTATCGATTGCATTTTTACATTTACATTACATCCAGTTTGTGGAAGTGGAGGATTAATGAAACTAAAGAGTTTATTTCCAAAATGCTGGATGTGCTATACGGTAGCCTCTTTGTGCAGTTAATGAGTGAATATTTGATGAACAGGTAATGGTACTTATTTAGATGTATTCCACTGTTCCACTTGTGTGTGAAATCTTTACATTAACAAAGTCCAACTCAAACATTTTCATGTAACATCATATGGATGAAGTCTTTTCATGCCTTGCATTGGTCATTTTATACTTGCATGGCTTGTTATACAATTCTCATCTTAGTGCCATCACAAAATGTAGTTATGTCGGCTCTGATCAGTTTTAATGCTCCTTTAAATCCAACTTTTTTTTCTGTTGTTTTGTCTGTAGCTCGTTCTCCTCCGGGTTTGACCAAGACTCCTCTGTCAACGCTGGGACTGAAGCCACATCAACAGGGTGGATCAGGTCAGTTTACACACGTCAGATAAAGTATTCTAATCTTAATTTGTGCCATGTATTGGTAAAGCATTGAAACACTGGATTTCAGGAGTAAATATTCTGTTTGTTTTCTGTTGGGTTGTTCTAACATTTTAAAGGTGACATGTAGATATATGCTTCAACTTGTTCCTGCTTACTCTTCATTTAAACTTTTTAACAAGCAGTTATTTCTCTAGTGGAGATCCCAAAGTTTCCAAAGTCACTGAATTAAGTTGGACTAAATTTTGAATATAATTCGATCATAATGATCTAAAATAGATCATTACATACAATAGCTTTTACTTTGTTCAGCTCTTGCCAGTGCAGCATCACTGCATTACGTCATACTGTAGCTGTGACGCTGAGTGAGCAGAAAGAGGCTGTGACACTGATTGTTAGTCTCTGCTGCCCCCTGGTGCTTACATCTGGTCTTACTCCTTGCAATGCTTTCACTAAAATGCTAATAGCCAACACACACACACCCTCCAGTTCTTGCTTTGCACTCAAGTTTGTCTTCTTTGTCTCCTCCTCTTCCACACACCTCTCCTTCTTCTTCTTCTCCTTCCCTTGCTTTCTATCTTTTCTTGTTGTTAGACTCTGATTCTAATGATGGAGAACAAGGTAAGGGCATTTCTGTGGAAATATACCTTAAGCACCTCTGCACCCAACACCAGCACAGTCTCCTGACCTCGACACTTTTTTTTAATATATATATATATATATTTTTTTTTTTTTTGTGTGTGTGTTTCACTGCAACCAAATGTTTTCCTTTTCAGTTCTGCATCCCAGCTTTCCACAGAATGTCTGCTGTATTAAGACTGACTTTCAAATCATTTTCTACTACTCCCAACTTTTCGTTCGGGTGCGACGTCTGATAACTGCATCCCATTGGGTCCTGATCAAAACATGTTGTGTGACACACTAAGTTGAGATTGACTTTGTTTGTGTCTGTGTGTGTTTGATGCTTTGTGATCTGCAGATAATCGCAGTTTTGGGGACTCCAGAGCACAACCTTTCAATGCTCCTCTCTCCTCCAGCAGTCCGATTCACAGTGCTGATGGGTGAGTAGTCATATGAGCAAAGGTAAATAATAAAGGTAAATAAAAAAGGAGCGCACATTTTTTAAAAAGTCTGGATTCACACTTAATGAACAAAACACCAGATGCTTTCTCTTATTATGAAATAGACATAACCAGGGATTTATTTGTTATTTCTCTCCATCTATACCAGTAACTGAGGAGGAGAGATAGATAGATGACGAGAGGCAGATATGCAGTCGATGATCAAATTCCTCCCCTCAGTGTTACAAATGCTCGACTCATCCTTAATATTTTGTCTTTAACGTGTCAACAGCAGACACAGAATACAGACATTAAACTAATATTTCTGTCTATTGTTTTTTGTCTGCAGACGGAGGATTGGGTCTTCAGATGGCAGCCCTCTCAGCCCTGCCCCCTCCCACCCCAACAGACCCAACTCCCCCGAGGGCTCCCAGGTCAACATCATGGGCGTCCACACCGTCCCCGGCAGCCCCAACACCCTGCACCGCACAGTGGCCACCAACACGCCACCGAGCCCCGCCCTCCAGAGACGCCTGGGTCAAGCCAGCCCCTCACTGGCCAGACACCCGCCTCCAGTCGGCGTCCCCTCCAGCCCTCTGATTGGCCGAAGCCCTAAAACAGCAGCCGTTGGCGTGCTTCCTAGCCCCTTGATGGGGCGCCGCACAGCAGCAAGTAGCCAAAGCACACCTGATGAGCTGGGGGCTGCTTCCCGTCAGGGGAGCGCACAGCCGCCATCCACGCCTGCGTTCCCCATCTCCCCACAGCTGCCGGAGAAGAGGCACATGTCCAGTGGAGACGCAGAGAGGATGGACAACAATAACCTGACACCAACACCGGCCAGCGGTGGCAGCACACCAAATCTGTCTGGCACTCACACACTCCCAGACATCTCCAAGTCCATATATGGTGAGACGCTCAAAGAAGAGATTACTTTTGTTCAGCTTGTAGAAGGTGTGTGTCCTCTACAGTTTTCATTCTTACTGTCTCCTTTCATCCAAACAGATGGTTATCCAGACATTAAGATGAATGTCAAGTTTGTCCAGGACACTTCCAAGTTCTGGTACAAGCCAGACATCTCCAGAGAGCAAGGTGATTATTGATCTCAGAATGAAAGAGAGTAAAATAACAATGACAGCCATTTTACACTTGATTGTGTATTCTCCCTCCATCTTCTTTGCCCTTCTGTTTATCTGCTTTTTCTCCTCTTGTCCATTTTACTCGATCAACGACTCCCATGCCCCTCATTTGGTTTTCCTCTGTTCATTTCCCTTTCTGCTTCATCCTTTCCAACCTCTCTCATCGTCCTGCTGCTGCTTCTTCTTCTTGTTCACCTCCGTGTTCTCCTCCTCTCTCCGTTTTTTCAGCCATCAATCTGTTGAAGGACCGGGAGCCCGGGGCGTTCATCATAAGGGACAGCCATTCCTTCCGCGGGGCCTATGGTTTGGCCATGAAGGTGGCCTGTCCCCCACCGACGGTCCAACAAAACAAAAAAGGTTAAAAATAAATAAAATCGCTCCTGTGCAGCAGAAATTTTATTATTATTTGACATTATGCCACAAATCATTAGCCTTGATTGGTGGGAATATTTGCATTTATCTAAATATTTTTTTTCCAGTTGGTGACATGACTAACGAGCTGGTGAGACACTTCCTGATTGAGACGAGCCCTAAAGGCGTCCGTCTGAAGGGCTGCCCCAATGAGCCCTACTTTGGTGAGGTTATAGCTCTGTTTGACTCATGAGTCTTGTAAGATCAGCATTTCAAAGATCAAGTTTAACAGAGCAATTTCTCTGTGTTTGTAGGTTGTCTTTCTGCTTTGGTGTACCAACACTCGATGACTCCACTGGCTCTGCCCTGTAAGCTGATGATCCCCACCAAAGGTCAGTCTAACCCTCCTCTTCACTTCCCTCTCCACTGACAATCATTGTTAGATGCTAATTTTAGATGCCATTAGCTCAGTTGCAGTATTGTTTCATGAAATAAATGTTCATTTTTATCCTGCTCTATTTCATTTGATGCTCACAGACCCAAATGAAGAGGCGTTGGAACTTGCCACACCGACTGATCCAGTTGTTGAACTTCTGAAGCAGGGAGCAGGTAAACAGGAAAACCTTCAGTTCACCCTTAGTGTCATTTTGCTAATTCAGTTTCCATCAACCATGGAATCAGAGGGAAATAGTTTGGCAGAAACCACAGTATTGATGTTTTAAGTTCAATCTCAAAGAATTAATGTAATTCTAAGCACATTTGTATGATTTCTCCATAAACCAGTTCACTTGCTCACACACTGTCACCCTTACTTTACAGTCCAGAAGGTTCCTGAGGAAGCCCACGGTAAATACTGTTGTGCACTGCTGTGCTCCGTCATGCACTTTGACTGAGTGTGAATGTGGTGATGCCTGCTCTCACAGAAACAAGTCACTGCTGTTCTTCCTCCATTTTTGCTTGCAGCCCAGACCAACTTAGATTTTATTTTAGAGGAAAAATCACATGAAATGGTCTGAAAAGGTTTAAAAGCATGTCTGACGTATTGAGAATGGCAACAATAGACTATTCAAACACTTCTGAACGCGAAAGATCATTGTATTGTATTTGCTACCAGCTGCACAGTGCATGAAACTTACTACACAACATTGTTCATTGTAAGCTTGTCAAACACTCCTCACTGCAGCCTCCATTATCTCACACTGAACTGCACGCACACTCCTTTTTCCTCCTGTATCTGTTTTTATTTAACGGTGACTCTGTGTTACTTCTAGCGTGCAACGTCCTCTACATCAACTCTGTTGACATGGAGTCTCTCACGGGGCCTCAGGCCATTGCCAAGGCGATCAGTCAGACGCTGGCGACCAACCCTCTCCCAGCTGCGACTACCGTCCACTTCAAGGTGTCCACACAGGGCATCACGCTCACTGACAGTCAGAGGAAGTGAGTAAACACATGTACGACGAGTGGCCTGCAACACGACAGGCCAGCACTCAAGATCCTTCCATTAGGTGGCTGATGTGTCATTTCTCACAATGTTCTCCTCTATTTTCACGTATTAAATAATCAGAGTTTAGGATTACGTTTATGAATCTGATTTCCAAACTATTTTGATGATAATTAACATGCACAGACACTTAAAAAAAATCATGCGTGTTCTTCCTTTTTCCTGCAGAATTTTCTTCAGGCGACATTATCCCATCAACACGGTAACCTACTGTGACATCGATCCCCAGGACAGAAAGTAGGAACCTTCAAGGGCCTTTTTCACGTGCAAATATTTAAACTGATTTTGATTAAAGAATTAAAAGTTATTTCTTTTGTTTTCCTTCCATAGATGGGGCAAAGAGGGAGGTGGCTCAGTGAAGTAAGTTATTTAATATGCTTGCAGTTGTATAGGTAAATGGTAACATACATTGGTTGCCTTTTTCAGGTTATTCTGCTGCTGCAGTTTACACTAAATTTAGTCGTTCATATCTTCCCATTATGGTGCTAGAATATCAGCAAAAATGCTAAACACAGATGTGTTTTTCTTAATTCCAGGCTTTTTGGATTTGTCGCAAGGAAACAAGGAAGCACAACAGACAATGTCAGCCACCTGTTTGCTGAGCTGGACATAGATCAGCCCGCCTCCGCCATTGTCAGCTTTGTCTCCAAAATGATGAAACGGTGAAAGCCGTTAACCTTTTAATGGCAGTGGCCATGTTGAAATCTTCCGTCCTCATTGGCGTCTTTTTCGCCAGGACTCGATGATGTCCCTTTTTTTCTGTTTCCTGTTGGTTTGTTTCTGTTTCCCTTCTCTCTTTTTTTCTCTCTGCCTTGCTGGTTTGTCTTGACTTTGGTCTTTTTTGGAAGAGTCTATTTGAAGGATTTGGTGTGGATCCAAAGTGGAACTAGAGGATGTGTGGTGTGGAGCTGTGAACGTGACAAACATGGAGGCCATCAAAGGGAGAAAATTTATTCACAGGGTAACCTGTACTAGAGGAAAATGCCAGCTAAAAACTAAAGGAACAATGCTAAGTTTAGTCGGGGAACACGTGAGGACTCGGATGTTTCAGTGTTTTCTGTTGTCGATTTTGTTGATTGATTTACCAAAGGTAGTTGCAATACAAGTGCAAGAATGATGTAGCTATTAAGCCATTATTATTTCCTCTTTTCAAAAGATGAAGTGTTGAACAAAACAAAAAAAGAAAAGAAATACGGTTTCTTCTTGAACTCGTCTTCAGGAAAAAAGTTGGCCTTGATGGCTTTTAGCAAAACAGTGTCTGAAGACCTTATGCATGTTAGCTTGATCTTTAAGCTTGGTTCTTCTACCTTCCACAAAATTCATTGTGAAATCCTTAGAGTGGTTTTTTCCAGGTCTGTTGTGTGTTGGAAAGGGCTCTGCAGTGAAACAACGACTGATCTAAACTGCGCATAGCAGACCAGACTCACAAAAACTGCCACACTAAGGTCACCGCACTTTGTGTCAGTGCAGCTACACTTGCATCACCTCAGCCTCCGGTCCAAGCCTGATCGCGCTCTCACTCTCAAAACTCGCTTATTGGATTAGTCTTGCCTGAAATCAGCAAGCTCCTGATGGCATGGCAGACAGAGAGAGGAAGACTGTTTGTCCACAAGATGGCACCACTCTTTAAGGCTTGGGCCCTTCCCCAGGCATCACATAGACTTGCCCATCACCAACTGCTTGCAGTAGTGGATCTGTTGATAGACGCTGCCACTGAAACACACTGGAAATCACCAGGGACTGGCCCAATGACCTGGACCTATGCACTGTTCTTTATGCATGTTGTTGTCCCTAAATGCACCCTCCCTCATAGCTACATTCAACATCACTGAAAACATTCTATGCTGTGTGCTAAAAACGACTTAAAAACCTTTAGACAAGTACACCGAGGTTGTATGACTTGTCACAGACTGCATGAAATAGACAACATTTTTGTACTCTCCTCAGAGTCCTGAAAAGAAGTAGACAACCCATTGTTGAAGTAGTCACATGATGGTGAGATGCTATATTTTTACTTTTTTTTTTTTTTTTTTTTTTTTTTTGGTTTTAATTCCGGCCCATTTGAGCCAGGGTTACCTTTCACTGTCCGGACAATCCGGTCCTTGTTTTTCCACAGTGTCGTCAAAATTTACATTTAGATACATTTTAGGGCAAAGTTAAAAAAAAAAAAAAGAATAAACAAAAGAACAAAAAAAAGACACAAAAGAACACAAAGAGATTCCACACTGTGCGCAAATGCCTGCTTGTTGAACACACGCTCAACCATTCACAATAAGCTAAGGAAAATTGATATTGATATAAATGTACATAGATATACTACTTTGAAAGGTGACATAGCGAAAAAGTATTTATTTTTGTTGCTTTGGTCCCTCATGATTACTCATATATACATATATTGTACAGTCTAGATAAAGAAGATTACCTAATGGGTTGAGAAAAAAATATATACTTATTTTGGCTAATGATTTCAAAGTCTGATGATTTTGAAATGTGTTTGAATATATGGTGTACATTACTTTGTACATGTATATGTTTGTTTTCGGCTCGTCATATTTTTCATTTTTTGCGTTCTCTCAGAACGGGGTAGGGCATGAATGAGATAGAAGCCAAGAGTCTGAATTGCATGGACAGAAGGATCAGAGTGGCAGAAACACACTCGTTGTAGCTGGTAGGTTTTAAGGTAAAGACATGCCAATTTTAGAAAAAAGTTCAGAAGCCAACCTCAGATGCAATATGAAAACAGCCGTATGCACCCATGACAGTTACGATTATAATTTTGCCAAAGATTCAAATACTTTCCATCTATTCTGACTGGATGCATGTGGCTTTTTATGTTCAACTGCGACTCAGTTTTCCATTTTTGTGTTTCACACTTTTAAACTACACACCTTGCTCAGCTTTAGCAGCAAATCTAAGAAAGCTGAACCAGCCAGGACACAGGAATGGGTGTTATAGGCCATATATGTAACACAGAGGCCCTTGCATCTATAGAGTGAGACATTCAGCTGCGGATGACTAAAGCTTTTTTTTTTTTTTTTGTTAAACTGGTGTCTCAATGCCAGAAAAATGTGTCCACCTCCATCACCTGTTCAAGAGAGAACAGGCCTGCTGTGCCCCAATTGGAAGTGTGTAAACAAAGCACTTATATTCACAATACCAAAAGAGGAGTGACATAAATTCCATATGGGTGTCAGTGCTGGAGGTAAATAAAGTTAGACGTGTCTCACCATGATGCTAAAGCTCTACAGCTGCAGCTTTGTCAGACTGCCAAAGGTGTCTTCTCCAGCCCTCTCGAAAGTCAGAGATTTATTTATTCTTATTTATTCTTTTAATTTTCCCGACATGTTTTTAAAAGAAAAGAAAATCTTGTTTTGTGTCGCATTATCACATTATCGCAGTGTTGACGGTCAGTGTTAAAGAATGGAGGAATATATGGTAGCGCTTCACTGAAAGCAAAGAGATACAGTGCACATGAATCGACTACTAACATGTTTAATTTCATTTTTAGTCATTTGGAGAAAGAAAAATACAAAAGAATAAATGTTCTCTAAAATTAAAAATAAATTGGCATTGTACCTGTTGGCTTTGAGTCAAGAGCTACCTTGTTGTTTCAGTGAAAAAGAAGTGATTTCTGTGACCCTATGTACAGACGGGACTTGTATGAATGTGCTACTATGGATGTACAAAAGGGTCTCAGATTTAGTTTGCGCTTATCATTTACATTATATTGTCATGGCTTACCTGTTCCTAACGAGAAAAAAAAACATTAAAGCAATACAAATCAGTTACATTAAAGCCATGTGGGTGTTCATTTGGGTTTTTTCTGACTCGATAAATGAGTTTAGAAGAATCTTGATTCATGGTTTTACTGGACAAATCTTATTTTTAGACATTATACTAAATTATTTTGATCATTTCTTTGGTTCACAATCTGTCATCATTCAGCTTCTCTGTCAGTTGTGCAGCTCCAGGCTGTAATGGCCTCATTAGGCTGAATGTGCCACACCTTGAGGAAGAGTTACTGGCTCTCAAAAAAAAAAAAAAAAAACAGTGTGTGTTCCACATTGTTTGGAGATGAATTTCAGTGAAAATAGTTCAGACCTATAAAATGTGGCATAAGATTAAAGCAAGGTGTCAGTCACAGTTAAATAAAATTAAAACCTCATATGAAACAACTGATTAAGAGTTGAAGGCACATGTGACCGTTGGTTCACCCTCTGGCCTCCTCACCTTTACTTCCTGCCACGTTATTTTACAGTCAAACTGCTGCCTGTTTTCTGTCAGTGCTCCCCCGCCCCCCGTGTAATGCTTCGGTGACAGCGAGGCTGATTTATCTATTTAATTCTGTTAATTACTTGCAGTTTACCACATATTGCTCGTTAAGCCAAGCTGCAGGTGATCAGGTCAGAGCTCACACAAGCCACAAGACATTTTAACACGCCGCAGCAGGAAAAGCACAAGTGTAAATAATAAAATGAATGACGGCTCACTTCCATTTCACTGCTTCAGTTTCAGAGCCCTGGTGTTCTGCATGTTGGCTCATTGTCACACTAAACAAGCTTCCAGCCAACATATTGCAGCCGAGATGCAAAGAGGTGAGGAAATTAACAGAGAAACAGTCAAATGTCAGTCGATGGGAAACCATCAGGAAGCCATGGAGGGAAAATGACATGTTTGTTTGTTTGTTTCATGTATTAATCTGATTAAGGTCACAGTCTCCTCGTTCCTCGCTCCACACACATCTGATGTTTTTGTTCCTTCAGCAGAAGCTGTGACGGGTGTAATCCACATCTTTCAGGTACGTCATGATTTATTCACAAGGTCTGTTTCCATTGCACTTTGTTGCATTTTGTTTTTATTAGTGAACCAACTTTTCCACCTCAGCCAAGAGTAAAAATGTATTTCTACTTAATTAAAACATCCAACATGTCAGCTCAGGTTGTTTTTATGTTCAAATTGAAAAGACACAAAAGGTGAATGCAAACACATTTTAATGCTGATGCTTTCTGGGACACCTGAATGGCACAGACTCATCGTTAATGTTATTAACTGTTCCTGCTATGACGAGTCAGAATGTTTCCTGTCAGACAGGTCGAGCCTCCCCATTTTCATTTTGAGTTTTCTAAGAAAAATTGATTAATTTTCCTCATCTGAATTTGAACTTCTCCCCCACTTTGCTCTGATGCCAGCAGCTACACCTGCATGTGTTTATTCATTTATGGAAACACTGGTATGCATCGACACACCATTACATCATCAATCCTCAATAATTTAGTCAAACCTTTCTCAAGCCTCCTGTAAATCTAGTCACTGAGCAGACAGGTCCAAGTTGAGTCACAGGTCTGTATTTTTGTGACTCAAGTCAAAGTCCAAGTCTGAAATCCTCTTGATTTATCGTTTTTAATCGGTGGTTACTGGTGGTCGTTGATATCTATCTAATTCCTCAGCTGAGCAAACTGCTCATTTGGTTCTCGGTAACAAAATGACTTTCAACCACAAACAGAAAATAAAATAGTCCAGAGCTACACTGTCACACAACGGCAAACAAATTGATAACAGGTGTGTGTTTGTGGCTCAGCCACTGAGCCACTTGGGGAAATCCAGTACTATAGAGTCAACAAGGCAGTTGTCCAAGCAGTAGCCTTGACTGTTTGTTTGCACGGTGTTTGTTTCTAAGTTTCAGGCCCGAGCCCCACCTCGCCCAAGATGAACGAGAGTCAGAGCCACGAGAGACGGAGGCAGGCAATAAAGAAATATAATCATAATAAAGCTGTGAGGTTCTCATGGCTGCAGACAGTGTTCAAACTCGCAAATATGCATGACACACTACCCGACACCGACAAATTACGTACGCGCTGTCGCTCCCTGCTTTGCTGCGGCTCGTTATGAGCTGTAAGGGAGGCACACACCCCTACCAAGTGCATCATGTGTGTCGTGGCTGGTCTCGGCTGAGTTCATAGACGCTACACATGTGTTCACCCTCACACTGGACACATGTAAAGGGTAATGGGCTGCGGACGGATGGCATGTTCTCAGTCCTGTCTGTGACTTGATTTGATTTGACACCTTTATTTGAACAAGGAAATCCCATTGACAGCAAAGTTTTCTTTTACAAGAGATCCCCTGTGCGCAGAATAAGTTTTGCATTTCAATAACATGAAACAGAGAGAAAACAAAACAAACTAAAAACATGGAATCTGTCAAGGCAATAAAAACACAGCCAAAGTTCAAACGTCAGATCAGCGGCGCGGCGGTTACCGGGTGGTTTGGGGTTCGATCCACAGCCAAGTCATTGAATTAAAAATCAGGACCATATGTCTCTCTGCTTTGAAATCTACTTTGAGGGAGGGCTGGGAGGTTAGCTGCTGTGATGGAATGATGTCCAGTGTGAGGGTTGGTATGTTAAAAGGCTGTTTTACGCCAAAGAACAAGCAGCAGCGGGAGTTCAGCTCATGGCCTGTGAGCTAAGGTTCAAATACACCTGACAGAGCATTTTTACCAAATTTCTTTGTCAAATCAAACAAGTTTTTCTCCAGCTTGTCCTCAGGGCAATAAAACTTTGAATTTCGAGGAATTAAACAGCAGATTTGTTTGAGTTACAGACCGCAATAAGAGCTTCCAAAAGTAGGTACCTTGTTGGACTGTCTCTTTAACTAAAGTGCCCCTTTTAACCGCCACGCAATAGCAACTGCTCATTAACTGCATCATTTTCAGGTTGCTTTGGAAAAAAATTTAAATTTCACTGCAGTTTGTCCAAAGGTTTTCAAGATATTTCAGTCTGGAGCAAACTGGCAGATCATTCTTCTTGCTGCCTGTGTGGAGAAGAATGAATAAGAACCAACAACCAATGAGATCTCAGTGTAGAGACTGTAACTAAAAATCTTTTTTTTTTCTTCTTTTATCTCTGTCATGCAACACATGGCCAAAACATGAATGTGAACGTCTCAGCATTTTACTTGCGTCAGAGTGTGCAGTGCAAATGTGTACAGTCTGTGAGAGGCATCTCACCCAGGTATGACCTTCCCACACAGAGACTCGGTCGTTTTGGAAAAACCTGACCCCTGCACATGCAGATGCCACTGGACTGTAAATATTCAAACAAGGGAAAATTCCCACTCTGCTCTTATCAAGTGGAAAAAATCAACCTGTGTTTTGGTTTGCACTCCACCTCCTCCGTCTTCTACTTAGTTTTTTTTTTTTTTAATTTCCCAAAGAGAACTGAGTCTTATTATTTTCTTAGATAGAAAACAGATTAAATAAGAGTTATGGGTTTAATCTTCTGTGGCTGCTCACAAAGCACAGCAGCAGGTGCTTGTTACAAGTGACGCTAAATGCATGATTGCCTTTTGGCTACCTCCAAATGTCCATGACACGATGACGTTGCCAGTACCCAGGCTGATGGTGAAGAGAAATCTTTTAGGAAATTATTAAAAACTCAACAGTGATGTTGGTGAGCTATTTCTGCCAGTGATAATCTTCCCAGGAGAAGCCCTGATTTAGCCCATTTGTAGCGGAAAACACTCCTAACTCCTGTCACATCCGCAGTTTGACCGATTCACAGCTCCTGAGGGTTTCCTTAAGATAACAGTGCTGAGTTCAGGCTAATTAGGGGTGGAAACGGTACACTGGGCTTCTCCTCACATCCACATGTTGGTCAGGAAGAGGCCGGCGAGCGTTCGGCTCTGAAACGGGCCAGCTGTTCTCCCGCCAAAGCAGCAGAGCAGGCCCCGTGTTAGACTCTCGTCGTGTCCCCGTAACAGCTCACTGACTCCCTTTTAGCTTCACGCTCGTGTGAAATCTCTCCGGAACAACGACCGTGCATGAGAGGGCTCATCTGTGCTCATATCTGCCGCACCGGTGTACATTTTCAGAGTCGAGCGAAGATTCAGATCCAGCTTTTAAAGGGTCAAGTTCTACGAGACTGACTGGAGACTGTGAGGCATCTCAGTCAGGCATAGATTTCGATTTGGAAGGAAACAAGCAGGTTTCTTCTCGCCAGGATCAGGATAAGCAATGAATGTTTCCTCTTGACTATGACACAAAAACATATGCAGAAATTGTTCTTATTTTGTGGTTTTTAGAGACATGTTTGAGTTTTGACAAGGCACGCTGTATATTATGATTGGGCAACTGTGATTTGAACTTTGAGGGAAAAGTTCAACATTTTGGGAAATGCACTTACCCTCTCTCTTGGCTTAGCAGAAGCCTCATGACTTGCCATTTTTGCACATTGTTTTTTTTACTGATTTAAAGAGGATATAATGTGTCAGTCAGTGAGCTTTAGAGGTGCTTACAGGTGGATTTTGGTACCTTTGGACAGAGCCAGCCTAGCTGTTTCCTGGTTTCCAGTCTGCAGGGTAATAAGTTAACTGTCTCCTGGCTCCATGCTTATTTACCACACAGATATGAGACTGGCTTGAATCTTCTCATCTAAGTCTATTGAAAAAGCCAATGAACATATTTCCTAACGTTTCTAACTATTCCTTTGGATTTCGGGGTCAAAAATGTTTCTTACAGCTAATGATAGCTGAGCTGTTTTTAGGTTATTTTACAGCCACATAAAGTCGGCGTGATTTGCTGTTTAGAGTGTGTACCCCTAGTAAAGTTGAAATAAAACCTACAATCTTGCAGGCGTCATAAAACAAACAAAATAAAGCAGTTTGCAGGTTGACACTAAGAAGCAAAACTATTCAAACCTGATGGTTCAGAAACGGGTCGGGGGAGGGGGGCATCACCTACTTCAAACAAGCACAGTGTGTTATACTGGAGAGAAAACACAAACTGTCATAAATGTGAAAACTCCCAAACTTGAGTCATGGTGGGGCGTAAGTGTTTCTTTTTACGACGTGGCCCTTGAGGAGCCTCGGGGCTTTGAGAAGGGCCTGTCCTAAGGCCAACCTTGAAGGGCTTTGGATCTCCCAAAGAATCCACAATGTATGGAGTTACCATCATAATTTGTTTCATATGCTTTTATTAAAGCTTTTCTCAAGTGATATTATACATGTGACATGTATATACAAGGCGCCTTCTTGTCTTCACATCATTTTTCTGAGATCTTATTTCTGAAAGTCTTTCCAAGGCACAGAAGGAAAAGAAACCTTTAACTTGAAGATTCATCTGGCTGGAAACTGCCTTTTGAGGCGAACACATGCTCCCAGAGAAGGAGCGATTTCTCTTCAGTGGTTGCCCAGTATCAAAATGTTGTAGCAGACAGACACACACGAGCGGTTTTAAATTTTGAATCAGTGCAGCCCAGTAAGTGTCTTTCCAAAGTTAATAATTTCTTTGCTTTGAGGGGGTTTTGCCATTTTTTTCTTGAAAAGGCAGCGATAATTACCAGCATGAATGAACATGACCACCACCATTTATTTCCTGTGTTTAAGGCAGCACCGATTCCATTGCACAACCATTATTTAGTCTATGAATTCTGCCAATGGTAATAAAAATCGAGACGATCTCCTCCATGGTGGAACTTACACCCCTCGACACATTCATTCAGAGAAGAAGTTGCCAGAAAACTGCAAAAAGTGTCTCTCTTAACGCGCCTTTTTATCTCTGCTGCAGTCTTGAAACAGCACATTTTTCTTAAACTTGGATAACAGTTCGGCTTTTTTTCCCCCCATTTCAAATCAGTTTGTTTGAGGAGTCAGAGACAAGTATGCACATTCACACACCCTGCCTACTGTATATGCTGTAAATTCCCTGATCTGTAAACTGCAGACGTTCAGCACCTTGTAAATCTGCCAGAGTCCAACATAGCAAGAATTCTGTCAGGGCAGTAGGAGCTTTGCATTAACAGGGTGTCTCAACATATGATACTGTATATCTTCAGTATGGTATGGGCTCTTCTTTTTCTGCACAATGTTCTGGTAACACTTTGCTGTTTTTTCCCCTTTCCCTCTGGCGTGAGAGAATTTCCCAGTTCATGCTTTAAAATTTCAGATTTTCTTGGATCATGTGACTTATCTGAACTGATCTGAGTTACTCAAGCGAGTGTCCAACACAAGGACGAATTCAGTCATGTTTTGGGAGACAGCACCAGCTGCACAGGATTAGATGAAGTATATTGTTAAGGAGGGACACTTTCTGCAGTGTACTGAGTCATTATTACGTCTCTGCATATGGGAAAGGTGGAGCCTCCACTGCTGTGGACTGTGAAGCCATTTAAAGCTTTTTTTAATAGAGGAATATTCTGCATGGTTGGTTGTTTTTCAAGTGAAACACTGATCTAAGGCACAACGTCAACATGCTGACAACAGTGATGGATATTGATTATAGCAGTGATCAGTTTCCTGTGCACTAAAGCTGTTTGTGCTTTCTTACACATATACAGTTACCTCTTGCACCCTCGTGTCACCTGAGCTACAGAAACCTGGAACTGATACTAATAACATTAGATTTTTACAATAGAGAAACACACCAGGCTAACTCACCATGTCTAGTGAAGAGGTATCAATATATCACCGTGCATAACGCCGCGATCGTGTTACTGCTTTATCACTTGCTGTTTTGACTCACGATCAAAGATTCATAGCTATGCACCGAGATCAGAATACACAACACTGGTCTCTTGAGACGGTTGTTTTGAGATGTCAAATTAGGTGAACTTAGCTGCATGGCCTGAAAAACAGGCTGCAGTACGAGCAGAACGCAGCACAATATTAGGTTGTTGTCTTGACATCGTGTCCTGCTCCGACTTGCAGTCCGCCAACTTAAATGAATTTCAATGAATCTCATCAAAGGGGTGCACATCAGAGATGCGCCGCCATCATATTTCTTGATGCAAACTCATTTTCTCGGGAGGAAATCAGTCATATCTCTTCCAAAAGCAAAGAGCGCGGGTTTTGAGCCAGCAATCTCAGCACCTGGCAAAGTGATCGATGAACAACTGGCACTGATCGTCAACTCTTTCAATCCCCCGAAGATACATGATACAAACTCCCACTGCAGCCTGGAAACATACACACACACACACACAAACTCTTGTGTCTGCTAAGTTCGACCACTTCAAATCCCAAGTCTGCCTGGAAAAGTCTGGGTAAAGGAAGTTCAAAAAGCATAATTCACCCTTCTCTCAGCACTGACTGTCAGTGGTACCCTTGAGCAAAATACTCAACCCACGACTGCACCAGTGGAGCTGTTCAGCGGTCAACAGTAGAAGAATGTGGTTTTACTGAGCAGCTCTCAGGTGTGATGCTGTGAAAATTTATGAGCAGTGTAATGCAGTGGGGGCAGCGCGCCTGCTCAGCAGAACTTTGCGGGATAAATAAAGGTGGGAAATAGAAACACATCAGGGGATATGTCTTCAGGCACAGCAAGAAGATCCCAGAACTTAGAAACTGTCTCACTTCTTTCGTTCAACACGCTGCTGGACCTGAGCTGAACTCAGTGAACTGAGCGTGGTTGCCTGGAGGGGGGCTCGAAGTGTGTTGCTGGCAAAATCCTTTTTCTCACCTTACCTGACAAAGTGAGGTGTCTGGAGATCGGGGTTCTGTCCGTGAACCGGGAGGTCACCGGTTCAACCCTGACAACAGCCAGTGTGTCCATCAGCCGCTGTTTGAAGTCCATATTTTAGCCCGAGGCAAAGTTCTGGTGTGAATTGACTTTGAATGAAGGATGCCTAAAAAACTCATCTTTGTGTCATCTTTCTTAGACAGGATCAGGAGGTTCAGAGCCAACTTTGACCTTACAGTGGAAGATGTGCGATCCTTTCGCCTCAGGATCCTTCATCATCCCCTCCTCACAGACTTTCTCTTCAGAATGGTGAGAGCGTTGAGGGCCACAAATCCAAAACGATCCGCTGAAACATGCTCAAATGTTCTGTAGGGGGACAATACAGGGAGTCATCTGATCCAGTGTTATAAAAATATTGATTAGTGCAGCTTTAAAATGCTTCTGTCCTGTAGAAGTTGCTCAAATGTAACTATAGGGAACTGTATAAACCACTGATCTTTCCTCTGCTGTGGTACAGTGGAATAATCCTCTGCAAGTCTATACTTGATCACATGACAGAGTATTTTCAAAGTGGCCATAAAAAGATGCTTTCTCAGGGATCTGAAGCCTGTTTTACATTATGAAGAAATCCTGGAACATGTAAGCTGCACCGCAGAGTTAGTGTGTTTTTTCAACATCAAATAAATTGAATAAATCAATCAACCCTATCACTAAACTGATAAATCCAAGGCAATTATTGCTACTTTTTTGATCACTGATTCTCAAGCTCATCGCCAGGATCCACGCACAATCTGCAATCAGTTCAATCTTCTTCCCCCTTCACCCTGAAATCTTACAGACCCCTGAAAAACACGAGCTTGAATTGTTATTTCTCGCTTGTTTTTGTCCATTTCAAAGTTTAGCGGTGAAGGCCGCGCAGACCAGCAGTGCTCCCTGCTCGTTTATGTAGTTTGTTACGACCACATCTGCGACATCACTAATGCATGAAGGTTGTTTGAAATGTAAACAAAAGAGTTCCGGCATAAATACAGGAATCAGATGGATGGTCACATGAAAAAAAAAAGGTTGGTGTAAACAGGAGGTCAACAAAATCAGACATGGGTGAAAACATGAACAGGTTTCCAATCCAATTACCGCAGCATGAGCTATTTTTAGCAGCGCTGTTATTATCAACGAATGAAAAGTGTTTTTAAAAAGTTGCAGAGGAATGTCTTGAAGTCCCTTAATGTCCAACCAGCGTTGTGTGAGGTGAAGGGAGGCAGAAAACCACAGGCCTCGACACAGCAGCTCCCTGATGATATGAGCAGGCTGTGGCTGCTTTGTGTTCCCCTGAGCCTCCTGCAGAAAGAAGCTGATGATGGAGCCTTTGATGACAGTGCTGCGGTACAAACACACACACACATGCTGTGAGGCCCCTTCTTTTAGTACGGCTGGTAACAAAGTCGTTTAAGTCATGTTGGATTTTATCAACAGAATGGAAAAGTAAATATTTAATAAGTTTCAGCTACAGATGCTCTTTTATTTGCAAAAATATGGTGGGTTTACACGGCCTGACCCAACTGTTATTGAGTATTTGGGCAGTGCACTGCATATCACTGCCTCACATTAACCTAAAAATTGCAGGATGTTCAGTTACCCCGAAGCTTAAGTGGACATTTTTCAAGCAATATGTTCAAGCAGCAGCCAATGAAAATGTTGATCACGTCATGTGATTTGCTTCTGGCCAGCGGACAGTGGCAAATACTTATGGTGTTCTGAGTCAGTTGTACACTATGGTCCCGTTTATACCTAGCATGACCATGTGATCTGTATCTAGATACATAATCTAGACAATGACATCCAATCACAGACCTCTGGATTTGCTCCTGGTGTTACTAACTGTCCGCATTATGTTCATTTTGTGATCAGATTGCAAAACGCAAATTATTTTTGGCGGGGCCGGCGGACTCGTCGACAAACACGGTGTTTGCTTAGGCTGTAGCAGGAAGAGGCTGAACCTGGTGACCTTTCAGCTTGCTGAGATCTGGGTGAAGTTTTTTTTTAAACTCCTTGACAGAGATGCTGAAATCTGAATACCTTAAAAATGCTGACACGGATCCATGTGGACCCAAGAAAATGTTCATTTATTTTCTTCAAGTTTATTTCAGAACTCGTGTGCTCAGATTTATGCCTGTTAGTTTTACTTGTTGTGCCCTGAGTAAAAGACTTTATAGACATTAACTGGAATTTATGAAATGGACATGCACCAATTGAACGGTGTCTCAACTTCATTTAATACCAGATTACATGGTCCTTTCCAGGAAAAATCCTGAAAATTACAACTACATTTTTTCTATTTTTTATAGGAAATTATTAGAAAACTATGGGACCTGAAAAACGAAGTGTTACCAAACACGTTACATGTAGTTTTGACTGTAGGAACCGAAGTAAATTAGCTTGAACTAAATGTCTAAAAGCAAAACATCCACACATGGAGCCTCTGAGCTGGAACTGTCATCATATCCACCAAGTTCAGCAGTGTTGTTTAGCAAAGCAGCACCGCCTGCTGTTTTGCTAAACAACACTGCTGAACTTCCTCCACGCGGGGACAATCCTGAAACCCTCCTGTGACACACAAATTCACTATTCACACAAAAACAGCAGCAGCGTGTCGAACCTCTGCTGTCACTCCAACGGCCCACTGGGGGCATCGTGTCTCTCTCACACACCTCCACAGGCAGATCTGCCTCCACATCTTTCCATCAAAACAACGCCGTCTAGACTCATCCATCATCCTGACACTGAGTGTTCTCTCTCTGACTGCACAGGATGTCCTCTCCTCACAGGTTAGAGGTAACGTTCAAAGAAATAATGGCTATTTACTGTGTGTTCATGTACAGTACTGCGGCATGTTGTCGAGGGGCCCCCCAGCTTTAGAGGTTCAAACTGTAAAGTGACAGTTTTGAAATCCCTTTCTAGCTAAATGAGGGTGACTTGCTTGACTGAAAGCTTTGTGAGGTGTAAAAATATATTTCAAGCACCACAAATGCATCACGGCTTTAGTCAAACGATATCGTCAGGGGACCACCTGATAAGTTTAAACATCACATCTTAATGGTTCTTGACCTTGGAAAGACTTTCTACAACAAAATGTAACATCTTGAGTGTAATGAGTGCAATCTTCCCTCTTCCTCCCGTGCTGTTTTGCAGGGCTGATATGGTGTTATGCATGTTTAAAAACTCAACCCTCCCACACAACCATCTGCTATCACGCTGCATGTTGGAAAGTATTTATCATGCAATCAGATCCCTCTTGATCCTGTAGAAGTTTGCTCGTCTGATCATTTTTCTTGCAGCAGATTGTGAAAATTACAATTAGGGAATGCGATGGAATCACATTTGCACTCTGCTTTCGTATCAGGTTTGAAGTCAAGAAGTGAGGATGAAATGGGAATTATGATGCTGCAGCATGCATGATAACAAGCCTCCCCTCCTCCCTGTCTCTGATCTGCTGTAAGAGGATCTGTGGGCCTGGATTTGGCATGGCAGCTGTACAAGGCACCAAGCTTCCAAGCACACCGTATCTGTTTGCTTTGGATACTGGTGTTGTTGCGAACCTCCTGCAAGAGGATAATATTTCTTTGTAATTAATAGCAGCCTGGTCTGTCTTTTGGCAGGGGAAGGAAGCTGGTTTGCGAACACGGAGAGACGGAAACTTTGCTTCCTCGCCCGCCGTGGTTGAGTTGGATCAGCTGGATGGAAGTGGCGGGGAGAGTGCCCCTTGACCGTGAAAACTCTCAGCTCCCTGTGGTGGCAAGGATTTGCCCTGCTGAAGTGCCCTTGTGCAAAGAACTGAACCCCTGCCATCTCACTTACCTGTGGAAAGGGAAAAAGTAAAAAAAAATAATAATAAAGAAATAAAGAAATTAATTTCACAAACACCTTTGGAAAAAAATTCCCCCTTTAACTAACTGACCTACAGAGTTTCTGAGTTCCTGCAGCTATTTAAAGTCTTTTAGACTGGAAATTCAAAGTAAAAGACCCAATTTAGACCTGAAAATCTATAAAGTCATAGATGCGTTGAGTTTGACAAATCGTGACACATCGAAAAGGCCTCTTCAAAAAGATATTCTTGATTTAAAGAAGCGTAAAAGGTGTGAGGAGAAATTGCCTCTTGTATTCATGTCTGTACTCTTATCTAATGTCAGCGGGTTCATTAACTTGGCTTGAGCCCTACATGAATTGGCAAGAAGAGTACAAGCAGTACATGCAGCATAATCCCCAAGAAATGCCACTGTCTAAAGCCATAATCCTGGAAGGCTTTAAGACTCTCGCTTTGCGAATACGCTGCAACAAAAAGCTTTCGTACAATATTAATTTGGCTCTAAATGCAGACATGTCACGCAGATTTGGGTGATCCAGGTGGAGATATCATGTATGAATTTATCTCTGCACGAGTGCAACGTGGACAAATTCTCAGTGTAACCACTGTTTTTAACAAGTGGAAGAAACAAACTTTAACCTGTGCAAACTATATAGAAAGAATATGCCCTTTATACAATAGCGAAAACATCAATATGCGTCTGGCAGACATCCGGCTCCGGCCAAAAACAAGAGCAGCTCTGTATGTGTTGTGAGGAAAGAGGTGCATCCCTCTGACAGATTTCCATCAACTCCTAAGTGTGATAGTAAGAGCCTCGCCTCTGCCAAAAAGAGTGACTCAGGCTGCACTTATGACATGTCATTAAATCAAGACTGTAGTGGGTATTAAGACGTGTCAGTGACAGCTTAGTGAAAGGTTTGCTTTGCGTTGTTTTTCTTTTCTGATGGGTGCAGACTGCTGTAGCTCAGCTCTGGATGGATTGAGGAAGAGAAAGAGGCGAGTTGAGAAATTAGGCCTGAAAAGTTGCAGGTGTGGAAGATTTAGAGCTTGGAGGTGGATTATTTTAAACACAAATCCACAAAAAAAGAAAAAAGTTTTGTGTTTAAAATCAATGTCTAGCACTGTTTTAAAGTAATAGTTTTACAAAGTCTTTCTTTCTAAACTTTTATTCTCTGGCTTCAATTTTTTTGTCTAGTTCCATTTTCATCTGCAGAACCTTCCTCCCCCCTTCTTTTTAAAACACGTTACCATCTGGAAGTGTCTCTGTCTCTTCAAATCTCAGCAGCTAATCTCTAAAAACACAAGACGACAGTGTCTCTCTCAGCCACAGGCGAATATGTGCGTTTGCTCACTGTTTCTGAGTTTCTGTCTGCATAACACAACACCCTCTGACTCATTCCAGCCTGACAATACCCTCATGTTACGGTATCGCATGTCCTGCTAAGAGACACGGCTCTGGCAGCGGCTCGCAGATCACCAAACATGAGAACAAGGGCTTCAGTCGGGCTGATTTTTGGAAGCTGCTGCACTGCACGTATCTGATACCTGACAGATTTCAGGGGGGAGGAAGAGTGACTGCTCAAAGCCAGAGAGAAAGGAGACAGGTAGCTTTTTTTGTTGTTGTCTTTGCTTGCAAGAGACAGTGTTCAATATGCACACTTCCATGATTGTCATCAATGTACAATCTCGGAATGCGGAACTGACAAGCTCAGCACTTCTGATAGGAATCTGCAACGCTTATGGAAAACCTTTTTTTTTCCTCTCGTTCGCTTATCATGTTGGTCTCCTTGGCTTCTCACATTGCCATGATATGCAAGATCCCCAAGGACACTGACGAAAGCAGAATTTCTTGAATTATTGAGATGACTTACCTGATGCAAGCTGTGCCAGGAATCATAAAACATTGGATTGTACCGCCAAACATATTGACACATTATTATACAGAGAGCATAATGGTTGAGGGTAATTTTCCTCTGAGGGTGAAAAACCACAGTGTACCAGTGTTTATACAAGCCCACACTCACAAGGGAGCTGCTTTAACATTTCTGAGTATGGAAAAGTGAAAAGAAAAAAAAACACTTTATCAAGTCATTATTGCCTAAATTTTCTTGAAATGAATAAGCATAATAATAAAGCAAATCTTGTTTCAGGAGTGTGTGTCGGACTATATCTGGAAAGAAATCATGAAAAATTGAACTTTTTTTTCACTTCTCTTTAGGAAATACATCTTTTAGGACCTTATTTCAGACAGAAACAACTTGCTAAGACGCAATATTTTGACCTATTACAGTTGAAGATGTTGGATTTTCTGTGTATGCACGCATGTGTGAAGTAAAAAGGTTTATGTAGGGTGAGTGTGCACAAGGGTATGTCAGGGCAAAGAGCTTTGTTTTGCATCTGCCCCAAAGCATCCTTTTCGGTTTGAGGAACATTCTTGTCTTTGAATCAAGCTTAAGGATATGCCCCCTATATAATATCATACTATAGTCAAACTAGATTAAATTAGGGGTGTTGCTTTATGAGCATTCAGATCTGACATATTTACTACTTGATTGAAGGTTGCAGTGAGGTGTGCTAGCATTCCCTCATCAGCAGATTTCAATGACTGAATCAGCTATTTTGAACCAAATTACCTGGGCTTAATCGAGGCAGGAACCAACCCGATTAACCTGATTACACACTTGTTTTATTGCACAAAGTCCTACATTGTGAAGGCACAGCCTCTGGTTATTTGTGGTAGGGATCGGTGCAATGATCATGGTTGGAAGGATGTAGAGATCATGATTCGAAGCGCACGGGGAAGGAGGACAGCTCCTCCTTTCATGCTCTGAGGATTGACATGCTGCCTTCTTCAAGAATCAGAATGAATTTTAATTCATGATTAATCAATTAAAGTGGAACATTGTTTTTACCTCTTTAAAAGAGTTAATTGTTTGTTCTTCAGTGCAAGTCAGCACCTCTCCTGCACACCTGGGGATGATTGCCTTATCACTACAACAGAAGACACTTGTGCTCAAATGAAGGTTTGTTTGCTGAAGCAACAGACAAGACATGAAGTGGTGAAGTGAGCTCACAGGATGAAGAGGTGTTTTAGAAGTGGCACCATCCAACTTCTGTTTGTGCTCCGTTTTTATCCATTTATTAAGAGTCCAAATTGATTCAAGCAAACATCTGATCAGAAATAGATACCAGCACACACACACACACAAAAGCTGAACAGGAGAGTACAGATTTAAAGTCAGTCAGGTCATGTCTGTGCCTTTTGTGGTGCCTTTTGAAACCCCATCACCCATATTCTGTGTCACTGGTTGTGTTTGTGTGTGTGTGTGTGTGTGTGTGTGTGTGTGTGTGTGTGTGTGTGTGTGTGTGTGTGTGTGTGTGTGT